>JAZKJV010002396.1:0-600000 GCA_037367405.1 Ottelia alismoides | reverse complement strand
TAAAGAATAACGTATTTACAAACGTCATGTGTCAAAAAGTGATTGGGTATGGCCCAATACATTTTCAAAGTAAAAACTCCCTCCCACAAAGACATAAGCATTTCTCGCTAGTCACATCGCCCACAAAATCGCACAAGCCTTCAGACGTCCCTCGTCCAAACCACTTTAGTTCTCATCAATCGAGGCCCAAAAAGAGTCATCACCCCAATGGATACCTGGAATATTCGTGATTCTCCATGTTTCCATCGTACCAGGCAGCGGAAGAACAAATGGTCGACATCCTCTGCCCCTCCTCTAAATCTACCATAACCCTCATCCACCCCTAGAAAGAATCTGGCACTGTACATACCTATCATAGCATGCTCCATCCTCAGCAGCCACAGGAAAACCTAAATCCTTGTGGGCAACCCCATCTCCATATCCTAGAACAATCCCAAGAAGCCTCCGAGTTCGTTGAAACAGGTGTGGAAGAAATCATCTTGTATGTCTTCTTGATTGTAAAACATCGAATACGCCGGCATCACGAATCTCTACCCTCATAAGGACCTCAAGCCTTGCCAATCGCCCTGATAGACTCATAAAGTCTTCCACCCTCTGATCAGATAGATCTATCACAAAAACAAGAGATCAAGAACCCTCCGAACACAATTTTGCAATGAAAGCCGCTCTATCCACCACTAGTGCAAACAGCCTGGGGTACATGTCACAAAAGCCCCCTCCTCGGACCAGTCGTCCGTCAAGAACCAAAATCCATGACCATCACCCAGAATGGGCCTCATCGAAGTCGTCAAAGTTGGTAACACAGAACAAATGCCCCACCAAAAGGTGGACGGTGATGACATCACCTCTGGAAGGGCACATACGCTAGGCGATGCACCATATGTCCCATCCCCCCCCCAAATCTTCAACACACATTTCGTGAGTAACGCCTTATTCATGGCATCCAATCTTAGTACCCCCAGCCCTCCATCCACGGTCGGCGCAGACACCACCGACTACTCTACCAGCGTGAGATCCCTACCATCCTGAGCCGAAAACCAAAAGAAATGCCGCATTAAGGACACCAGCTTCTTACGAACACATGTCGGCAGCGCCTTTGTGGACATGAAGAAAACGGGGATAGCTGCAAAGAGCACCATCACCATTATCAACCAACCTCTCCTCGAAAGATACGAGGCCTTCCAGCACGTTAGCTTCTTCTCAAGCTTTTCAACAACTGGGAGCTAATCAATCTGCCTAAGCCTATCACACATCAGTGGCAGACCAAGATAATTAATCAACATGCTCTTCTGCGATACTGCCAAGATCTCAACACAAGCCACCTCCTCCTCCAAGGCAAGGCTAAACGGGACGAAAGCCAACTTCGCGCCATTCATCTTCAGCCCGAACAAATCATCAAAGATATCCAGAACCGCCTTGACATCCCTACACTCTGTCACGCCTCCTTCAATGAAAAAGATGGTATCATCTGCATAATACAAAATCGGTATGGAGACATACCCCCTACTGTACCCCCTGAAGAAGCCCCAGCTTTAGCCAGCCTAGACATGACTGCCAAGCCATATGTTGCACGAACGAATATAAGGGGGGTCAAGGGGCAACCATGCCTCATTCCTCTATGCGGCTGAAAAAAACCACCATCCTAGTTCCCATTGACCAGCACTGAAAAGGAAGCAGTCGTAATGCACCTCTTCATTGAATATATCCAAATATATGGGAAGCCTCACCTGACCAGCAATGCACAGACAAACATCCAGCTCATGCAGTCATAAGCCTTCGAAAAATCCACCTTCCATACAAATCCAGCAACTCTTCTTCTCTTCCAATCCGAGACCATCTCCGAAGCAAAAACACACCCTCGAGCAATTATTGACCCGAAACAAATGTTGATTAGACCGGCAACACCAGATCATCCAGTACCACCCATAGATGGTTGGCCAGCAACTTTGCCACAATGACGTAAATAGCATTGGAAAGCGCTATTGGCCTAAAATCGCCTACCCGCTCTACCCCCTCATTCGAGAGTAAGAGCAACCAGGATCTATTGAGTTTTTCCATGCCCTTATTCACATCTCTAAACTCCAACATCCACATACCATCTTCTTCCACAATATCCCAAAACGCTCTGTAGAAAAGGATCGGAAGGCCATCTGGACAAGGGCACCCATCTGCATTGAGGTCAAAAATAGCCTGACAAACATCCGCCCTAGTAAATCCGACACAAGCGCAGTCTCTTGCTCAGGCCTCAGCACCTTGGCCCCTTACCCCTGTATCTGAATCCGGAAGACAGTGTCCTCTTACTGAAGTCACAAAATGCTCCAAAATTACTGCACCCATCGCCCCATCCCCTGGATCCTCTACCCCACCACCTACAGGCTACAGGTCATGAATCATGTTCCTCCTCCTACCACTCGCCACCGCATGAAAGAACATGGTGTCCATATCCCCTTCCTTGACCCACTTCTATCTAGATCTCTAGCGTTATTCCACCTCCTTCTGCTTGTCAACATCATCCGCAATCATAAGATGTTCACCACGAACCTGAATCTCCTCCGGGTTGAGGTCATGCCCATCCTCTAACCCCTCCAATCTGGCAATCTCCTTCAAAGCAGCAGCGTCCCGCCATTCAACACTCACTGCGACCACTACCACCAAACCATTGAAATGAGATTTGAACCATGGTCTTTGGGTGGTAGACGTGCAGCACTACCTCGATAACTTGATATAATTTTAATTTATTTTCCATTATATATGAATATAATATAGGTGTGAGGCTCAACTTCTTTCCCCCTCTACTCCTGTATTGCAAGTTCTTCGAATCTTTCCCCCTTCAGCCTTCATCCGATCCCTAACCCTCCACTCCTACATTGTGATCCCCATTCTCCACTTATCTCTGACCACAGTAACCACCCTTCACCCTCATTGTCGCCACCGCCAACCTAGCTACGAACTTACAACGGGAGCGACGCTGTCAACAAAGCCACCTCATTCCCGAAGACCCTCCCCACGAACAAACCAAACGTTGGTGCTACAGTCCCTTGCATATAGTTTGCATATGGTGTGAATCAAGTCTCCACCTCAACCTCCAGCCTCCCTAAGGAACCCTCGCCAACAAGCCGAAGGTTAGACCCCCCTCCATCCTCTTCCCTCACATGTACTACTCCAGGGCTTCTCTTTTTTCCTCATGGGTATGCTCACATGTGCATTCAAGACCAAACATCAGGAACCAGATTGCGTGGAATCATTTTAAATAAGACTCTTTAAGAGGCTCATGAGACAACTCGACCTCAACGAGCTCGAGTCCGAGCAAGCATTACAAGGCTCGAACCTTATCGAGGCCGAGCTCGAGCCCAGTTTGTTTATCGAGTTCGACCCTGAGTTGGGGGCCGACTCGACTCGTTGAACTCGATAGGCACCCCGAGTTGCTCCTTCCACCTCATGTTGTTACAGCCTTCCGCCTACCATGTGTGCATGTTGTAGCTTGTCATGCATGTTGCTATTGTACCTCTTTGCCAATTGCAACTAAAATCGATAAACACAAAGTTAGTTAAAATTAGTTCTTTCTTGCATTTATATACCCTATTATGATTGTTCTATGCAGCCAACTGCTATTTTTAGTCGTAGATGAGCATTATTTTGCAATTATTTTGATCTCTTTTATAATCCATATTTCAAAATCATTTTGAGCCCAAATAGGAGCATCAACCTATTGCTTTTTGCAATTTTGTATGTGGCGATGGTTAATTATTTAAGTCGGACATATTTCCAACTTAAAACAAATAGTTTATATGATTGTTATTTTAGCCTTTTCATTTTAATATATGGAGTTGCTAGACAATTGATGTGCTATAATTTTATAAGGAGGCAATTGGTTACAATTTATAACTCAAAGTCAGGACTTTTGTCAATATCTATACCATACAAGGTATGTTAATATTTTGCATTGTACGCTAATATCTGTGTGTTTATTTGTTTATATAGTAATTGTTTTAGTGATGTCCGACGTCTTTCATATCTCATTTATGTGCCTTTTGTGAACATATATTACTCTAAAAACCCTCTAATTGCTTTAGATGTGTGGAGATTTGTGTTGTAATATAATATTATACAATCGGTTATTTCATGTTTTTTTGTCTGGAGAGGGGATGAGGCACTCGCCTTGAGGCTTATAACTGTCAAGAAGTTCTATTACAAACCAAATTTAATTAGAATTATACAAATTTTAACCTTTATGCTATGAAATACAAGTGTTTAACATATTAATGCATTTCTGGGAATCGCTTTTCAATTCTTTTTACCGTCGTAACATGGTGATGTTGCTACAGGTTGTTCTAATCTAAGCACTCTGCCTCACACGTAATGGAGTGATTTTCTGAGCAGGGCGGTTTTATGTAGACTCTTCTCGGATCTTGGCTTATGTAATGCCTTTTTAAAGTCGCATGATTATCCATTTGGGCCAAACACCTCTATATGCTCCCGCTTTTTTGATTAAAAAACACATTAATGCATTTCACCAAGTCATAAACATAAAGCACTTAAGTTGTATTTGTTTGATTGGTTTTTTTATCCAAGTGCGATGTATGTTATATGAGTCAAGTATCATAATCTACTACCTTCACACCAGATAGGAGAGGCTTTTAGGTTAAGAAATCTTGAAATAAATAATTTCTAAAAAAATATCTACTTTCAATTATATCAACAATATATCCTTTGAACATACATTTGCATGTTTGATGAATACTGTAAACATATACATATATTATCTACTTATATAGTCTTTTATTATTTTCCATTCTTGTCGTACTCTTAATGTAATTTACCCATAGGCTACTCTCCTATATAAGAGAGCCTAGGGCTGGTGGAATAAACAAGTTCTTCTATTTTCCCAACATGGTATCAGAGCGACGGTCCTAGACCGGAGTTCTTGAAACCCTAACCCTAACCCCATCGCCGACCCCCTCCAGCGCGTCGCTCGCCTCACATGCGTTGAGCCCTGCGTCCCGTGTGCCTCGCCTACGCCCTCGCGCACGCCTACAGCGCGATTCACGCGTGATTCACGCGCATACTCCAATGCGCTTCGCGTGCACCCTCCAGTACTCGCCGGTCGTGCGCTTGCGTGCATCTCCTGCGCATCTAGCGCATACTCCAGTACGCGTCTGTGCGCCGCTGGTAGTGCACCCTCTCGCGTGACAAGTACGTGTCTGCGCGCCCTCTCGTGTGCTCCCTGCACGCCCTCTCGTGTGCTCCCTGCGCACCCTATCGCGCGCTTCCTCTTGTGTGTCTCTAAGCAGTGAATCAGCCCTGCATGGTTTCTAGCGCGCACAACTCCAAAGGAATGGGTTTGGTTGCTTGAAGTCTACATCTTGCAACTAAACCCGTCTATGTCCGAGTAGACGATCTTATCCTCGGTCTCTTACTCCAGTCTTTGGTTGCAAGTATGTCTGAAAGCAAGGCAGATATCCCATCTGTAGGCGCCTTTCGAGGTCCAGCGCCGATTGTGAAGATGCATGGTTCAAACTATGAACTGTGGGCAATGCAGTTCATGAGTATGATGAATTCAATCGGTAAGAAGCACATTCTTACTGAAGAAGAACCTGCAGAAAAGACTGGAGTTAATGCCTCGTGGGAGGCAGATGATGCATATGCTAAAGTATGGCTATCTAAATTTTTGGCAATCGAGATTGCCAATGATATTCTTCATCAGCCCACAGCCAAAGATATGTGGGATATTCTAGCCGCCACATATTCTCAAGCAAAGAATGAGACAAAGATTATGCAACTTCAGCATGACATATTCACAACCAAGCAGAATGGACGTCGTCTACACTCACTGTATACATCTCTGCGAGGGATGTTTGAGAAGTTGTATAGCTTCATGCCCCTGACAGCCACACCAGAGCAATAGAAAACCTACCGGAATGCAACTATGGTAGGCGTTTTTCTAGTTGCCCTTGATCCTGATTATGAGGCAGCACGGTCTCAGATCTTGGCGGATTCTACTATTCCTCCCATGGAGGAAGCCTTTCACAGGTTGAGCCGGATCACTGTTCCCTCTACAACTACGAATCAAACTGCTTCCGCCATGGCTGCCAACAGAGGTCGTGGCGGTCACCATCATACCCATGGCTGTGGCCCTCGTGGTAGAAGAGGTCGTATTCGACCAACATGTACCTACTGCCATCGTACCGGACATACTGAAGACACATGCTACTCCAAGCATGGATTTCCTGCATCTGCACGAGTCGCTGAGCAGATAGAGCCTCCATCTGCTACCTCTTTGGATCAACGCTTTGATGACCTTGTTGCCCGTCTAAGGGGCATTATTCCTCCATCCGGCCCAGCACATACTACTGAGAGCCAGTCTGACGCTGCAGCATCCGCCTCTGCTTCTACCAGTGCATCAGGTAGCACACTTGCATTTACTTGTAGTGGATCAGATACTTTAGCATGGATTATGGACTCTGGAGCCACACATCATCTATGTGGCAATCAAAGTCTACTTACAGGATACAGACAGATCCCTCTAGGTCGAACAGTGGTCATTGCTAATGGCACACATTCCCCATTTACTGGTCAGGGGGAGATTAGACTGACATCATCTATGCAGCTCAAGAATGTGTTACACGCACCTGATTTTTCAATGAATTTGTTATCTATCAGCCAAATTACAAAGGATTTACAATGTCGGCCGATTTTTGATCCATCTTCTCTTGTTTTTCAGGACATCCTTACGGGCAACATGATTGGTCGTGGCTATGAGCAAGGAGGCCTCTATCGCCTCGGTCAGCCTACTTTTGCTGGAACCTCATCCTTACCTACTGGACATGTATCCTCTCTACTATGGCATCTGCACTTCGGACATCTACCGATTCAGAAGTTGTGTCATGTGTTACCCCAGGGTCTGCCTCATACATCTATCCAATGTGAGGCTTGTCAGTTGGGAAAGCATCATCGGTCTACCTTTCCCAGTCGTCAGTGTCGGAGTAGTACCTCCAAGTTTGAGTTATTTCACATTGATATCTAAGGTCCGAGTCGTGTTCCTGATCATCAGGGACACAGGTTTTATATAGTTATTGTGGATGACTTCTCTCGTGTGTCATGGATGTTTTTGTTAAAGAATAAATCTGAAGCAGGGAATATTATTATCAATTTTCTTAATGAGATTCGTAATGTTTTCTCCATATCTGTTAAAATTGTGAGAAGTGATAATGCCCTGGAATTGTATACTCATGTCCTAGCCAGTTATTTCTCATCCCAAGGGATTATCCACCAGACATCATGTGCCTATACCTCCCAACAGAATGGGATCGCTGAAAGGAAACATCGTCACTTACTAGATGTCACCAGGTCACTTCTTATACAGAGCCATACTCCTTATTCTTACTGGGGTGACGCGGCTCTTACAGCATGTTACCTAATCAATCGTATGTCGTCATCTGTTCTAGGTGAAAAGATTCCTTTCTCCCTTATCTTCCCTGGTAAAGATCTATTTTCCCTTACTCCCTGTATGTTTGGTTCGGTTGCCTTTGTCCACCAGTTGTCTCCCGGTACTGACAAGCTCTCTCCTAGGGTTGTCAAGTGTGTGTTTGTTGGGTACTCCAGAACTCAGAAGGGGTACAAGTGCTATGATCCATTGCGCAGGCGGTATCTTGTTAGTGCAGATGTTGCATTTTTTGAATCCGTAATGTATTTTTCATCCTCAGGTGATCAGTTGATACCTCCAGCTACTACTGATGCCATCTATGTGACACCACCACCACCATTACCACCATCACCACCACCACCACCAGCAGCTCCTTTACCATCATCTGCACCTCCTATTACTATACATGGTTCACCACTACCATTTCATTATACCCGCAGGCCTGCTCTAACTCATGGTCATGACTCATCACCTAGCTCACCTAAGGTATGTTCTGAAGATATTACTATTGATGGATCTGATGATATTTCTGAGCAGGATGTTACAGAGGACAGACGAGGACACAGCTGATTTAGATATCCCTATTGATATACGCAAGTCGGAGCGGAGCTGCGCCTCATATCCTTTAGCAGCTTCTGTGTCATTTGAACGACTATCTGGAGATTTCAGGAACTTTGTAGTCGCTTTGTCAGCTGTAGATATTCCACGGAGTTACCAAGACACTCTGAAGGATAGTAGATGGTGTCTAGCAATGGAGGAAGAAATGGCAGCACTTCAGTCTAGAGGAACTTGGAGTCTGCTTCCTATACCTGCAGATGTGTCACCAGTGAGCTACAAGTGGGTATTTACAGTCAAGCAGAATGCAGATGGCAGTATTGACAGATACAAGGCTCGTATTGTTGCTCGTGGCTTTACACAAACATACGGGGTGGACTATCTTGATACATTCTCGCCAGTAGCCCGTCATTTCACTCTACGGATCTTGATGTCAGTTGCGGTTACTCGTGAGTGACCGCTATATCAGTTTTTATGTGAAGAATGCATTCTTATATGGTGACTTACAGGAGGAAGTCTACATGCAACAGCCACCCGGTTTTGCTGTTGAGGGGGAGTGTTCCAAGGTGTGCAGACTTCATAAGGCTATCTATGGCCTTAAGCAAAGCCCCAGAGCGTGGTTTCAGAAGCTCTCAGATCTCTTTGGAAAACAGGGATACAGACGTTCAAATGCTGATCATTCCTTGTTTGTACAAAAGACTCCCAGAGGTATTATTGCAATCATGGTCTATGTAGATGACATCTTAATTACAGGTGATGATGTACAAGGGATAAAGAAGGCGAAAGAAATGCTGGGTAGCGAATTTGTCACCAAGGACCATGGAGTTCTTAGATATTTTCTGGGACTGGAGTTCGCCAGAAATCCGTAAGGGTTGGTAATGTCTCAGAGAAAATATGTCACTGACCTGTTGAGTGAAACAGGAATGCTTGGTTGCCGACCTGCTACCACACCAATGGACCCCAGTATGAAGCTATATAATGATGATACAGAGGAGGTGGACAGGAGAAGATACAGAGAACTGGTGGGCAAACTTCTATATGTCAATATCACTAGGCCCGATATATCATTTGATGTGAGTCGAGTGAGCAAGTTCATGGAGCAATCACGTCAGGTTCACATGGATGCCATACATATGATACTCAGGTACCTCAAGTCATCCCCAGGTGCGGGTTTGTTGTTCAAGAAAGGCAAGGTGATCTCTATCTCATCCTGTGCAGATGCAGATTATGCAGGGTGTCCCAGGACAGGAAGTCCACCTCTGGGTTTGCTGTGTATGTTGGAGATTCTCTAATCTCATGGAGGAGCAAGAAACAAACTGTGGTAGCAAGGTATAGTGTTGAATCTGAATATAGGGCTATGGCCCAAGTTAGTACAGAAATGATGAGGGTAAAAACTGTGCTTACAGATTTACATATAGAAGTCCCACTTCCTATGGTTTTATAATGTGACAATCAGGCGGCCTTGTTCATTGCAACTAATCCAGCATTCCATGAACGAACCAAGCACATTGAAGTTGATTGCCACTTTATACGTGACATGATCCAGAAGGGATTCATTGCTACATCCCATGTTAGTTCAGAAAATCAAACTGCAGATATTTTTACCAAGGCATTACTGCGAGGCCCGTTTCAGAAGTGTGCGTCCAAGCTGAGCATGATTGATATCTATGCTCCATCTTGAGGGGGAGTGTAAACATATATTATCTACTTATGTAGTCTTTTATTATTTTCCATTCCTGTCATACTCTTTGGGTTCGTTTGGTTGCAGGGTTGGGCAGGGTTGGGTTGGGTTGGGTACTATTCACAGGGGTACCCCCTCCTCACAGTTTACTATTCACCCAGCCCAACCAACCCAACCCTGCTCAACCCTACAACCAAACGAACCCTTTATGTAATTTACCCATAGGCTACTCTCCTATATAAGAGAGCCTAGGGCTGGTGGAATAAACAAGTTCTTCTATTTTCCCAACAAATACAGTACTAATATCGTTATCCAGTACCTTGCTTTAGCAGTCAAGATTCCTGATAATATCAGTCCCGTTATTATAAAGAGGATTCCACAGGCAGGTCTTCAATTGTTTACATTAATCAAAAATATATGAAACAACAAAACAGCGAATAGAACACACGAAAAAGGTTAGATACAGACCAACTATAAACAGATAATTTATCAATAGCATGAAAATGGCAATCATTGACAAGTTCAAAGAAAGAACTCAAATTGCATCGTGCTACAGAAAACATTTCAAGAGGAAACTATGCAACCTCAAAAATTCTCAACATTCCGTACAGTGCCATGAACCAGAAAGAGTGCAAAGACATACATCATCAGTAAAGCTAAGATTCAGCCTAGCTTCCATTTTCACATCACTTAACACCTTACCGGAAAAATATATTCAAGATCAATAATGACAAATGGATACTGCAATAGAAAACTTACATTACAACTTTGCACTTCAAATGTAAGAATGTCATATTTTTGTTGACATCATAAACTTTAACTTCTTGTCTGCTGGCTTTAGAATTTGGAAGGAACACATTAAGCTTTCATCGACACTCATCATCGCACCACAATTGTCAAATTCACCACAATAATTTGGTGCTGAGAAAATAGTGACAAGTTGTCGGTCAGCAAAGAACTCGTATCCATCTTCCACGACCTTCAATATAAGAAAAGAAACATATAAAATTCCAGCATTTTCAGAAAGAATAAGATATCCAAGGATTTAAAGCAACAACATAGGATAAAGCACGTGTAGAAACCTGATGAGCACGGCAAATGAGGTCCAAGTCAAGTTTTTGCAAAAAATCTGAGACTGTCTCTGCACCAAAGGTGTGCGAGACGCCTCTATCGTTCATTCCCCAGGTTTTTACATCCTTGCTAGGATCTGACCAGAGAAAATCACATAGTAAACCTGAATCTGGAACATCTGTAGGACGAGGTAAACTTTTAATCTGATCCAGATTGGACAAATCAGGAGATAGACCACCATGCATACACAATATTTTGTCATCGATGAGAGCAGCCACAGGAAGACAGTTGAAACATTCAGAAAATACTTTCCATAGTCTGACATTAAATCGGCGCTTACACTCATCATAAAATCCGTATATTCTGTTTATAGATGCACATTCATGATTTCCTCGTAATAGAAAGAAGTTCTCAGGGTACTTGATCTTATATGCAAGAAGAAGGCATATTGTTTCCAAACTCTGCTTGCCCCGGTCAACATAATCCCCTAAAAACAAATAATTTGCCTGAGGAGGGAAACCACCATATTCGAAAAGCCTAAGAAGATCACTATACTGGCCATGGATATCACCTGAAGAAAGCAATAACAAAAATAAATAAAAAGAATATAAACAAGCAATAAACCGAGGAAGCGGGAAAAATAATGTAAACTTGCATACAAGAAAAAAAAAAGAATCACTATCCGATAGAAGCGGAAACACATGGAAGGCATATGTTTACTGATTTTAATGCCCCCAGCAGAAGTAACTCGTGTCACAAGATCATGCAACATCCGTGTTCCAAAAACCACGGTGATGTGTACAATTCATCTCGAGGGACATGGAGGTGAAGAACTCACTCATGTAGAGCCATGGAATGAATTTTCACGAAATTTCGGTTTTGGTTGGTCCTAGGTATCGAAACTCCCCTATATGTCGATTTCACGGATTTCAACCGAGATGGGTCGAAATATCGGTGATATTTCAAAATATCGACCCATTTCTGTTGAAAGTCATGACTTTCAGTAGAAAATTTCCCGGATTTCGACCGATATCGATGAAATTTCGCCGATACCTATGTATATCAACGTTATTATCTATGTGAGCTTGATTTTACTACTTATTTACCCATTCCCAATATTAAAACACGTAATGATTTATATACTTTGTTTCAGTTCAGAGACGGTGCCCACGTAGGATGAGCGCACCTTCTCCCCCTAGACCCTCCATGCTCGCTGACCGGGCAACGAGGCCCCCGTTTGGTAGGATATGGTGCGACAGAGGGAGGAGGGGTACATACAACGATTCTTCAACTTAGGGAATTCCCTCTTCCCCCCTTTGGGTTTTAGCAATCGAGATAAAATAACTCTATAGCTTCTAAATATCCGATATAGCTTGTTCGTTTCATTCTGCTTATCATTTATCTTCGTAAATAGATGCATCTTTATTGTAAGTCTGTAATTAATTCTGTAATTCATAAGAACTTTGTCCACAACAGTTATTTTTATGAATGAAACATTGTCTAATTAATCATTATCTACATTTTAGAATCAAATGTTCATCTATTTTTTGAACAAAAGACATCTTCTAAGTGTTGTTAACTTAGTTATTTCGATTTTCATATCCAATATCTATCATTCAGCTCAACAATATGTCGGATGTGGTCGATATGAGTGATATAAGGTGAATGGATGAGAGATATGTGTGATATAAGTGTGCATTTGTAAGCTATTGTTGTTTTAAGATATTGGACTAGATGATATGCAATTCCAGTATGTATCAGCCAAGAATTAGCATTAACATCGATTTGGTCGATATGACTGATATGTGCGATATAAGGGCATATGTGAAAATGGTCGGAAAATGGCTTTTGAGCCATTTTCACCATTTCCACTGAAGCGATCAAAATTTTCCAAAATTTCATCAAAATTTCGATTTTAGGGGACCGAAACGAAATCGAGATTTCGAACCTTGTGCGGAGCTCAACGTGGGAAGGTGGTATTGGTAGGGGGATGAACATAGTAAAGGATGGTACCGAAGTGACAAAGACAAGAAGCTTCTCGAGTAACGATTTGAGGGAGATGTGAAGAGTTGGGTTTGAGGACGGTATCTCCTGTTGATAGGCAAGTGAGAGATATGTGTAATTATAAATGAAAATATGTAAATACTCAAAAGCGAACTGGTAGGAAAAATCATGGTTAGACTCGAGATAGTCCAAAATTGTGAATATGTGTTCGAGACATAAAGATGGTTATCAGTAAAATCCCTCTCCTTGAACACAATTAATGACTCATTGTCATTTCCACCCATAATCAACATGTCCTGCCTGAATGGCGAACTTAGCATCATTAAAATCACCAATCGATTTGGGCAATCATGTGTTCACAAGCACAACTTTTTTAAAGAATTTCAGAAGCACGATGTCAGAGCTCCAAATGATAATTTCAACGTAAATGTAAATATCGGGAACAAACTTCTTAAAATTTAGACAATGCGTCGATATAATGTAATAATGGATCTATGGAACGGGAAAAGCAAGCATGGAAAAAGCAACAAGGTTTTACAATTATGATCCATAGGTAGAGGGGTCTATCGAGCTCAACGAGTCGAGTCGACCCAACTCGGGCTCAACTCGATAAGAAAACATGGACTCGAGCTCGGACTCGATAAGATTCAAGCCATGGAATGCTTGCTCCGACTCAAACTCATCGAGTTCGAGCTGGCTCACGACCCTCTTAACGAGTTGAGTTCTAGAGGGTGTCTAGTTGTTCTTTAGCACTAGCTCAGTCCTTGAGAACCTTTTGCCAAGTCGAAATCGATGTTTCTGGTTTTCTACACAGTGGAAACATTATCTAACTTATTTTCGTCAAAGCAAAAGGAGATTCCTGTAAAGCGAGATGTAATGGAGGATCTCACAAGGTCACCGTAAATACAAGCAAGAAGTGGAATGACCGAGACCTGCATATAGAATGTTAGAAGGTTCCCAAACTGCAAGAGCAAAGTATGTTCCATTCCCAATGAATGAAACAAACATTTTGATACAGAATTTCAACTCAATTGAGCACAGAAACAATGTCAGTTTTTTTGATTGCGAGAAAAAACATGGACAAAACTGTGGAAAAGAATGATTTGTTGTTTATTCATAGAGCGCAAGGGTTCTCTTATATAGCAGAGAAAACCATGATGGTTAAATTACATACCAAGGACAAAGAAATTAATAAATTATGAAATAGTAACATAACATAAAACTCGCAACACTCCCCCTTCAAGCTAGAACTTAGATGTCTATCAAGCTCAGCTTGGAACATCATCTCTGAAAGGGTCCTCAGACTAGAGTCGTGATAAGCATGTCTGATGTCTGCTCGCTTGAGCTAATATGAGATGTAGAAATGAGACTCTTCTGAATCATGTCTCGAGTGTAATGATAGTCTATCTCGATATGCGAGTTCTCTCGTGGAAGGCTGGATTGTTGGCAATAAACAATGCAGTCTGGTTGTCGCATTGGAGGTGCATAGGAAGCACCTCAATAGCTACATCATTCAGAACAGATCTGATCCACATCATCTATGTACTCCTTTGTGTCATAGCTATGTATTCTGATTCTACACTAGATCTGGCAACAACTATTTGCTTCTTGCTCTTCCATGATACCAATGAATTCGCTACAAACACAGCAAAACCAGAAGTGGACTTCATATCCTTGAGGCATCCTGCATAGTCTGCATCTGCACGGGATGTAACAGCAAGGGGTGTGCCTCTGCTAGGGATGCAAATGGTTATATATCCGTATCTGATCCGTCACCGTGTCCGTTTTATACAGATTTTGACATCTGTATCCCTATCCATTCTAAAATGGATACGGATATGGATATTGCTTTGATATTTGTAAACATCCATATCCGTATATCCATTTTCGTATATCAATATAGTCATAGATTTATTTATGACCCTATATAACATAATTCTATACCTTCTTTTACATATTTGTATAATTTTTATGATAAAAACACATTTGGTAAATTTGTATCATGTGTTTTCCATTCAATTCATATATATTTAAGTTGATTCTATAGAGTATTTCTAATATTACTCATATGCGATCAGTATCCATTTTACATCTGTATCCGTTTTTTTAAGTATATGGTAAGCTAGTTTTAATATCCGTCAATATCTGCATCCGCATCTGTATTCGTATTCAAAAACAGATGAGGATCAGTATCTGTATCCGTCTGTTTGCATCACTAGCCTCTGCTAAATAAAAGATCAGTGTCATGTGAGATCTATAAGTACCTTAAAATCATACGGACGACATCCATATAGGCATGTCTAGGATGCTCCATGAACTGACTCTGCTCACTGTAAAGGTCCAAGGATATGTCTGGCTTGGTGATGGTCACTTATAGGAGCTTCCCAACAAGCTCCATGTATCTCTTCTTGACTATTTCCTCAGTGTCGTCCTCATATAGCTTCATGATGGGGTCCATAGAAGTAGTGGTTGGCTTGCAATCCGCCATCCTTGTCTCTGAGAGAAAGTCAGTAGCATGCTTCTTCTGAATCATCACAAGACCTCGTTTGTTCCTGGCAAACTCCAGTCCAAGGAAGTAGCATAGACTGCCAAGTTCCTTGGTAACAAACTTGTTAGAGTTATTATATTTACATCTATATTTGTAACCCTTCGGGTTCTGTAACCCCCGATGACCCTTCGGCTTCCGTAACCTTCTGTGTCCCTTCAAGTCCGTAACCTCCAGTGACCCTTCGGGTTCCGTAACCTTTGTACTCTTAAGGGTTTTCTCTCTATATAAGAGACCCTACCTCTATGGAATAAACATCTCATCCCATTCTATTCCTCTTCTCAACATGGTATCAGAGCAACGGTCCTAGACCGAAGCCTAATACCTTAAATCCGCTGCCACCACCAGCCCTCTCTCCGCCGACAAGGAGAGAGGGCTGGACCTCCCGCATCGCTCATGGGTTCCATGGTCTCGCGCAAGGTAGTCCAAGTCCCCAGCATCACCAACAGCACCTAAAACGCTGCCCGAGGCTCCAACAGCTCCAGCCACATCTCTTGTGTCGGCGGCACCACCTGGAGCCCCTCCTCTCCATCAACCATTGCTTCACCACGACTTATTTCTCCCAATGACATCTGCTGCCCTACCACAACTGATAGACTGACACTCCAGACTACTACTCAGATCATCCGTCTTCACCGAGCATCGACTTCTTCGTTAGGGCGTATACTTCTTCTTTTACGACCCGACTACTACTCTGCGCTGGACTTCTTCTATAGTGATTCTTCTCCAGGCACGACAGAGATATGTTCCGGTGACCTGCAGGCACGACAGAGATACGTTCCGGTGACCTGATATTGCAGTAACTCTACAGGCATGGCAGAGATACGTTCCGGTGACCTGAAAGCCATAGACCCGTCCTCGAGCGAGGTCCTCTACCAGCAGCGGATATATGTTCTTATGGTGCATCGTGTGAAGATGTGGTGTATACTTTTTCTTTTTGTTACAAGCTGCAGCTTTCTCAGCTCCAGCTTGAGGGGGAGTGTTAGGGTTATTATATTTACATCTATATTTGTAACCCTTCGGGTTCTGTAACCCTCGATGACCCTTCGGCTTCCGTAACCTTCTGTGTCCCTTCAAGTCCGTAACCTCCAGTGACCCTTCGGGTTCCGTAACCTTTGTACTCTTAAGGGTTTTCTCTCTATATAAGAGACCCTACCTCTATGGAATAAACATCTCATCCCATTCTATTCCTCTTCTCAACAAAACTATTGTCCAAGAAAGACCTTAGTTGCTTGAATGCCATGTGCATTATCTCATGTAATAATGATATTATCAACATACACCAGTATAGCAACAGTACCCTACTGGGACCTCTGAACACACAAGGAGTGATCTGCAGTTGATCTCACAAATCCCTTATGTTCTATCACGTCCGAGAGCTTCTAAAACCATGCTATGGGACTCTGCTTAAGGCCATAGATTGCATGATGAAGTCTGCATACCTTCTGACACTCCCCCTCAGCAGTGAACCCAGGTGCATGCTACATGTAAACTTCCTCTTGAAGATCACCATAGAGGAATGCATTCGTCACATTGAGTTGATACAGAGGCCAATCTTGTGTAACTGCAATTGAAAGAACCCGGAGTGTGGAGTGCCAGGCTACTGGAGAGAATGTGTCCTGATAATCCACCACATAGGTCTGCGTGAAACCACGAGCCACAAGTTGTGCCTTGTAGAGATCAATGTTGCCATCTGCTCACTGCTTAACAGTCAACACCCACTTGCTCCTACAACGGACACATCTGTAGGAGCAGTAACAAGGATCAACATGCCATGAGACTGTAAAGCGGCCATCTCTACTTCCATGACTAGGTGGCATTGGCTCTCCTTGAGAGCCTCCTGATAAGTGCGTGGGATTTCAATAGCAGATAATCCCACAACAAATTTCCTTAAATCTGGTGAAAGTCACTCCAAAGGCACATGGACTACGAGCGGGTATCCTGCATAGGAGCGTTTGCCTTTCCACAAGGCAATAAACCATCCCAGGTCACTCTCCTGTGGTGGTTCTGGCTCATCCTGAATATCTGCATGTTTACATGTGATTGGCCCTGTATATCATGCACACCAGTAGCACCGTCAATCGAAACCAAGTTCTCAAAATGTACCTAGGGCCAATGTTGTAAAAGTCACCCGACTAGCCCGACTAGTAGGTCCGACTAGTCTAGTTAGTGGGGTGGCCGACTGAGTACCGACTAATTCCGACTAGATCCACTAGTCAACTAATTTTTGCTTGGAGATACTATTTTTTTTACTTTTTTAAAAGCAAACTTATTCTAATATGCTTAATGTTTTATTTAAATTCAATTACTTCTTTTGATTCATTATGATAGTAAAAAGATATATAAATCTATGTAAATATATAATAATATATGTATAAAAATGAATTATATATTTAGAAAATAAAAGCCGATTAAAGCCCGACTAAATCCGATTAATCGTCCGACTGCTGATTAATCCTTAGTCAGTGACCCGACCGACCGAGTACCGACTACCGACTTTTGCAACCTTGCCTAGGGCGTGCTGGATTTCGGGGAAGGCACTGGAGCATGGAAGACAGGTCGAGGTACATGTGTGGGTGGAGGTGGAAGAACAACCGAGATGGACTCAACCTCTCACATGTAGAAGAGTAGTACATGATGGACTCAAAGAAGGTAATAAACCACCACAGATTACTCTCATGTGGTGGTTCTGGCTCATCCTGAATATCTGCATGTTTACATGTGATTGGCCATGTATCATGCACACCAGTAGCACTGTTAATCGAAACCAAGTTCTCAAAATGTACCTAGGGCGTGCTGAATTTCAGGGAAGGCACTGGAGCATGGAAGACAGACTGAGGTACATGTGTGGGTGGAGGTGGAAGAATAACCGAGATGGACTCAACCTCTCACATGTAGGAGAGTAGTACATGATGGACTCAAAGAAGGTAACATCAGCACTGACATAGTATTGTCCTTTGACGGGATCAAAACACTGATAACCCTTTTGGGTGAGAGAGTATCAAACGAACATACATTTGATGGCTCGAGGAGCGAGCTTGTCAAGACCAGGATGCAAGAGATGGGCAAATGCCACACAACCAAATACTCGTGGCATAAGGGAGAAAAGGTTCTTCTCTAGAAAAACATGGGAGAAGGGTGCATTTTCACCCAACATAGTAGCGGGCATCCGATTTATGAGAACAAGGAGTCTGACTCTGTATGAGGAGAGTCCTAGTGATAGCAAGAAGATTACGGAGTTTGAGGTCCACAATATTGTTCTGTTGAGAAGTATAGGGATAGGAAGTTTGATGGATAATGCCGCGAGAGTTGAAAAAATGAGACAGCTGCGTGGTACAGAACTCAAAAGTGTTATCAGAACGAATATATTTTGTAGAGGCAGAAAAATATTCGTTATTTCAACCACAAAGTTTTGAATCAATGTATTAGCCTCAAACTTATGCTTTAACAGAAAAATCCAAGACAATCTTGAAAAATCATCAAAACAAACCAAATAGTACAAGTGTCCCTGATGATTAGGTACATGACTACGACCCCGCATATCTAGATGAAATAACTCAAACAGACTCTGACTATTGTGACCTTGACAACTTGGAAAGTTGGATCGATGATGCTTTCCAAGTTGACATGGTTCACACTGGATTTGGTAGAGATGCTAGGAATGAGGTGACCAATCTTTTGTAGCGGGAGATGACCAAATCTGAGATGTCACATATAGGGAGAAATCGACTCTGTAGAATGAGAAGTGGCACCAACAAAAGGAAACTGGATCGACCTGTACAGACCCACATGTTCACGGCCACATCCAATCACCCTGCCTATGAGTATATCCTAAATAACAAGGGAACCGAGATCAAATATAGCACGACAATGTAAATCCTTTGTAATTTACTGATAGATAGTAAATTCATGGAGAAGTCAGTTGCATGAAAAACATTCTGTAAATGTATATATAAAGTCAAATGAACCCCATTTGTCCAGTAATAAGGGAATGTGTCCCATCTGGAATCACCATTGATCTACCCTTCTTTGATGGACTATATGTACCAAACTGCAAGCGATCTCCACATAAATGATGTGAAACTCTAAAGTCCATTATCCCTTCTGAAGGATCCGGTCTAGAGCAAGATTGCAAAACTCGGTAGTCAATACTCGGTTGGTCGGGTCACTAAGGATTAATCAGCAGTCGGACGACTAATCAGATTTAATGGGGCATTAATCAGCTTTGAATTTTTTTAATATAAAAATCATTTTTATACATATATTCGTATACATTTACATAGATTTGTATATTTTCTATATTGTCATAATGAAGTAAAATAAGTGAATTTAATTAAAACATTAAGCATATCATAATAACTTTGCTTTTAAAAAAGCAAAAAAAATAAGAAAAAATATAGTATCAGTGTCTCCAAACAAAAATTAGTTGAGTAGTGAGTCCAGACGGAATTAGTCTATACTCGGTTGACCACCACACTGACTAGACTAGTCGGACCTACTAGTCGGGCCAGTCGGGCGACTTTTACAACATTGGTCTAGAGCGACCAATAAATGCATGAGTAATACTTGAAGTACTAGTAGATGCAATGGGTACAATATCTAGAGAATCGGAACTAGAAGGCTCCACGACTGGCAGTATGCTCTCTCTCAAACAAGCAAGAAGTCATCATAATGATGGTCGGCGGGATTAGGAGCAGCTTGAGCCTGCTCCGCAGCATGAGCTGATGGTGGAAAGTCATACTTAGAGTAGCATGTGTCCTCTGAGTGACATGATCGGTGACAATATGAACATGATTATGTGGGCATGGACCGCCTCTGCCACGTGTGCATCGTCCTCTGAACGGAGATGAACCACCTCTACCACGAGAAGCTGCAATAGCCGAAGATGTCTGAGAGGACATGGTAGAGGGGATCCTCAATCGGCTCAGCCTGCGGTACGCTTCCTCAATAGGAGGTATGGTAGCGTCAGTGAGAAGATGAGAGTGAGCCAAATCATATTCCGGGTTAGGAGCAGCCAAAAACACCACGATCATGACAGAATCTTTATAGGTCTTGTGCTACTCTGGTGAGGCCATCAGGGGTATATAGCTATGGAGTCGCTCAAACATACCCCTCATATATGTATACAGGGTGTGAAGATGACGATCACCATGTTTGTTCGTAAAGATATCATGCTGGAGTTGCAATATATTTGACTCATTCCTCGCTTGAGAGTATGTTCCTGTGAGGATATCCCACATCGCCTTTGAGGTGGGTTAACACATGGTATCGTTGGCTATCTCAACAGAGATAGTACCAGATAGCCACACCGTGGCATATGCATCATCTGCCTCCCATGAGGCGTTGGTCTCAATCCTGTCTGCATGCTCGACCATGGCTTTGAAATAGATTCATGAATTGCATCGCCCACAACTCGTAGTTTGTGTCATACATCTTAACAATAGCTAATGGACCCGTGAAGACGTGTAGATGGTGTATCAATTACGCTTTCTGACATCATGGACAAAGAACTAGAACCTTAGACCCATCGCGAAGTGTCTAAGCCAACATAAAAGGGGTGATTGAGGGCGTAGACTCATTCCACAACCAGTCCTAAACAGTCGGTGTCCTTCCTGGGTCTCAAATGGGTCTACAATAGTTTGATTTATTTTATTTTCAGACCTAAAAATTTCGAATCAGACCGCCAACTTGTCGGAGCAGCTGAATCGTAGCGAGAAGTTGCTGGAGTGGCAAAAACTACTGCAGCGCGCTAGTGGTGGCACGCGACAGCGTTTGTTGTTGCTGGTGGTGGCACGCAGCAACGGTTGCCGCTGCTACTGCTGTTGGCAACGCGCGCCAGCGGCTGCTGCTTCTGTTGGCAGCGTATGGCAGCGGCTACGGCTGGAAGGTGGGGTTTTGGATCTTAGGGCACATGCTCCGATCTAGGACCGCCGCTCTGATACCATGTGGAAAAGAATGATTCGTGTTTATTCATAAAGCCCAAGAATTCTCTTATATAGTAGAGAGAAACCCTAATGGTTAAATTACATACTAAGGACAGAGAAATAAATAAATTATGAAATAGTAACATAACATAAAACTCTCAACAAAAACTAACAACCAAAAGGAGAGGAATGAAATAATTCATGGTTATAGCTTGAAACAGATAGAGTACCCAATGGCACCAAAAAGACTTTATCGGATTTCAAAAAAACACATAGAGACATACCTTGGAAAGCAAGCAGATCCGAGACGTCAGCAGCCCTGAACCCTCGAAACACGAGGAGAAAATTGAACGATGTGTTCTTGCATCCACCACGAGGTACGCGATGTAATCCAGAGCCCCAATGCGTGAACAAAGGGGGACGCAGAGGAGCAGAGACAGAGGCAAAGGAAGAGGGCTCGGGATGGGGAGAGTCAGAGAAAAGAGGAGTTCTAGGGTTATGGTTACCAAGGGAAAGAGGGTAAAGGTTCACTTGTGAGAGAGTGGGAGAAAGAGAGGACGATTGGGCGTGGGTGGTTGCCTTGGTAATTTAGTCGACCTTTTGTTATGTGAGTATATCGAGTTATCGAGTCGAGTTAATGAGTTGAGCATGACCCAACTCGGACCCTACTCGATAATCCTAACGAGCTAGAAATCCAACTCGAGCTCAAGCACGTTATGTTTTCGAGAAATCTCACGAGCTCTTAATGAGCTGAGCCCGAGTTGAGCTCATTGAGCTCAAGCTTTCCTGGCAGCCCAATCCACAGGTTCATCAAACAGAAAACTTTTTTTGTTGATAAAAAAGAGGGTGAACTCTCAATGTGGGAGTCACCGTAAAAACTATATCATTAAAATAATTTGAGTACATTACCGTGAGACCCAAGATGCAGGGCATTACAGTGAGATGCGACATTTCTGAGTAAACCCTCTGATTATTGAAGATCAAATCATTTCGCCCAACCCAGATGGCCCACAGAACGGCAAAAGCTTAAAACAATCATCTGCGGAGCTGTTTTCCACTGCACGAACTGACCTCCAGAACTCCTCTGCCCCTGGTCGCCACCCAAGGAATCCCAACCTCCCTCCAGACTCGCTCAGATGCCGAGCACTTGAAGAACAAGTGGTCCGAGTCCTCCACCATCCCGTCACACATGTCAGACATTGTGTCCTCCAAGCCTAACATCCTCTCCCTCCTTGCTTTATCGCATAAGCGGTCCCTTCTCAGACACCACAAGAATATCTTAACTCTGCATAGAATCTTAGCAGCCCAAAGCACCTTCATGTCCTGGCAAAGATCCGAATCATGTTCCTCTACCACTCTCCTCATTTGCTCATAATCTGTCTTCATAGAAAATCCTGCACCCTTCCACACAAAATGATCGTTGTCCTGTGCAAAATCTCCAGGTAGCAAACTCCACCTACAACCTGGCATACTCCTCCAAGCGCTGCTCTGAAAGGTCTGATACAAAAACCGATGACTACGTGCCCAAATCCGCCACCTGTGAAAGGTACTCTCCTTGGATGTCGTCAATGCAAATACTTTTGAAAATCTTGCCTCTAGAGCTCCCTCTCCCGACCAATCATCACGCCAGAATCTAAATAATTGGTCATCTCCCACCTTCGGTTGCAGGCTAGGTGCAATCAACTGTAAGACCTCGTGGATACCGACCCAAAGCGGTGATTCATACCGCACTCTACCAGCCACCAATTCACCTCTGACACCATAGATTTTTCTCACAAGTCTAGCCACCAGCAAAGTCGATGGTCCCCAAATGTGAGTCACCCACTTAGCGTTGTTCATGCATTCTACATCACGAACCCCTAGCCCTCCATCATTACGTCCCCTCGTCACTTCCTCCCAGTTGACCAGGTGCATACCCGGACCTCTGATGCTTCCCATCCAACCAGAAGAATCTCCTCATCAAAGTCTCAATCTTCTTTCTAACCCCCACCGGCATCAGTCGAGTAGAATAGAAGAATATAGGAATTGCCAAAAGTACATGCTTCAAAAGAATCAACTTCCCCTCTAGACAGCATGGCCGCCTTCCACCCAGACAGTCTCTGCTCCATTTTTTGCACTACAACGTCCCAATCTGATTTCTTCAACTTCCCTGTCACCAACAGCAACCCCAAGTAGGAGATAGGTAGGTCCCTCAGGGGCCATCCGATCAGCCCCGCCAGACTGGAGCGCTCTGCATCCTCCATCCCAAAAGCAATGACCGCCGACCTGTGCATGTTGATCTCTAGGCCTGAAATACTGCTGAAAATCTCGACCAGCTGAGCTGCATTGCCATTCTGATCCTCTGAGGCTCCAAGAAGTAGAATCATATCATCTGCATATTGTAGCAGAGGGACAGAGATACCATCCTGACGGAAATCCTCACACCACCCTGCTCAACCGCACACCTAAACAGTACTGCCAGAGCATCTGCCATAAGTACAAAAAGCATATGAGCCAACGGACATCCCTGCTGGACACTCTGTTGGGGCTGAAAGAGCCCCCTCCAGCTTGCCATTCACCAGGATCGAGTAGGATAAGGTAGTGACGCATCTCTTCATCCATTCAATCCCTAAATCGGGGAAACCTCTCTTTCGTAAAGATGCCCACAGGAATTTCCAGTCAACGCAATCATAAGCCTTGGCGTAATCTATCTTCCACATAGCCTTTTTTCCCCTAACTTTTCCAATCAAGGCAAATCTCAGAAGCCATCACCAGACCGCCCGCCATCTGTTGTCCTAGAATAAATGTTAACTGCCCGTGAAGCACCATCGAGTCCAGAACATCCTTAAGCCGGTTCACTAGAACCTTTACCACAATTAGGTAAATGCCGTTGGAAAGCGCAATAGGCATGAAGTCTTCTACCCTCACCGGAGATTCCTTCTTGGGAAGGAGGAACAGTAAAGCACGGATGACCTTCTCGAACCCTTTGTTCCCTCCCTTAACTCGTTCAGCACCTCCAAAACTTCCTACTTCACCAATTCCCAAAACTCGAGGTAGAACAGCACCGGGAAACCATTTGGGCCAGGGGCACCATCCGCATTCAATCCCCAAATCGCTTTCTTCACCTCCTCAGTAGCGGTATCACTAAACTCTCTGCCTGCTCGCCGGACAAAGTCTCCACCCCTCCCTCTAGCTACCCCCAACCATCCCCTCTTTTTCTTCACGTCGCCTCAACAAAATGGCCCCACAGAGCACTGCTAATCGGCGCCTCTCCCGATACTCTTAGCCCCCCAACCTTAATTTCGTGTAAATAGTTTCTTCTCCGCCTCCCAGAAGCTATAGTGTGGAAAAATCTCGTATTGGTGTCCCCTTCTTTCAACCACCTTTGTCTAGATCTTTGCCTCCACTCCACCTCTTCCTGTCTTCCAGCAGTAAATCTTCGAGAAAGCCTAGACTCTCTGTCAACTCTTCCTGATCCAGGCCTCCCTCATTATCTAAACCATCCAACCGAGCAACACCGGCCGGAGCCACCTCCCTTCTAACCCTCTGCCTTGCCTTCACCTCCCTCCCAAAAGTGGTAAGGAACGACCTCAACAACAGCAACTTTGTCACCAACCTCAAAATGGCCGAGCCTACAGGGGACCAGCTTCTCCACTTCTCCGCAACCTCCTCCCTAAATCCCTCCTCTAATAGCCAACTCTGCTTAAAACGAAAAAAGAACATGCTTCTTCTTTCCTCCCCGGACGACCAAAGAATCAGCGTGTGGTCGGAGTGCGCTCGCGGCAACGCCCAGGCCCGCAACAGGGGGAACACCTATGTTCCTTCCGGCGACAGAAAGAATCTGTCCAACCTGAACCGGGATCTCACATTGCACCAAAAAGCGCAGCCAGCCGCATCAATAATCGACAAACCCAAACTGTGGATCACTCTCCGGAACTCCCCCGAGCTAGGGTTTCCACCATCACTCCTCAGCGAACGATCATCAGGAAGAAGCGTAACATTAAGTTCACCCCCAATGATCCAGATCCCGGCCGCATTCGCTGCTCCCAACTGCTCCAACTCCGCCACCAAAGAGTCTCTCATTTCCCATCGGACTGTAAATGTTTGTGACAAGGATAATAAGATCATATGCTCGCCTTCTCGGCCTTACGGACAAACAGAACAGGGACTTCGACCCCTCCAAAAGCTCAAAATCATCTTTCTTCCAACCAGTCACTAGCCCACCCAATGCTCCATGTGCTACCAACTCAGCGAGGTCGAACCTGCCTCCTCCATCCAGGCCCCGCCTGACTGTGTCCACGCCCCTTAACAGCTTCGCCTCTTGATGAAGAAAGACGTCTGCACCAGCCTCCATAATAAGGTTTCTGACTCCCAACCTCTTTTCAGGACGGCCCACCCCCCGACATTCCAAGATAGCAGCTTCATCAAGGAACGGCCTGAATCAACATCTTAGGCGGGACCACACCCAAACGCTCCGCCGCACTCCTGTCCTGAATGCTGAAGCAATTTCGATGAATCTGCAAGGCGGTGGAACCTGGTTGCAACACCTGCATAAGCTTCTCAAGATCCGTTGAAGCGAGCAAAGCCGCTCTCCTTCCCTCTCCTCTCCGCCCTGAGGGAGTCCTTCCATGCGTAACAAGCTCTGATTCTACTACTCCCCTTCCTCGAGCCTTGAGAGCTCGACACCCTGTGAGCACCTGCCCCCAACATACTATACAGAGCACTCCTTCCAATCTCTAGCGCCCGGTGATCTTCCTTTCTGAACTCTGCATGTTGCAGTGGGAGCATCAGCGTCGTCTCCCTACCCGAAGCCCCCACCAAAGCCCCTGCAGGCGTCTCCTCCCCCGCAACGACCTCCTTCTCGGTAATGGAGCTCCCAGCCAAAGCACTGGACCCCGCACATTCTTCGAACCCCTCTCCTTCGATCGGCGACGAAGTCTTGCAATCCATCGCGGTACCGCCATCCCCGACCTCCCCTTCCGAGAGTCCCGCTCTAGGGACTCCCCGCTCTTGGGACTCCCCGCCCCATCCACTCTCCCCGCTCTGGAGACTCCCCGCACCGCCCCGACCAGTGGTTCCATTCGGGCCTAGAATTTGCAAGCTTGCGGTTTGGTTCTTCGAGATGGGTCCGGGAGTTGCTTATCTGTTAAATGGATCTGTAAGGTGGACCTGCAGTTTTTCGGGTAACCGGAGCCCCCCAGGTCCGGATTTCTGATGCATGGGTCCGGATATCTGATGTCCGATCTAAACCCTAAATTCGAGTGGCTACCCGAATCTGGCAACCGAAGCACTCGAGGGTCCGGAAGGTTGCTCGAAGTAATGCGCCGACAATATCCATCTGCACCATGTGACCTTCTTGCGGAACAAATCCCCTTTCCTGTTGTTTTCGATGGGAGAACCGGGTAATGAACCGTTGCGATGTGTAATTAGGAAGTCGTTCCGCGGAAAATGCGTCGAACCGAATTCCGTGCGGAAGACGAGGATCCTTCCCCGACGATTGCGTTGCCCCGTCGTTCGACCGTTGCACCGCCTAATCTGAAGCACCATCAGCCTCTGACTCCACCTCCTCCTCCGCCCGGATCTCAAGATTTCGCTCCTGGCCTCGCCCCCGATACACCTGCACCGCCATGGCGAGCTCCAGATTGGCAATCCTCCCCTCCAAATTAACCCTCCACCAGCCCAACAGCGCCGTACTGAGACCCCTCACCCGGAGAACAGGATCGAGTGGTTCACCCGAGCGGTACCCCGAACTTTCAATGCCGACAACCTCATCTATACCGCCCAGCACCTGCCGGATCTTCGACAAACCCCACGCAACAAGCGGGATGCCCCTCGCACGTACGTGCTCCAGAGGCTTTGGCTCCATTAGGCCATCGCTAACTCACAATCTCTGCCACTGAAGTTGTGTCCAACCCTCCCTCGACCTTCGCAACAACTCTTTGGCCTCAACCTCAGTGAGCCCCCTCGCCACCACACGTCAGGGGCTCACCTGAGCAATATCTCCGCGGAATAGCGTCGCTAAAACCGCACCTACATCCGACGAGCCCAGAAAAAGAGCCTCCGGTCCGCCTCCTTCTCCAACCAGCAACTCCAAATCTTTGCTAAACCTCTGCAGCGATGAACACGAACTGCTCTTGTGCGAGAAGCGGCGACACTAGAAGCACCGGACGGGCTCCCGGCATTGTCATGCCCAGTGCCCCAAGGAGGCACATTGGAAACAGCCCCTCCCGAATGGATTGGTGAAAGGATGAGGACGATTGTCATGCAATTCCGGCTTGTGACGATCGCCCCTCCTTGCACGGACCTCCACCCACCCATTTTCGCCGAACCTTCCTCGGCAGAACCATCCTCAGCAGAACCTTCACCTGACATCTCCTCCCGATATTCCACTTCATCAAACAGAAAACTTATATGCAACATAGATTACAAATAGTAATAACAACAACAATGTCTTCAAAAAATCTAGAAAACAAATGAAACAACATATCGACATAGGAATGACAAGACCCAAAAAGAGAGTGAAACAGTGTGAGTAGAGAGCAACGACGAGCGAGGTGATGGTGCAGAGAGCATTGGAAGGATCTTCATGATCCATCCTCGGCGAGGAGGTCCAGAGAGGATGGGAGAAGCAAGTTGCCTCGAATGTAGTGCAAGGGCCCCTTTGCATGTGTTATGACCCAGTGATCCACTTCTGTTACAAGGAGGTGAACCATCTTCAATAATTTTGCCGTAAAATGGTGTGGAAGGAGTCCAGACTATCCTGGTGTGTAAAGCATCAACTTCTTAACTGCACATGAGTTCAATGAATGTATATGACACTTAACATATCAAGAGAGTCTCCTGGGAATGGCACGGTAATAGATCTGTTATTATTGTCGATGGGAATCTCCTGACAACTTGTAGGACTTTAATGATGTTTTCAAATGTATTAGGTGCATCAAAGTGGTTTTCTTATATCAAGATGAGATATAAGCATCCTTTTACATCAAAACTTTTGGTTAACATGATATGCATAATTCATCCACTTTTTTGAAGAGCAAAAAGTGATATTATAGGAGTCATTATATAGCAAGCTTGTAAAAAAATGACTGACTGGGCCGACTAGTCGGCCCAATTAGTCGACTTGGTCATGTACCCAACTTGACTAGAACCAATCAACCCATAGTCGGTCAAGCCGACTAATTGGGTCAACTACCTGGCTTAATCGACCGAGTAATTGGCCAAGTTTTGCTTAGAGGTTTTTACCCTAATGGTGTGTGGATCCAAATAACGAAATGCCCATTTCTCTTCAAGTGGGGCTTATTGTCCGACAATAAGCCCTTCCCGACATTCTTCCTCTTAAGAAACTCCCTCCCAAAACCCTCCTCCCCCAATTTCCGCATGTCGTCGTTCTTGGAGCATTACCAGTCACTGCCAGGTCCTCTGTCGGTCGTCGCATGCTACTCTGACATGTCGCCAAGCCCTTCCAACCACCGCGATGTCTCTTTCCCTTATGCATGCCCTATCCATCTCGCACCCTAATCAGCTAGGGTTTTTTTTGTTTTTTCCGAAATCATCAACCTTTCCTATGTTCATATGCATTATTATTCAATCATCTATGCTACAATTGTTGCATTTGGTTATGTTATAGCTATGATTTTTCATAGTTCGTATTTTCTTTGTATTTCCTAATGCCTCAATACCCAGTTATATGATTGTCTGTGTTGTGTAATTTGTGTTTCTTAATTCATTTGTATTTCCTAAGTTTTGGTATTTCTATGATTGCGTATGTTATACAAGCGTGTAGCTTAGTATGATTGTTGGTTAATAACTAGGTACTAGTAACTCAATCAAATGATTGTTTATGTTATGTAAGTGTGTAACTTCATATTCAATGTTGGTTAGTAGCTAGGTTAGGGTTGGTTACTTGTCTCTCATAACTTATGTTGTTACTTGTTAATGGAAATTTTAGTTTATATTGTTGCATTGCTTATGTTGTGAATTTGTGACAATGTAGGTGGTTGCACCTTTGAGTAGAGACTCGTCACTTTATGTTTTTTTTTAGGCTCGACTCGTCACTTTATGTGTCGTCGGGATCAAGTGATCATGGGTACCTTTCGAACTGTGCCGATCCGAACACAGTTACTTGCAGGCTCGAACAAACTAATCAGTCCAGACGGATGACTATTGCAACACTACAACCAATTAATAGTCAAATGCTGGAAGCTGCAGGAATATATAGTGCAACATAAAAATGCACACCAAGTTTAAAGGCCGTGTTCATAAGTGTGGATCCTATGGAAACTATGGGTGTGGACCATATTTATATGGTAGTCACGAGACAGAATCTTACAGGGAATCGTCCAGCTAATAACTATATGGAGTATCTGATTTCTTCAATGGAATCTTTACTATGGAAAAAGTTGGTTCATAATACAAGGACGGTGATGTATCCTCCCCCTCACCCTTTTATTATGGTTTAAATTCTCATCGTGAGTCCCAATCAAATCTCCAAGACTCATCAAATCATAGTGCTGGCATTTTCTATCAATACTCTCCAGCCGAACCACTTGCTCCTCACCACTCCATGACTCATAGATATGGATATATTAACGATAATGGTGCTGATGTAATGTATGGATCTAATTCTAGCTACAATGAGGTAAGAAATGGTTAAAATCAAGGGTATAATGTTTATCCTAATTATTTTTCAAGTGAACATGTTCAATAGGCTTCACCAGCACCATCACAATCCACGAGGGAGCAGCTCCCTATTAACATCCGCATCAGGAGCAGGTTCTACTACATTATCAAGGATCTGTGCCATCTTCTACCAACCCAACACATTCCAACCTATTATGGTTAACTCAAGAAGGAAGTTCCAATGGTATATGTTGCATAATGCTCCAATAATCACATAATGCTCCGCAACAATGTCCAAGATTTTGGAGGTACTACCAGTTTGCGATGGACTTTTCGACACTGTGAATCACTAATCTTTAGTTGATGGGCGTTCTACGATGCGAAAGGCTTACGACGCCTTCTATTTGGAGATGGTCTTTAATTCAGGGATTGCTTCGCATGAATTCATGGACATATTGCATTTGGATTTTCATTTGGGTGCTGAGAAGAGATTGTCTTGTGGGATCAAATTTCGGCGAAATTCAATCGAATTTCGGTTTCGGTGGGCGACCGAAATTCGGCCGAAATGGCCTATATCGGTCGAAATTTGGGGGCTCTAGTACAAAAACTGACCGAAATGACCAAAAATTTCGATCGAATTTCGACCGAATTTCGATCAAAATTTCGTTTCGGTCACTCACCGAAATGGTGACCGAAATCGAAATTTAAGAACTTGGATTGTCTGATGACTGGAGAATGAAGAGCCGTGTTTTTACTGGGAATTAGTGGCACATATAAGTATTGTATGCCATCAGAGGAGAACATTGAGAATCTCTTCTTTGGTTGCTCTATTGCAACGGAGGTCTGAGCGACCTTACATGCAGAGTCGGTGTCAACGTCCGATTGAATAGGTTTTTGGGAGTCTTTGGCCAGGCTAGAACATGGGAAAAATCCCACAAACAAGACCGGCGGCTATCTTATAGTCTATGTGGCTTGCACGAAATGGGTCCATATTCTAAAGTGAAAGAAAGAATATATATATATATGGAGAATGTATTAGAGCATGCAAAAAGCCTCCGGACCTTTTGAACCTTGTGATTACAATTTTTTAGATAATGTGAATATATAAAGATGTTTACGTGTGGGCATCTCCACTATATCACACACTTTTCCTTGAAAAACAAAGGTACAATAGTGGCACAATGGAAGTGTGGGGAAGTGGTGACAACGAGAACCAGAGGGAAGGCAAAATGACAATGACTAGGGCCAAAAAGGCCAACGAAGTCTGGTGACGTTACAGGAGAGGTATGGAAATATTTTTTTTCTTTTTGAGTCAATGTATGCCGTAAAGAATCCAATGAGCCTATGAGGTGGATGGCTTACAAAAGGGGCATGGAGTGGAGGTGACAACGGCAGTTGTTGGCTACCTAGCAAGGGAAAGGAAGCACTCTAAGCAATGTAGGTGGAGTAATAGAAAGTATATGCTTATGTCGAAAATGTGAGAACTCAAATGAGGAACCATGTAAAAGAGGTTAGAGAATACGTCTATAGGGAAGGGAGAACAATTAAAGATATACTTTTAAAGGTATACTTTGCAGGTGACAAATGACCCTAGTCAAGTTTATCTCATATTAAGTGGTACCCCGCTACACACATTTGCAGTACTAATTCCGAATGCATTAAGTTCTCAGATAGCGATAATCCTCCGACTTGTCGCAAGTCTGAAAGGGAAAGAATGGCATTCAATTTCAACAACCACATATGTCACCTTTTGCAATTAATTTTCATATTGTATCCAAAGAAGAGAAAAACTCAGTTGATGGTATCTACGAACATCAAATTTTATGACTAATGACGATGGTTCTCGTGCAGAATCATAGCGACTAGAGTTGGCCAGGAGATGACAGATCATTTGGAGCGCATCCTGACCGCCCTCACTGACCTCCAACAGCAGCAAACTGTTATGAGATGTCAGCAGGATAAGATCTTGGCCCAACAGACAGAGATTGCGGACAAACAGACTAATATCGATATGAGATTCGAGGAGCTCTCAGATTTCACTTACCATCCATCTCAGGATAGAACACGTAGGGCCAGTCTCAGTCTGCTGAGTTACAGTTGCCTCAATTTGATTATGCACATGAGGAGATGCCAGCATATGGAGCAGAGGATGGAGATCATGGCAGTGAGCAGGACCTTGTACCTTTTGTTAACAGGTTTGCGCCTGACCACTCTGTTATTCACAGGCATCAGTCGATATTTACTTCCAATCAGCAAGACAATGTGCTCATGTCGAGGGCACCAGGACATCAGATGAGGCCGAGCAGTGGTTGAAGAGAGTGATGAAGGTACTTCGGATTATTTGCGCACCACAAGACGTGTGATTATCTTTTAAGGAGTAATCATTGACAGCATTCGCCGAGAGATGGTAGGAGGCGATAGTTTCCGAGATGGGTCGCAAGCCCACATGGGACGATTTCGAGATGAGTTTCAGATCCCACTTCTTTTTTGGGAAGTGGAAGGAGTCCCAGCGCCGACTATTTGCAGAACTTCGACAGGGGCGGATGACAGCTATACAATACTTTATTCGCTACACCGAGCTGTCACGACACATATCGGGGAAGAGGTGCAGGAGAAGCTAGCCGGACTACGTCTCACTTCCATCTCTGAGGCTACTAAAGCAGCGGGGAAGTTTGAGAACATCATAGAGACGTTTTAGAAGTTCGTCTGAAGCGGTACCCACATCACAGTGATCATTCGGATTTCGGATTCGATAACCGTTTCAGCAGCAGAGATCAGTCCGGCAGCTTCATCCTTCAGGTTCAGCATTCTCTAGCAGTGCTCGCTCATCTCCAGCGACTACTTTAGGAGGAGAACTCGCCAAACGTGGCACCAGTTCAGCACTACTATCTTGGCCGCAGAAAGTGGAGAGACCCCATGCAGGATTGACTCGGAGCGCAAACGCAACCACTCCACCTACCCAGTCAGTCCGATGTTACTTGTGCAACCAGTGGGGCCACTACCAGGCTCAATGTCCTCAAGCTGTTGGTGTGCCTCTCCCACAGTTACAACCTTCTCAGCCTCAGGCACATCATACTGGGAATTTCTGTGATAGGAACTCCAACTTCAAGAGGCTGTAGAGACAGACACAGAGCATGACAGGTTCGAGTATTGCACCACCGAGGCAGGGTCAGTTACATGCAGTGACTGAGGAGCAGGCACGATCAGCAGCTATTGTGGTAAAAGGTATGGTCTCAGTCTTGAGCCTACCTTTCCATGTTTTATTTAATTATGTAGCAACCCATTCCTTCATTGTTTCGAGATTACTAGCTTCAGTAGGCACTGTTGTAAAAGTCTCCCGATTGGCCCGACTAGTCTAGTCGGTGGGATGGCCGACCGAGTATTGACTAATTCCGACTAGGCCGACTAGTCGATCAAACTTTGCTTAGAGATACCATATTCTTTTACTTTTTTTAAAGCAAATATACTCGAATATGCTTAATGTTTTATTTAAATTCAACTACTTCTTTTCTTTCTTTCATTATGATAACATAAAAAATGTAAAAATCTTTGTAAATTTATAAGGATATATGTATAAAATAATTTATATATTTAAAATAATTAAAAATTCAAAATCAATTAAAGCTCAAGTAAATCTGATTAGTCGTTCGACTGCCGATTAATCCTTAGTCGGTGACCCAACCGACAGAGTACCGACTACCGATTTTTGCAACCTTGTCAATAGATAGGGTTGCAGAGGCCCTAGATCCACCTTATCACATCCATGGATCAGGTGTCCAGTTGTTCATCATTAGACTGATAGTCATAGATTTGCCAGTGTTGATTGGTGGTTACGATATGACCACAGACTGTCTGCTACTACAGTCTGACGAGTTTGATTTGATTTTAGGCATGGACTGGCTGTCAGCTTATCATACCTACTTGATTGCTTTAGGAAGACGGTTGTCTTCAGGATTCCAGACTTGCCTGAGTTCACTTTTGATGGTACATTACATGACTCCAAAATGGAGTACATCTCAGTGTTGAGAGCTCGGAGACTTGTTGGCCAGGGATGTGATTCATATCTAGCATTTGTTCGAGAGACATTCGATCATGAACCGATAACTCGGGACATCATAGTAGTATCAGACTACCCAGATGTATTTCCTAATGATTTACTAGGATTGCCACCAGAGAGATTGAGTTCAAGAGCACACTACTGCCAGATACACAATCGATCTTGATGGCTCCATATCGCATGGCACAAGCTGAGTTGAGAGAGTTGAAGGTGCGGTTACAGGAGTTACTTAACTTAGGTTTCGTAGGTCAAGCACTTCACCTTGGGGTGCTCCAGTTCTATTTGTCAAGAAGAAGATGGATCAATGAGATTGTGTATTGATTACAGGCACCTGAGCGAGAAAACGATAAATAACCGTTATCATCTACCACGCATCGATGACTTGTTTGATCATCTACATGGATCTTCGATGTTTTCAAAGATCGATCTTCGATCTGGCTACCATCAGTTGAGGATTCGAGAGTCAGATATTCCGAAGACAACATTCAGGACTCGATATGGACACTACGAGTTTGTTGTGATGTCGTTTGGGCTCACAAATGCTCTTGCAGCATTTATGGACATGATGAACAAGATCTCTCGTCCATACTTGGACAAGTTTGTGGTGGTATTCATTTTTTTTGACGTTATGTGGTGGTATTCATTGATGATGTGTCGATTTTATTTTCGGAATGAATGGGATCCACGCGAATGATCTGGAGATTGCCCTAGACACATTCCGCGAGCACAAGTTGTATGTTAAGCTGGGCAAGTGCGAGTTCTGATTATCACAGGTCTCATACTCATTTCTTGGGCATGTCATCTCTGGAGCAGGTATCGCAGTTGATCCTGCAAAGATTGAGGCAGTCATATCTTGGGTGCAACCCAAGATTGTCCAGATTCGAAGCTTCTTTGGACTAGCGGGCTACTACAGACGCTTTGTCAGTGTATTTTCTCGAGTTCTTCCTTTAGCGCAGTTAACACAGAAGGAAGTTCCTTTCATTTGGGACGACTCATGCTAGCAGGCCTTCAGGAGATTAAATGAAAGATTGACTACTATGCCCATTCTTACACTTCCTTCATACACTCAGGATTACGCAGTTTATACCGATGCTTCATGAGAAGGTTTAGGAGCAGTACTGATGCAGCGAGGTCGCTGTGATTGCATATGCATCACGTCAATTGAGGCCACATGAACGAAATTACCCCACCCATGACTTGGAGTTGGCGGCAATTGTCTTCGCCTTGAAGATCTGACAACACTATCTCTATGAGGTGAACTTTGAGATTTTCACAAATCACAAGAGTCTAAAATACACCTTCAATCGGAAGGAGTTGAACATAAGACAACGCAGGTGGCTTGATCTACTAAAGGATATTGTAAATTTCTTTTGTCATTATTTCTCTCTTCTGATGTATTTTGAGATACATGTACAGAATGTCAGTTTATTTTGATACATGTAACTTTATATGGAAATTAATGCAAATATGAATTGGTGACACTTGTTGTTATGTGGTTGTTTATTAATTTGTGAATGTCATTTGAACAACGAAAAATTTTCCCTCAATTTCTGTAACTCAATGCCATCAATAGCAATGTCGTACTGCGAATGTTGTGTAAACCGATAACCAGATCCTGAGTGGGCATCACATTTAAAAAAAGAGAGAAATGTAGGGAGAAAATGAGAGGGATCCTCAACTGGAAATTGGGAGAAAAAGAGAGAGGGAAGGGGTGTTATATAAATAAGGAGGTGGTGGCATAAGGGGTTGCCAAGTGGAAAAGAAAGGAGCCAAGATTTGAGGCTCCTACACCCATATATGGCTTTGAATGATGTTATATCGATACTGGAACAATGGTTGTTGTTGTACGTGAATTCTACCAACGGCAAGTGGTCCTTCCAGACTCTTTCCACTCAAAGGTACATGCACGTAACAAATCCTCAAGGGTACGTTTGGATAAAGGGTTACCTCGAGGTAACTTGGGGGAGGGTAACCTGTTTTTGTGGTTTGGTGTTTGGATAGATGGTTTGGGATTGAGAGGGTTTGTTGTGATGTGATTGTATTGAAGTTTGGAAAAGTGAGAATTTGTGATGTGATTATATTGAAGTTTGGAAAAGTGAGTAGAAGTTGAGTGTTTTATAATTTTTAGATGATAAGATGGTATAACATATTATTTTTATGTTAGAATGTATGAAAGAGAAATAAATGATTTGATGTATTAAATAAGAGAGAGAATGGGTCCCGCAAGAAAGTGAGAAATATATGTTTTGGGGAAAAACCACCCCAAACTGGGTGTTAACCCCCTGCACAAACAGGTCCCAAGTGTTAGAATGGTGCGCTCGCTCTGTTCGTCGTTCCGCAAGTGGTATACGGAACTTATCTTCAACTTTGTCTGTACTGCTGGCATAAGCTGGTGCAAGTAGTGAGATGGCCTCAAATTTCAGCGAAATTCGGTCGAATTCCTGTCGAATATTGATATCCTATCGAAATTGAAATTCGACCGAAATGGTCGAAATGACCGAAATATGGGGGCCTTAGTACAAAAAATGACCGAAATGACCGAAATTTCAGTCGAAATTCGACCGAAATTCCGTTTCGGCCAGTCACCGAAATGGTGACCGAAACCGACATTTAGGACCTTATGAGATGTAAACCTCGAGTCTCTGTCAGACACTATCTCACATGGTATAACATGAAGCCTGATAATGTTCTGCGCATATAACATGGCCAATCTAGATGGAGTGTAGGTCATGCTGACAGGTATGAAACAGGCTTACATGGTTAACCTGTCGACAATGACCCGAATAGCATCATAGTCACCCGGTATCCTCGACAGTCCAGTGACAAAATCCACAGGAATGCTCTCTCACTTTCACTCAGGAATGGGAAGAGACTGTAATAACCCCGTTGGTCTCAGCCTTGACTATCTGACAGGTCAAAAGCACCTGCTGACATGATGTGCCACAATGCACTTCATCCCATCCCATCAAAAATGTTGGTGCAGATCATGATACATCTTTATGCTGCCAGGATGGATAGACAATCGTGAATTATGTGCCTCATCAAGAATGTCTCTGCGTAACTGCTCAATGGTGGGCACAATGACCCTACCAGCTTTTCACAAAATAGACTATGTCATCACAAAATCATCAAATTCATCATGGAATTGCAGCTCCCTTTGGTTGCTCATAGCAGCAATTGCAGCCCCTCCCTTTGTTGCTCCAGCCCTCCTCATGTTGTTGCAGATTTCAGCAACCAAAGATGCAGGAGCTCCTCCTCCTCCTTGAAGAGCAGCTGGAGCTGCTACCTGCTGATGTTGCATGCAGCAGCCAATTGCAGTTGCTACTCCTACCCTTTGGAGCTATTGTTTCTGCTTCCAGCAGATAGAAAAATCCAATTGGAGCTACACCTACCAAAGCCAATCAAATTGTCGCATGCATTTGGATCTTCAAACTTTGATATCCAAGGTACAATTCTTCCCCCTCTTGCTGCCATTCATGACTCATTATTCCAACTTTCAAAATCACATGATTAGATTGTTAGTTTCTAAATTTTAAAGAATTAAATTTGGGTGCCCGCATGCATTTGATCCATATATCAGACCAATATTATAGTTTGTGATCTCTTAGTTTTGAGATAAAAGTTTAAGTATTAGTGCATGCTTGAATATGAGGAATTGAGGGAAATCTGTATGCATTTAGTGCAAGAAATCAAACCACTGATTTCATGATGATTTGATGAGAATTTGGGAGTGATTTGGAGGTGAATTATCATGCAAAATAAGTATAACTTCAGACCACAATAGCTACAGTTTTATGCCTAAATTGTGAAAGATTGGGGATGAAATGCATATGCAATTGAGTCTAAAATTCAGACCTATATTGCTAAACTTTTCATGCTTACAAGGATGGAATTTAGTATATTAAAAGATGGAAATCTGGGGGAGAATGGCATACATTTTGGAAATTCAGACCTATATTGCCTATTTTCATGATTGAAAAATGAAAGAAATTTGGATTATTTGTATGCATTTTTGTGCTAAGATCAGCCCACTGTATACTTTCAATTCATGATTAAAATTTTAAGAATTTGAGGGGTGATATGCATGCATTTAGCACTAAACTCGGGCCATTGTTATAATCTGATTTCATATTAAAAATGTTAAAGATTTGAGAGTAATTTGCATGTGATTGGGACCCAAATTCAGATCATTAAATTGCTACTATTTTCATGAGTAAAAAATGAAAGATTTAGGGATTTTTTGCATACAATTAACCATGATTTCATATTAATGAAATAGATATACAATGCAAGTTTTAGAATTTAGAAATTAGGTGATTATGCATGTATATAGACCAAATTTCAGATCTATTAATAGACTTCAAATTCCTGCCCTATTAATTGACATAGATTTATGAGTTATCAAACTTGTAAAAGTCTGCCTAGTCGGCCGACTTTTAAATCAAGGTTTTATATTTTTTGAATTTTTTGCTTTTTTAAAAGAAAACGTATTCTAATATGCTTCATGTTATATTTAAAGTCAATTATTTCTTTTGTTTTATTATGAATGTATAGAAAATGTACAAATCTATATAATATATAAGTAAACTTATTCTAATATGCAATAATGTTATATTTAAAGTTAATTACTTGTTTTGTTTCATTATGAAAGTATAAAAAATGTACAAATCTATGTATAAAAACGATTTATATATTTAAAATAATTAAAAAATCAAAACCGACTATGGCCGACTAAATCTGATTAGTCGCCCGACTGTCGATTAATCCTTAGTCAGTGACCCCGTTGACCGAGTATCAACTACCACTTTCTATAACCTTGTGAGTTATAGATGTAGAATTAGAAGAATTTGATATGGATTTGAACAAAATTTAAAACAAATTATTAACCAATAATCTCATGTATTAAAAGATAAAATATATGGAGATTTTGCATAGATTTGATCTTAATCTGATATCAATATATTAGGCTCCAGATTTTATGATTTTCAAGATAAAAAGCCTAGGGTTCTTGAATACACTAAATTCTAAGTCAAGATCATTTATTAATCTCCATGTTTCTTGACTTCAGAGAAGACAATTTAAATACAAATAGTTGAACCATCCAGGAAAAGTATCCAAGAATAGCATAAATAACAAGAAGTGAGTATTAAGATTTAGGAGGTTCACATGATCTTAATAAATATCTCAGATATAATTGAATCAATCTATGAGTTTCTGCGATCATTATGACTATTAGTCTCATCAATTGATCCTCTAGTATAAATCACTATTGATAATTTTTTTTGACGCTCCACTATTGATAAATTGTTGACAAGATACCTAAATCTGTAAAGTTGATCACAAAAGGGATTGAGAAAAGAATGAGTAATCAAGTAAGTGAATGTGACAGTAAATGAGTGATGACAATTAATTGTGTCAGTTATGGTGACCTTTACACCTGATCGCGCGAGGGCGTGGTAACCCTCAGTTGGGCGGGAGATAGGAAGCCGAGTTAGGGCAACGGTCGCCTAGTGCACGGGTTTAAGATCCCATTCTTTTTTACGATTTTTACGCAAGCTCATAGTGTTTTACGCTTCGGTGGGATCCAGGTTTTTGACCAGTTCCGCTGACCCTATTTCAGTAGGGTACCTAGGCAGGAGGACCCTTGGTTTTGTTTTTCGAGCTCTTTTTGCTCATACCGGTCGGGCCGGTTTTTGGAGTGACTCGGACTGGAGAGTCTCTCCCACCCGAGTGTGCCTAGCCCTCTCTTGTATTGTACTTCCACTGGGATGGCGAGACGGAAGAGTCTCTTAAAAGGCTTCCTCGCCGCTTGAGTTTTTGGTTATTATTACGCCAGTAGGACCTGGCGAAGAAGAGATCGTTGTCAGGTGCAGTTGAGTTTGGTTACAGTTGATTTTGGTTACAATTGAGTTGGCTACAGTTGAGCTTGGTTATAGTTGAGTTTGGTTACAGTTGAGCTTGGCTACAGATGAGTTTGGTTACAGTTGATTTTGGTATTATTCTTGAGTTTTAGTTACCATACCGCCAGTAGGACTTACAAAGAAAAGATCGTGAGACAGAAATCATCAATCATCATCAATCATCAATCATCGACATTTAATCAAAATTTAGAACTACTACTACGGATGTTAGAAGAAGTTAGTGGATGTGTTGGGAACTTAGTTCGGATGCATTATACTCCACTGCATTCCTATGGAGGCATCCCAACCTTAAGGCTTTCTTCACGCCTTAGAGTCCTAGTGTGAGGTCACACACAGACCAAGATCACGGACTATCCACTAAGCTTGAGAATTTAACATAGACAAAGATCAGATCAGACTCACCATCTACAATCTCAAGATCAATCAACACGAGTTATATGTGATAACAAGATGATAACCTATATATGGATCATATAATCAATAAACAACAATGTTATATATAGAAAGTTAAGAGATAATGGGTAAACATGAGATTCGTGTACAGAACAACTTGAAAACCAATTTCCACGCAAGTAACTTGTTAAATTTACATGGCAATACCTATCTACTTGCTTCTTTTTTAAACCATTGAAATACCTATTTTATATTTTAATAAATTTGATTGTACTCAACTTTTGTTGATATTTTTCTTGTTCCCAACATGGATGGTAGGCAAGGCGTTTGCGACTCAATAAATTGATAAGTGGACCATGAGCTTCCACAGTCACATGTTGTAGTTTTTGTGATAATGTAATTGCTTTTCTTTCTCTTCTATATTTTGGGATACATGTACAAATTGTCAGTTTCTTCTGTTACGTGTAAATATATATGGAAATTAATGTAAATATGAATTTGGCGACACGCGTGTTAGTTCTGTGGTTGTTTACATTATTGTGAATCTCATTCGAAACGCAAAAAAAAATCCTAAATTCCAGTAACCTAATGCAGTCAATTATGAATATAATATTGTGAGTGTTGTGTAAACGGGTAACTCGGATTAGCGGGCGTCACATGTTATCTATAAATTAGTGCCATACCGACCTTTTTTTTGATACTATCATCGCAGATCTAGTATTACTTTGTATCTACACATCTACCATAACATTGTCACCTCGGATATGGTCATTCAATTACATATCTATGGTTGATTGTCCAACATTCACTACCATAATGTGTCGAAGTTCTCATTGTAGCTTTATATCATTTTCCCTCGAACTTCAAAGGTATCATCGTGAGTCTCCTCTCTATTTCATCTACCATGCATTAATTCTATAAATAGCATCGATGTCAATTCTTATCTCCCATTTGTTGCAAACGGAACTTTCATGTCGATAGAAAGTTAAAGAACGAGAGGAAAAGTAGATGTGTGTCGGGAACGTGAGGTTTTTGAAGGGAAGAATCTTAGAGATGTGTGTGATAGGAGATCAAGAAAGGGAGATGAAATAAGGAAAAAATTTACTTTTTAATAACTCGCTATGTTCCTCAAAATCCACCCACAAGACTTCAAAAGAAGTCAACTTAAATAACAAAATAGCTAAACATATTTCGGTGATCATACGTAATCTCAATTTATTTAAAGAAAAACCACAATTGCAATAAACTCAAATAGATGAAAATAAAAGGCTATCATCTCAGGGCGAATGCCATCTAGGATTCTTTTAGTCATCATCCAGGATGTCATCAGGGATTGTTGGAAAGATTTCTCCATTATTGACCTTCCTCTTCCTTTCAGAATTCATTTTATAGTTTTTATAAAGAGGAGGGTGTGGATCCAATTGTCTGTCCCTTCAATCGAGCAACTTCTCATTATGCCTTGCGCAACTTTAACTCTTTCGTAAAGAACTTTTTGGTAGAGATTTTCTTTGTAAATCTCACAAAGCAACTATGTATTCTTATTTGTAGAGAACATGGTTTCCATGGGAGAGAAATTCTCGACCGTTGCTACGATTTTCTTTTTTCGACACTTCTTCGATGGTGGTCGTGGTCTGTGAGGAACGTGCAGTGTCAATTGCAAGCTTCTTCACTACAACGACGGTGGTGGTTCTGGTAGGTTACACTCCAACAAGGCAAGTCCGCCAACCAACAACAGAAAACCTTCTCCCACATTAAGTAGGGTTGGCTACATGGCATCTTTGCCTCCATTCAAATCTATTTTGAGTCATTCTCGGACTTATATAGTTATATCCAAATAACTAAGATCCCTTCGGATAGTCTCCTTCCAACACTTCTTGGGCTTTCCTCGTCTCTCTTAGTCGACTCAACATCCAAAATATCGCATCTTATCACAAATAACATTTGAATCTCATTTCCATTTCATCCACCAAATATTAATTCTATAAGTATCATCTCCATCGTTAACTTCATCTTATTTGACGCATACGTGCAATAAAAGAATGAAGGATTAGAGGTAGAAGGGGGAACATGTCCGAAATGCAAGATTTTTTAAGAGTCGAGCCGAGATGCATGTTAAGGGAGAAGAAGTCATGGATTGTAAATATGGAGAAGCTCATATTTCTAATATAAATTCAATATATTCATTAATCTCCACCCATTAGCCCCTTTTATATAAGAGAGAGGATGGGATTACGGAATAAACAAACCCTATCAAACCTTAGCTAGACTCCTAAAAAGACTAACTAAACTAACTAAACATATTTCAGAGATTGCGTTCAATCTCAATTTATTTAAATGGTAAATTACAAAAAAGGACCTCAATTATGCAATGATTCCTAATTGAGGGGGCTCATTTTTCAAATATAAGAAAAAGGGGCATTAACTTTCAATTTCAATGTTTAACGTCGACATAAAAAAGGTCGTTGATGGTTACAACGGCATGTATTTGAGAATTGAAAAAATAAAATCAAACTCCTCCTTGTTACATTAGCTGAATTCGCGAGGGGGAGCTCAGATTTTAACCGTCTGAATAAGTTGTTTATCTTTATGCTACTTAGGAAGGAGATTGCATCAAGAGCAGAGGAATTTCATCCCATTACCTTATCAAATGTTGATTATTTAAGCATTGCGAAGTTGTTGGCGAATCAGCTTCTTCGTGATGACTTGCCTATGGAAATGAGAATTGTTAATAACTAGCTCACGTAAAAAGCATGAATCAAGAATGAGGAGTCTAGCGTTCGTCGGAGGATTCAATTCAGAAGGTAGAAGTGATGGGTAGAAATATCTACCCCGTGCAATGTGCATTCCTGCCTGAGAGATAGATGGCGGACAGTGTGGTAATCGCATCTGAGGTTATTACTGTCTAAAAACAGTGTTGCAATAGTCGGCCGACTATCCTGAATAGTCGGTCCGACTATGCGGTACGGGGGGGTCCCCGACTGAACAGACCTCCAGTCGGTCAATAGTTGGCCCGACCGAATAGTCGCCCGACTATTCGGCCGACTGGAGTTTGACTTTTGATATTTTTATTTTTTTAATTTTCAATTTTCAATTTTTATGGATTACATTTTACCACAGTATCACCACAAATATCAAATTCTATATATCTATTATATTGAATAGTACTTTTATCTTGGATTCATGTTAACTAATAATCATATATGTATAAAAATATAAGAATATATGTATTATAATAATTTTTATATTAAAAAATACAAAACCGAATAATTCCGAATAGTCATCCGAATACCGATTATTCTCTATTCAGTGACCCCTCCGACTGAATATCGAATACCGTCTTCTGCAACATTGTCTAGAAATGGCACAATATTCGTGGTATGTTGTGGAAGGTGGACTTTTTAAAAGGCTTACAACTGTGTGAGATGGTGTTCCGGTGGGCTTCATTCCACCAAAGATGTTTCCTCAAACCAAGATTTCATGGATAAAGTGGTGTGTTGTGACTTCTTTGTGTGTCACCTAGTCAATGGTTTTGCTCAGGGGAGGTTTGGTGTTCAACAAGGTTGCCCTTTGGCCTCACTCCTCGTCGTTTTGGTTGATGATGCCTTGTTGGTTATGGTGGAGAGGGTTGTAGCTGGAGGATTTTGTGATGGCTATTGGAGGGATGAGATTTCCAATCCGAATTTGCAGTACACAGATAACATGATTCTAAATCAGAAGGTAGTGTGGAAAGCTACAGTGGATTCTTGATGGTCCTTGATCTGCTTGGGAAAGTTTCAGGATTGATGATTAATAAAGCCAAGTCAGCTTATGTACCTTTCGGTTTTGAGTGAGGAGGAAATTACAGTGCAACATATGCAACTACATTGAGAATGCCCAGGACTGCCCTCCGCTTGCAGTATCTTGGTCTTCCCTTGGTTGTCAGCAAACTATGTCAGGCATATTTGTTGCATGTGATCGAGAAGTTGGAAAAAAAAAAGATTGGTCAGCTGGAAATCATCATGTTTGTCTTAAGGCAGCAGCCTCGTGTTGCTCAAGTTTTTCTTTCGAGGTATACCCATATTCTTTCTCTCTACCAGGCAGCTCCCTGCTAGGGTTAGCAAAAAATAGATTAGAAGCCACTATGAAACATTTTTTCATGTCCAACTCAAATGACTCTCTTGGGGTGTCAATGGTAGAATGGGGAATTGGGGTGTATTCTAAAGATGATAGTGGTCTTGGTGTTTTAAGCCTAAAGAGATGAACAAGGCATTAATTTCCAAGTGTATCGCGCATATATGGGTGAAGGTGGTGACTTGTTGTGCAGACTATTAAGAAAGATCTATGATGTCACTTCTCGTTTTCCAAAGTTATGTGAGAAATTTCCTCAGCCTTACGTATTGTCTTCCAACCCCAATGGTTATGTTTTTAATGTGTGGGACGGGGTGTATTTTCCTCAATTTTCATTCTGATTTGACATACAGGAGGTCGACTGAGCTTGCAGCATTAGTGGACTCGTTGGATGGAGCGAATGGTCCCTCGAGAGGGGCGAGATCATTAATGTTGGTTTGATGGTAGATTTTCTATCAGGAAAGCTTACAAGGCTTTATTAGGGACAATGCCTTTTAACCATGGTTGTTGTGCTGCTAATTGCGGGAGGATTTGGGGTTGGAAGCTCCCACCTCAAATCAAAGTTTTTATTTAATTACTTAGACATGGTTTGATGATGACCAAGTCTAGGTGTTTGTTTCTTCCAAGGGGCAAATGCAGACATGTTCGTTGCTCAGAGGATGATGAATAGATTAATCATCGCGTTTTCAAGTGTGAAGGCTCGAGTAGTACGAAGTTCGGCTCCTCAGAGATGATTATTGATTGTGTTTATAGTTTCTGGCACTCAATTGGCTCTCGTTGGTGCGGTAATGAGGCAGATAGGACCAGGTGTTTAACATTAACTTGGGCTCTCTTGTTGACAAAAATAGGTTGATTTTCGGACATACTAGATTATATATTGAAAATGTAATAGAACATGCTACATTCTTAGCTGAATATTGGTCTTTTTAAATTTTTTGCTCTTAGGCCTTGTTCCATAATATTGTGAATCAATGGTGAAGTTTTTGGGCGCGCATCTTCTAGATGAACATACTTTTTCCTTTCAAAAAAATAATAAGGATCAAACCAATATTCCATCTTCTTTTACAAGGAATTATGGGAAGGTTTTTTGGCAAAGAATTGTGGCATGGTACGTGTATTCATGGAAGGAAATACTAATTTCCCATGGTTTAAAAAACAAACCGAAATGGCCAGTTTAGCCTGTTGAACCAAGAACCGGAACAAAATGGTCTAACCATCTGATGCAAATCGGAATCGGCGATGGCGGAAATATTTTTTGGTGGATTTTCGGTGGTAGAAGATGGAGGGGTTGAGAAGAAGAAACACGCCGGATGCGCGGGATTAGAGAAGAAGAACGTGAAGAACACGTGGGGAAGGAGAGAGACAAGAGAGAGATACGAGATAAAATCTCAAAATTTCATATCATCATGAACTGTCTAAAAACATTGGACCCTCATCCCTTTATATAGGAGGGATGAGATTACAGAAATAGTAAATTAATTTAAATGGACAACTAATTATCCTAATTCGACTCTAACTAATTAACTGACCAAATTTAAAATTAAAATTGACCAGTAATTGAGATCAAAGCCGATCCCATTTATTTAATTAAAAATTCATCGACGTAAATAAACATGATTAAAATTGACCACTAAACTTAGATAAATATTTGACCCTATAATTTGACTCTGCGCTGCATCAATTCTCCCCCGCTTGAAAAATTCGTCTCCTGACGAATTGCTTGATCTTTGTTCCGTCGGTGGAGAATTTCATATGAATTGGGTGAGTAGATAACCCAAATTTTGATTCTTTTCCATGTTACGTTTGTAGTTTCTTTCTACTAAGGGGTATGGTTGCAAATAGTCTACCCCTTTAACTAAAATATCTTCTCTTAGGCTCCCAGCAACTTCAACCTTTAAATAAAAACTTTTATGATGGGGGACTTAACTGCAAAAAGTCCAAATCAGATCCCAATCTCTATTTCCACGGGATTGCTTGCACATAGGGGAGAAAATATGAGATTCGCGTGGGACTCCTTCCTCCCCTCGTCTTAGGCGGCGTCGAGCCCTAGGTCTTCGACTTGTCTAATGGCGGCAGCAAATATGGCAGCAGCTTGCGAGCAGGTGACAGCATGGCCTCGTCCATGGAAGGCGGTAGTGCTGCCTTTGGCGGTGCCGCGCCCTAGATTTGGGGTTCCACCCGTGCGGGCGGTGAGGAAACACACCAGGGCCGCGACAGCCTGGGTATGTAGGCCATAGGCGATGATGTTTGGGGGGCCTGGGCGGGACTCACAGCCGCGGAGGTGGTGCTTGTCGCATGAGTTCACACCCCAGCGAGGGGGTTTCGTGACTGAAAGAAAGTGTTGGCGGCAGCGACCCCTTTGGAGGCAATCCCACGGGCGGAGGGGGCACGTAGATGGTACACGGGCTGCGCGTGAGCGATGGTTACCGCTGGAGCGACTGCACGGGTGGCGTGGAGTCGCGTACGAACGATGTCGACAGGGAATGCGCAGTTTGCGTGCCAGGAGGCGCGCAGGTGGTGCGCCCGAACTTGGAAGTCGACGTTGATGACGGTGTTTGTTGTGCACACATGGGCTCCTGCAGCTGCTGTTGGTTTGAATCCCTCGAGCTCTAGGGTGTTGCTCTGCGCTCTCAAAGACCCAACAATGGAGGGTTGGGGTCTTGATTCCCATAGGATCTTCATCAAATATGCGCAAGTGTTCTTTTTTTTCATTTGTTGATTTCTGGACAGCAACATCAACTGCTAAAAAATCGAGGTTTTCGTATTCCTCGTTCGCGGGATCTTCATCGAAGATGGGCCCTTGGTCTTTTTCTTCTTGCACAATAGTTGTATCAAATAAATCTTCATTTGGAATGAAAGTACCTTCGTTTTTTTGCTCAAAATCAGGTTGCACAGCAGCTGCGGCGATCTGAATTTTGTCATTGTCGAGCGAATCTTCATTGAATGTCGCCTCCATCCACTCTTGGACTTTGATGCTTGATTCAATGCGTTTCTTGAACTTCCTCGAACGCGAACGTGAATACGTGCCACAAGATAGACGACTCAGGTTGAATTGCAAAAACCAATACTCGACAGGGTCGTCGAATCGTGAAAACGATTCGGTTTCCATGCTCTGATACCAAATGATGCAAATCGGAATCGGCGACGGCGGAAATATTTTTTGGTGGATTTTCGATGGTAGAAGATGGAGGGGTTGAGAAGAAGAAACACGCCGGATGCGCGGGATTAGAGAAGAAGAACGTGAAGAACACGTGGGGAAGGAGAGAGACAAGAGAGAGATACGAGATAAAATCTCAAAATTTCATATCATCCTGAACTGTCTAAAAACATTGGACCCTCGTCCCTTTATATAGGAGGGATGAGATTACAAAAATAGTAAATTAATTTAAATGGACAACTAATTATCCTAATTCGACTCTAACTAATTAACTGAACAAATTTAAAATTAAAATTGATCACTAATTGAGATCACAGGCGATCCCATTTATTTAATTAAAAATTTGTCGACGTAAATAAACGTGATTAAAATTGACCACTAAACTTAGATAAATATTTGACCCTATAATTTGACTCTGCATTGCATCACCATCCAATTTTTACTCAAAACATAAAAACCGGTCAACCATCTATTTTTTGACAAAAAAAAATTCTAAGTATTTAATAGAATGTATTTTTTAAGAACTATTCATAATCCAGTTTCATTATAACCCATATTACGGTACTCTTTTATCTCTCCTCATTCCATGTGGGACAATGATCCAATATCGCTTCTCACTTCCTGTCTTACGAGCATTTCCTCTCTCTTCCCACAATGGGCATGAGGTTGTCCCCTTCCAACAGCAACAAATGATACCTCCACATAAAGAAGTTGTCATAATCATACTATGAGAAGAAGTAAATTAACAACACTTGTCACTAATTAGAATTTGAATAGTTTTAAAATTATTAATTTTATACATCACATTTATGTAATTATATGATATTGACAAAATATATTTATTATGCTCTTTCGGGTTTTCTGATAACATTTATACCACTAACTTTTGGCAATTACACTTGTACCCTCTGTATTCTTAAAAAAAATCGCAATAGTGTCCTTATGTTGGTATAATATAAGAGCGTAAGTATAATAAAAAGGAATCTACCGTGAGTTTCATAAAAAAAATAGGGACGCACATGTAATTATAAAAAGATAGAGGTATAAATGTTATTAACCGAACATGCTTAATTGTGGAAAAGGCTTTATTGTTGTTGTTCTAGAGGTATAAGTGGTTAAAAAAACATTAAAGGGCACGCGTAAAAATCCTGTAAAAACATGATATAACATTATTCATATTTATTTGCATGGAATATTGGTCTAACTCAGTTCGACCTAACTGGACCATACGAACCAAACCAACAATATGACAATTTGATATTTCCAATTTTTACGAACTGCTGACATGATCGATTCAACTGATTGGTCTCATTGGTCCGACATAGAAATCCAAAACCGATACATGCCCAGTTTGATGTTCGGTTCGCTTTTTAAAACCTTGTTAATTTCAACGAAATCAGCATACTTTATGTATTCCTTCCATTAAAGGGCAACATTGAGGAATATGGCCCAATCGTACTTTTCCACGTAATCTGTCATTCTAGTCTAAGTTGGTTAATCGTCTAGGAAAGGTAATCAAAAGAATGATTTTGTTTGTTTAAACACATTTTGTACAAGCACACTCTATCCTTGATAGATTTGTTCTAACATTGGAGTGTCTAATTGCATGGGAGGGTCGAGGTTTGGAGAATTATTTTGAAATATAGAATTTGTGAGGCACTTCTATGGACATCACCAAACAATTGCAGTTCCCCGAAGAAATGGATGGAGTAGTGCATGAGAAAGGTTCTCGAAGAAGTATAGTTCATGAGGTGGATGAAAGGGAGGTTCGATCCGTCCATCAAGAGAAAGGTTGCCTACTCGCATGACTGTAAATAAGGCTTTACTTATTAAAGGTGATGCGAGGCGATGTTCATGAAATCGGCCGCACAGGACGCATATGCCCGTACGGCAAGCAGACCGAACCGATTTCATGAATCGGTGCATTATGCACCCTCCCCGCATATTTGGCCCGCCTATACCCCTCATATCCCGCATATGCCCCGCATACTACTCTGGCATCTCCAACTTCGCAATCCTCGCATTCAGGTGCTTAATTCCGTAGATCTGTCTCTTCCTCCATTCAATTGTAAGAATATGACATGCATTTGTATATATTTGCAATGTATTATACCATTATATATATATGCAATGTTTTATGTTTATCTCATGTATTGTTTTCATGAGTATGTGCAATGTATCATCAAATATTTTAATATATGTTGATTGAGGTTTTGCTCATGTAGTGCATGCATGTGTATTGAAGTTTTGTTGTTATGAATCATCTAATATGTGGAGTTTTTATGTTAAATGTTTTTTATAATTAAATGTTTGGCAATTAAAAGCATATACTCAACCATCTAACATGAACCGTTTTTCCTAGATCTTCTTTAGCAAACACTCTTTTCAAGAAGAGGGAGGAGCATTTAATTACTTATAAGAGTGGCTCAACTAGAACACAGATAGATTACTTTGCGTTGAGGAGAAGAGATCGGTTGTGTTGCAAAGATTGCAAAGTAATCCCTGGAGAGAGTTTGACAACCCAACATCGCTTGTTAGTCTTGGATTTACATAGCAAACACTCTTTTCAAGAAGAAGGAGGAGCATTTAATGTTTGTAACTGCATATGATCTTTTCATAGCAAACACTCTTTTCAAGAAGAGGGAGGAGCATATATTTTGTCAATATCATAAATGTTTGTAACTGCATATGATCTTTTCATAGCAAACACTCTTTTCAAGAAGAGGGAGGAGCATTTAATTACTTATAAGAGTGGCTCAACTAGAACACAGATAGATTACTTTGCGTTGAGGAGAAGAGATCGGTTGTGTTGCAAAGATTGCAAAGTAATCCCTGGAGAGAATTTGACAACCCAGCATCGCTTGTTAGTCTTGGATTTACAAATAAAAGGGCTGGTAAAGAAAATGAAGGTTCCTAAGATCACTAGAACTAGGTGGTGGAATCTTCCGCTGAAGCAATCAAGCTTCAGGGAGAAGGTTTTAGAAGACATATCTTGGGATTGTAGCGGTAGTGCAAATGAGATGTGGGAGGCAGTAGCATCTTGTATTCGTAAGGTAGCCAAAGAGATGCTAGGCGAGTCAAAAGGAGGAGCTCCGGATCAAAAGGAGGCTTGGTGGTGGAGTGAAGGGGTGCAAGAGAAGCTAAAAATTAAAAGAGCTTGCTTTAAAGCTATGTCTAAGGATAGAACAGAGGAAACTGTCACAGACTATGAAATAACGAAGAAGGAAGCAAAGAAGGCTGTAAGCGAAGCTAAGTCAAAAGCTTATGAGGTTTTGTATAAAAATCTCAACTCTAAGGAGGGCCAGAAGGATATATTCAGGTTGGCCAAAGCAAGAGAAAGAAAGACCAAAGACCTTTCTCAAGTGAGATGCATTAAGGACGAGGAAGGTCACGTGCTTGTTACTCAGAAGGATATAGAGACTAGATGGGAGCAGTACTTCCATAAACTTTTCATTGGAGAAGGAAGTAGAGAGATCACTTTGGGTGATCTAGCTAGTAGTGAAAGTTACTTGAATCGTGCATGCTATAGACGAATACAAAGAAAAGAAATAGAGGAGGCTCTGAAGGTTATGAGACCTGGGAAAGGTGTTGGACCAGATGACATCCCTGTAGAAGTATGGAAAGTTTTAGGTGAGCGTGGTTTGACTTGGCTTACGAATCTATTCAATGTTATTTGGCGAAGCAAGAAAATGCCTGAAGATTGGAGGAGTATCGTGGTGCCTCTTTATAAGAACAAAGGAGACATTCAAAATTGTTCAAATTACAGAGGTATCAAGCTGATGAGTCACACTATGAAAATTTGGGAACGTGTGATCGAAAGAAGGTTGAGACAAGTTTCCCAAGTAAAAGAAAACCAATTCGGAATCATGCCAGGTCGCTCAACTATTGAAGCCATCCATTTGCTGAGGAGAACAATGGAGATTTATAGAGCTAAAAGGAAGAATATCCATATGATCTTTATTGATTTGGAGAAGGCTTATGATTCCGTCCCACGAGAGATACTATGGAGAGTTTTGGAGAAGAGACAAATACATGTCCTATATATTAATCTCATAAAGGATATGTATGATAGGGCTTTATCTTGTGTAAGGACCCCGACGGGGAAGACTGACTATTTTGATATCAACATTGGTTTACATCAAGGTTCAGCTTTGAGTCCATTTCTTTTTACTTTGATTATGGACGAGTTGACAAGTCACATTCAGGATGAGTTACCTTGGTATATGTTATTTGCTGATGATATTGTGTTGATTGACGAGACTAGAGATGGAGTAAATGAGAAGCTTGAGGTTTGGAGACATGCATTGGGAGACTAAAGGCTTTCGTATAAGTAGGGCTAAGACGGAATATATGGAATGCACCTTTGATGGAAGCAATGGTGAAGGAATCGAGGTGAAGATTGATGACGATAACATTCAGAAGAGAGATTCTTTTAGATATCTGGGATCTATTTTGCACCGTGATGGGGAAATTGATTGAGATGTTACTAATAGAATAAATGCAGGCTGGCTAAAGTGGAGAGGAGCCTCCGCTTTTCTTTGTGATAAGAAAATTACTTTAAAAATTAAAGGAAAGTTTTACAAAGCAGCTGTGAGACCTGCTATGCTTTATGGTTCTGAATGTTGGCCTGTGAACCATAGACATGTGCAGAGAATGGCTGTAGCAGAAATGAAAATGCTAAGATGGATGTGTGGACATACACGTAAAGATCGGATTCGGAATGATGCAAATAGAAAGAAAGTTGGTGTAGCTCCGATCGAGGATAAGATGCGAGAAAACCGCTTAAGATGGTTTGGTCATTTGCAAAGAAGGTCAACTGATGCACCGGTTAGGAGATGCGAGTGTTGGGATGTTGAGCCGGCTAAGAGAGGGCGAGGACGGCCCAAGAAGTGTTGGAAAGAGACTATACGAAGGGATCTTAGCTTTTTGGATATAAGTACGAGATTGACCCAAGATAGATCTGAATGGAGGCGAAGAATCCATGTAGCCGACCCTACTTAATTGTGGGAAAAGGCTTTGTTGTTGTTGTTGTTGTGTTCTTTAACTCCACTTAGATACATAAATTCAATAGTGATATTATTCATATATATTTATTTATTTTTAAACTAAAAGATTGAAAACCACGTAGAACCGCATATACCCCGCATATGGCCCCGCATACCGCTTATTCAGTATTCGGTGACATGTCCGAACGCATATGCATACCGCTTTCCTGAACCTTGATATTAGGGATAGAACAAGTATATAAGATCAAAAACAACTTGCACCAAGTAAAACAAACTATGTAAGATCAAAGCAAAAAACTAAATACAAAGGATTGCTACAAATAATTGATGGATGAGTGACACATCATCCACAATAAGGTACGGGGTGAAGTACCCCAATGCCAATATATAAAATTTGACCCTCCAAAAAAGAGGCCTTTACTCACTCCATTATCCATTGATTTATCTCTCCTCCATCCCAAGCTTGAGCCGGATCGCTCTCTTGAGGCTCCTCAATTTCACCCTCAAAGAAGTAGAGGTCTACCTCGCTCTTTCAGGAGGAAGGGAGAGGTGCGTCGAAAGCCTCTCTGCGAGCAGTAAGGAGAGCTAAACCCATAGCGATTAAGGGCAGTGAAATCGTCGCATGTTATAAGTTGTAATAAACGACTAGGAAGATCTCAAAGAACATGGAGTTAACCTTGTACAGCTCATCTTGAGTGTAATAAGATCTTTATGGAATGCAACAATGACAATGAACCTTTTTCGCTTCAAATAGGTTTTACCATGTTGATTACTTGCTTCAAAACTAATCTTATTTGTTTACACCCATGTTTAGACATAAAAAAATTCATCCTTATTAACAGTCTCTTTCTAAGTTTCTAACATTTCTTTAGTCTTCACTTCCCAATCTTGCAAAGCTAGTGCAACTTCTCATGCGCTCAAATTAGAGCTCTAAAAATTGTCTTTGTGCATATACGAGGATTGGGCTTGTTCCTTTATTCTATTTTTAATAAAATCTAACAGGATCTAAAGCTACATTACCATCATTTATCTTCTCAAAGAAAAGTGTAGTGTGGATGAAAGAAAAAAGAAATTTTTTGAAAAGAGTTTGATAAGATTTTAAAAAGCCACAAAAAGAAATGATTTTTTTGAGTGAGATTGAATGAAAATATCACAAAATATGCTTCAGAGTTTTCAATTTACACGTTGTCGTGGATATTGTGATAGAAATGAAGAGTGATGGGGTTTAATTGATTTTGCAATATTATTTAGCAGCATGGTCGCAAAGTCACTTTTTAAGAAAGGAGACAAATACTTGAGACACAAATTGACTCTTTTGCATGAAGGAAAAGAGATTGATTTTGTTCTGAACATTGACATGTCATTAAGTGAAATTTTACCTACCCACCATTGTCTCTTAGTTTTAGATATACATACAAGGAAATTACAACCTCTCAAAGACATAAAGACACCCACAGTGTGTGTAACACCCTTGCTCCATGAACCACATTCCCAACACAATACATCCCTCCATTGGAAACTATTGTACCTCTTCCATTCCAAATCACACAAAGGACTATGAGCGACCCGTTCCTATCGAGTGGCATCTTATACACTTGATCCCCATCCCCCACTCGTCCAAACAGAACTCGTTCCACTCCCATCTATCCATGAGATAATGGAATCATGTGTACGAACAAATGAAGAACATTTATTCCTATCTTCTTCCTACTACCACAAATCAGGAAGGTACTATTGAAGCCTACCCCCACCTTACACTTGCTCTTGAAAAGCATGATGGACAAATTCTTCAATCTCGCCAACCAATCATGTAACTTCACCTTCAAATTAACTATGATTTTCAAAAACAATCTAAAATCCAAAGCAAAAAATCTGGTATGGATACTGAAAGTCGCATTCTTAGTTCCTCGTATGCATGGAAGATGGTGGAGTCCCCTCGCGACCACCATATGAGTCTCGCTCATGTCATGACACACTAGAATCACTCCCCCCGACAGTAGGACCAACAACATGAAGTCAATGATCCTCTCATATAAAGAATGTGATAAACCAAGACAACCAAATCCCATCCCTACACCCGACTACCACACATGCCTTGGAATAAGCAGTGAGAAGAAGGGAATCGGGAAAGAACAAGGAAAGGAACAATTTCATAACATAGGTTGACGCATAGAATCTTTGGCTGAAATAACTAACCCTTGAAACAAAGTTCCATGGATTTCAACTCGATAGACTTGCCTACATGACATGAATGCCTATATACTGGAAACAGAAACCATTCACCATCAGCTTTCTTAGCACCTCATCAAAACTCCATATCAAAAATTCTTCACCATGAATTTCATATTTTTAATTAATGAGAAATAATGCCCGATAGATTCACATATGCACCTCTATGATCATACAATTCTTATCCATCAAAATACTGCTTCCTACTCTTTTTTCCTGTCAAGATTCTATACATAAGAATAGATGAATATTAAATAGGTTTTTAGTAAATTTATTTATAAATAGAATTGGCTAAATATACAAACACAACATCAAGAAGGAGGAGCCATGATGATCCTGAAAAATGTAGTATGCCCACAAATACAGAAGAGATTTACTCAAATGGTGTTACCTTGATACCATAAGAACAGTTATCTTTTTTGGATTCAAAAAAATAGAACAGTTATCAATTGTGTAATCAATTAATTTCCTAAAGTAAATTTAACTTATATATAGGCTTGGCTAATAACAGACGAACATAACATTGCGAAGAAGGAAGGGTGACGACCCTTAAAAATGTAACATGCCCAAAAGAGATACACTCATACAGTGTAAAAATGTAACATGCCCAAAAGAGATACACTCATGCAGTGTACACTACATTATCTAATAATTACACTTGGAATCCCAAGCATATTGTTCCTATTTTAACCTTATATAGAGTCATAATTCAACCTAAACACCGGCCATGCAGGCATGTTGTGTTGCATCTACAGACAGTAACTGCAAGTTTCATTAGAAGTATCCACATCCACTCACGCACGGCAAAGTAACACAAAATCAACGCATGTGAGAACCCTAAGAACTCTATGCACATCCAATGCCTTCGCACCTCTTCACGCCCTCGACGAAAGCTACTCTACTCCCGTCCAATGCCTTCGCCCCGCATTTTTTGGTCTCATGAAGCGCTCTACACACCTTCGATGAAACCTACACTTCTTCCATCTCCCAAAATCCAACACAACTCGAAGTTAGAGCATGTGCCAGCAAAGCAGCCAATCAAGACCAGCATCGTGCATCATTTCACCCACTAAAAACGATCCACCTCGCATCAAACACCGCTTCGACAAGAACACTGAAACCAACAAGGAAGATGCAAAATTTCACGTGGAGAGGAGGACAAACTGACCGCAAATCTTGATGGGAGCCTCAAGCTCCAGCAGATTGGGCTGTTGTAGAAAGATCTCGCGCGCGACGGCGCAGAGCTGCCGGATCTCGCCCTCGGAGAGCTGCACCTGCTTCCCAGGACGGCTCGATCGCACATCCAGCAGCCGCTGGATGATGCCGTCGAGTAACGAGGCGTCCATTGGCTTCAATCTTCCGCAGCCGCCGCGCGGGGGCCGCCTCCGGCGAGGAGGGCGTGCCCAGAACCCTAGAGCGGGCGGCGGAGGGAGGGAGGATTAAGTGAGGAGGAAACAGAAACTAGAGTAGGGGAATAGAACGGAGCCCTTTTTGCTTTTTCCCGGTGAGGTGGTGAGGGCTGGAGTTATTATTGCATGGAAAATGACGTGATATCATGAAGAGCCGGCAACTTGGCACCCGTTCAAGCAATTTTATATTTTGTTATTCATCGTCTGCTAGATTTTTCAATAAAGTCACGTTCGTTTGAGAATAAGCACTAAGAGATCAATTTAGTCCTTGACGCAGTTCTTAAGAGTATGATTATTCTCATCTATATCTCATTATTTCACTTTATTCTATCTTTTTTCTTTTTATTTCACTTTACATGTCGTTATTATCTTTATTCCTATCTTTCCAACCGAACAAAGAATAGATCCTTATTCTACATCCTTATTCTTGCTTATTCCCGAACCAAATGCCTCCTAAGTATGGTAGGTTTGATTGTTCATCAATTTTGAAATTCAAAATGACTCTATAAAATAAAGTTGAAGACTCTTCCCAAATCTATTTTGATACTTCTCCGTAACAAAATCATATGCTTGATTCTTTTTTAGTTATCGTGTTATTGGAGGAAGTGCAATTTCCATATATGGTACTCGACTATTGATCCAAATTTATATTGAGGCCTCGTCTTTCAAACGTAAGGAAATGAGTCATGATTCCATTTTCTAAACGGCGGAAAAAACTATTGTTAGAAATAAAAACTAGTAGATCGAATCATTTGGATTTCCAACCCTTCTCCCTCTTTTTAAAACCCTCAATCCCTCCTCCCCAAATTCCTCCTCCAATAGCAACCTCATCCCCGACCTTCCCTCCTACGTTGATGCCCTTACCTCCTTCCTCCTACTACAATAACGTAGGCTCCATGATCTCCCCTTGGACCCCTCCTACTCCTAGCAGTGGACAGGCACAACCCTCCCACGTAGGGATGAGAACGATCGGATACGGATAAGGATACGAATACATGTATAATCATATCATTATTAATTTTAAAATACGAATATGAATGTGGATACGGATATTGACGGATGTGAAAAATGTGTTACCATATCCTTAAAAACGAATACGAATGTAAAAATGAATACGAATCATATACGAATAACAACATAAATATCTAATAGACTAATTAAAATATACAATTTTAGGATGGTTTACACATAAAATAGATATAACATATGTAGTAGGTTCATAACCATTATATCAACAATGGTGAATGCAATCATAAATTATTATTACGTATAGTTATAAATAAATTTATCACTATACTTGTGTACGAAAATGAATATATGAATGCGAGTGAAGATATTAGTGAATGTCAAAATGATATCCATATCCGCATCCATTTTAAAACGAATACGAATACGAATGTCAAAATTTGTATAAAACGAATACGATCGCATATCAGATACGAATATATTTACATTCATTTTCATCCCACCTCTTACTGCAGCGATGCAGGGTTCCACTGGCCCCTCATCCTCATGTTAGTGACGTGGGACAAACCCCACGCTCCCTACTGCAGTGGCACATAACCTCTGACCTCGCCTCCTCCTACTATAGTAGCACGGGAACCCCCCGACCTCCCTTCCTTCATTTAGTCTTGAAGTAGGACTTCCCCCTTCCCCCCGATTTGCAGCGGCACGAGAACCCTCGACTTCCCCTCCTCTTACTACAGTGGCACAGGAAACCTCCTAGCTCCCCTCATCCGGCTAGCCTCGATGCATTACCCCCTTCTCATCTAGCTAGCAGCGGCACAATAACCCCCAACCTCCGCTCTTCATCCGTTTAAGATGCGCCTAATATATAGTTCAAACTATGAAATATAATGGTTTAGTTTAATAGATTTATGTGCATTCATAAGTCTGCTCTCATTGATACATCATCATTCATTGGCATTCATGTTGGAGGAGGTTGGTGCGTTGACGCGGGAGGAAAGATCGGGGATGGGGGTGAGGCAGAAGGATGAATTTGAGGAGGGGTTGAGGGTTTACAAAATAGAGAGAGAGTTGGAAATCAAATGATTCGAGGGAATCTTAGTATATCTATCTTTTCTTTCTAACAATAGTTTTTCCTATCGTGTAGAAAATGAAAACAGGATCTATCTCGTTACAGTTGAAATATGATGACTCAAATTGAGATTGGGGGCAATAGATGAGAACTCGATATGGAAATCGCCCTTGAATGAAATGGTAATTGGCATGTTAACCATCTTCAATATGTGTAGCATGATGATCTATACTTCTACTTTTTTTAGAAAAAAACTTGCGGCCGTGTATCATTAGCACGGCTAATTTATTATATAGAATAATGATTGAAGTAAATAATTTAATAAATATGGCACGGTCTAATGGTAGTTAAACATACTTAATATTAGCATCTCAAGCATAGTACCACATCTAGTAATCATAAATTGTGATCGTATCTTATAAGTAGTGGGGCTACTACTAGACAACCTGAGCTTAAGCATTTTGGGTTGTGGTCAAAGGATCTGTTTGGGCTCAAGCCTAACAAGTTGTCTGGACCAGTAATCCCCCATAACGGGCAAGGTCTAGGGCCCTATACGTTACATAATATCCTCTGAATATTAAAGTAGAGAACAATAGCCGTAAACAAAAAATAAACTAACTGTTTTATTTCACAAAATAAAGATGGATACTCTAGTTGTTTGCCATCTACGATAACTTTTTAAATATTACTCCATCGCTTCTATTCTCCTAAGATAAGTATAGAGGTAAATGAGGTAAAATCAAGAAATCAACTAAGATAGATACGAAAGAATTAACCTAAACATGTATACAAAAGTGGATATAGCAATATTAAGTACTTAAAATCTGACTTGTGGTACTTTAAAATCATATTTATACAACTTTAGGCCATTAGTTTTCAGATGGTGCATCTCTAGTTGTGTAACTAGCATGAAGAAAGTATACATCATACATTTGAACTATGAACTAATAACATGGATCATCCTTGTGTGAGCTAAACGCGAGCACACGTGACCACTCCAAAGGAATCCAACTAGATAGTCCACACGTACCTTGAGGAATTACAGTCTAATCGTATGGTGCAACTCTAGACGAATATAGTGTATCTAATTCTCTAATGTAATGTGATGCTCCATTCCACCAGGCTCTACTTTAAAGTGCATGACATAGAGAAGCATGTCCAAGTCTATATATGTCTGATAACAATTATAAGGACATTCAATTGGAAATTAAGTTGTATTGCATCACATAGATCCTAAAATCACGAAGAAACTTCAACATGCTTGGCTATCCCAACTTCTCAAAGAAAGAATATTGTGATCTGATGGATCCCGACCAACACTCATGATTCCCATCTCCACTAGACCCTCTACCCTAACCTCCTTCCCACAAATGTAATCCTACAAAGGTCTATGATGTTATGTAATTACAAGTAATCAAGTCCAAAGGTGTTTGATGAGATAAGTCAAAGATTTGACTTAATGAGATCGAGATAACTAAGACCAACGTATGATTAACTAATAGGCTAAGTTAATTAAGCTTCATTATAATACGATCAATTAGCAATCGATCAGAACTGAGTCAGGCGATCTCTGTGAAGAGGACTGGCTTAAATTTATCATGGGTAATCCCAGGATCGAACACAAGGAAACGAGCAATTAATTGATTTAATCTAGATACCAAATACTTAATTAAGCAATTAGTCAGTGACCTAGGTCAAATAGAGGCAAATTGAATGCAATGCATGTTACTTTTATGATTTATAGATGCAAATAGATTAAGTGAACAATATCATAATGCAACACAAGGTGCGATGCACAAACACTCAAGAAAGCTTCTGATTGGTTGACTAAATAACTTGATCAAATAATTCAGAAATCAATGAAATGAATAAAACAAGTATCAAGTTCAAAATGATCAAACTAATCAATATGTGATTTCTCAAACACCTAACATGATCAATAGTAAAATAAATTCCTCAAGTATGGATCTAATCAGGAAATCAATTAAGCAACGATTTATTTAAAGGTTCTAAAGCAACGATTTATTTACAGGTTCTAATTAAATGTAGATTGAAGTAGTGTAAAACATGGTGTTTAATATATCAACAAATAATGGGAGGATGAATTTTAAACTTAATATCGAGGTTGACAAGAAATTTTTTATTCTTTGACTTTTATTGTGTGAAAAGTAGATCACATCAAGCTATTAATAGATCATATATAGAGAATTAAATTATCTTCATAATGACACTGATTTCATTTAGTTTAGATACATGGATCAAAAGGTACTCAAGGTACAATATGGCCATACATGAAAAGAAACAATAATAAAAAAATCCACTTTTTATTACAAATAGGTCTAAACATGGAGTAAAGTGCAAATATATAAAATTGCATGGATATCTATGCAATTTTACCAAAAACTATGTCTAATCTGTAATTTTGGAAATTGGAGGAATATACATGTAAATTGACCACGACCATGTGCTCGGGATGTGTGACTTGTATGAAGGATATGGGGAGATCCTTAAGCGCATCACGGAAGCGTACGCGTTGTATGCAATCGGGAGCGACTAGTCGCACTAGTTGCTCGATGCAGCAGAATTTTTTTAAAAAATTAATGTGATGAAACCACATGATCCAAGAACATTTCTCGGATCATTTCATCTAAACCACAGTAGGTATTAAGGTTACCTCTTGAAGCATGGTTGCGATCGAGTCTCCAAACCACGAGACCTCCTGTCTCAAGTCCGATCCGACGGAGAAGACGCTTGCGAGCATGTTGATGAGACGTGTGCTCCTCGCAATCCATGTTGATGATCCAAGCGACGTATCTCCTGATCCGTCACACGAGATTCGATGTCTTCTTCACGAGCGAGGCACACCGAAGGAGACGGAGATCCACGAGCAAATACTCCGGCAGCATAAAGACGATGCTGCGACGATGGCGACTCTCTCTATGGATCCATGGTGGACGGCCATAAGAGAGAGAGGGAGAGAGCATTTGGCATGTAGAGAGAGAGAGAGCATATGTTGTTGTCGTAAACATATAACTCGAAGAGCAAGGGGTGCCTCTTCTTACATAGGGTTTTGGGAGTCCATAGATCTCAATCCATGGACAACACACAATCAATGGATGAGATTAATTTGTGTTTCTTTTAATAGCCATGATGTTGTTGTAAAAAAACACAATAATAAATAATTTAATTTAAATTAAAATATATTGATAAATCAATATAAATTAATTTTAAATCAAATCAATTGACTAGTCTTGGAGATAATGAGAAGATTGACCATATCCCCCCTAAAAAGGGGGGACAACTACTCCTTTGAGTTGGAATGGGTCTATCTCCTCAAAAACTCATGAGATCTCATTATCTCATGAGATCTCGTTTTCTCATGATATCTCCAAGATTTACAACAACATTTGTTGTAAATTATTTCACAAAAAATAATTCATAATTATCTCGTGAACATTGAAATCATGCCATTGGAAAAATGTAAATCACATTCACATCCCAAAACAAAATGTAAATTATATTTTCAATTAGTCATCCAATGTATCCAATTCTCATCAATAATTAATTGACAAATATAAATCACAATATGCTCTCTTTAATATGTTATAAATCACATTTATAATATACATGAATAATATAAATAGTGATATCCACATTATTCTTATCCATTATAATTAAATCACATTTGGTCATCTTGGATCTCAATTCTCATATGCCCAAATAATATGAATCACATTCGCATTATTCACATCTTTGATAATTAAATCACAATTAATTATCTTATATAACTTTCCTTATAATATGAATCAAATTCATATTATTCATGATAATTAAATCACGTTTAATTATCCATTTTTCTCAATGCTCGGATACATATATCAACAACGAAATTATCCATGAATTCTTTCAAGGATAATGCACTTTCTCCGCGGATACTTAGAGATAAGGGCATGGAGATTGTATAATTCCACGTATAGTGACTTGGAAGTTGAGATCAAATCTCAAATCCAGATCTTGCGGACCTCCCAAAGATGCTTGATTAAATCAAGTCTGCAAATCTAATCTTCTCATTAAATCTGAATCACAATCAAATCAATGTCCAACATTTGGACTAAGATCATATTACTTCTCTATGAGAGGAGTCACTAAAATCCAGACATGTTTCATCACTCCCTCGGAATGGAAGCGTCATGGTTATACAATCGTTTATGATCACATCACCCTCAGGCATTCCTAATATATGTAAATCCTACATATTAGAAGACCTAGAATAAATCTGAAGTTTTTTGGATCTCTTTTTAGACTGTCTCCTTCGGGATTTTATAATTAAGGTTTCTCATTTGACTATTGGGAGTTGGTATCGATCATATACTTTCCAAAAGCATATATTATACCCAGGTGTTGATCATATACTTTCCAAAAGTACATATCAAACTTACAAATTCAGTCAAGCTTCCAAAGCAAGACAACCGTGCACAGAATTTGATTCTTCCCAATTTCTCATGAGTGAGCTCATGTCTTCCGGTTCAGCAATGAACATGTATGATACCTTTGAGAGATCGTATTACCCATATGCCCTTGCATGCACACCAGTGCGCCGGTGTATAGACCTTGGTTAGGTCATCTACCTATTGGTTTGCCAAATGTACATACTCAAACATATAGTAACACATCTGTCTCTGGTCAGAGGATGTATGCTTATATCGTGACAGCATACGACATAGGCCTTTGGTTGTCTCGATCTCATTAAGTTAACTCTTTGACCTAACTAATCTGACATCTCTGAATCTCTATTCCCATGCAGAGGACATGCATCAAGAGGTCGGTCAGATATCGGCCAAGTGAGAAAGGATTGCCATCTCCTACTCATGCTGGAGATCCCCTCTTAATAATCATTTGACGGTATTTAATGAGTCCTCAATCTAACTCTTTAGATATTCATCCAAGTACCAGCCTTTATGATTCAATAATCGAATCAACAGCTGTATGATCATTAAGATGGTCATGGTACATAACTCTAATTGTACTAAGGGTCCTATTATGCAAATTAATTATTCTTCATTTCAGAGCAGGAAACGATATTTGCAATAACATTTATTGCATAATGGCTCGCAGTGGGTTCGCATGTCCAACAATCTCCCACTAGCCCAAAAGTTATTAATGGGCTAATCATTTAAACCCGCACTCATGTGATATTCATAGGCTATTTAGAAAAATAGCTAGGTAAGCTAATCAATTACTCTGTTCCCGAGAGACTACGCCAAGCCCATTTACGTCACTTGCATATCCCCTAGTAACAGTGCTCGCATCCAATGCGAATGTTGCATCTTTTGCAATCAATACTCAATCTTATCAGTTATAGTGTCCTTTGACACCACATTTCAATAACTATTATAACCAGTATGTCCATAATCCTTATCACAATACCCTTATTCCTGGAGATCTCTATCTCCTAAGGTATCCACAGTTAAGACCTTTTAGATCACTACCTATACAGTCTTAAGTTCTTGAAGATAAGACTTTGAGACCACTATCTCAAAAATCTTTTCATCTTTGAAGATATTGTTATTATTGCAATCAAGTGTTTTATCTCCTTAGTAGGATTAGTAACATTTACTACTCCCACTGCATGGTAGATATCTAACTTTTGTACATATCTAGCATACACTTGGCTTCTCGCAACTGATGCACAAGGGCAAGTAGTTCTAACATGTCTTAAGGGAAGGAAGCCTTCCTTGGGGTTTTCCAATAATGGAATATGTCCACGGTGTACCACTGAAGTGACGGTCCCAATACCCTCTTCTCTTTACTTCTGAACACTCTTAGAACTAAAATTTTATGAGGTTTCCTTGAGATTATATCTCAAGGTATGGAATAGCTAGTCTATAAAACACTTATTATTATCCTTATATCATTACAAATGATTAGGGTATCATCTACATTTAGCATGATGAACACAATGGCACTCCCACTAAGCTTCACATGGTACATCAAGATTCTATCTGAAATCATAACATTTATAATTTCATCAAATCTTATGTTCCAACTACAAAAAGCTTATTTTGAGTCCATAAATGGAGTTTCTTTAGCCTGTACACCTTGCTTTCTTAAACCATGAAGCCATGGGGCTACTTCATGTAAATATCCTCGGAGAGATATTCATGGAGGAATGCAATCTTGACTCACATCTTGAAGATGTCATAGTAAAGTTTTGCAGCTATAGTTAGAAATTTTCTGATGGGTTTAAGCATGGTCACTGGAGAGCAAGTCTCATTGCAAGCAATGTCTTCTCTTCGTTGTGTAGTTCATGGCTACGGTCCGTGCTTTGAAGGTCCCTACCTTCTCATCAGATTCCCTTTTTCTCTTGAAGATATATTTACACATTAACGGGTCTTACCCATATAGGCGGATCCTCAAGGGACCATATACAACACTTGTATATGAAGTCTACTATAGACTTTATTGCTAAAATCCATCTTTCCATGTCACGATCTTTAGAAGCTTCATCACATGAAGTAATATCATTCAACTGACACATGGAATCCATCTTAAACTCATTTGAAGAGGTATTAGTGTTTCATTTTAATTGTCCTTTTAGTTTCGACTTCAGGAGCCTCATTATTTTCTCAAGATTAAATGAGTTTTATTAGAGTATGATTCATATATCTAGAGAAAATATTTGATAACTATCAACTTTTATTGAATGATTGCTTCATGACAAACCTTGGCTTGAAACTCTAATCATTGTAGTTCAACACTTTCATGCAAAACAACTTGATTGCTTTGTATGACTAGAAGCTTAGGAAAATTAAAATGATTTTAAAATTTCTAAATTTCTGAGGGATTAATATATTGTATCATTCATGATTGAAAGATCGATAAAACCTCTTAGTATAATTTGTATCAATTGTGCTCTCTCGAATTGGAACAATGATGGTGTTTAGGCCATGATATGCTAATGGTTTGCTTAATTGGCACCTTGAGCCACATTTGCAATGGAAATTCTCCCCGTTAGCATGATCTATACAACCTGACCGGATCTATTTCAAGGAAGATGACACGAGAAGTCTCTGCATACTTTTAACAACTAAATGGGAATAAAATGTACTAAGTTTGGGTGAATACTATATGGTAATATCAAGCAAGAATTTTTTTGGTTGCATTGGATTAATGTTATTTAATATGATTAAATTAATATAATCTGGTTAAATACACAATCTACAATTAATAAGATTGGATTTCCCTTGGAAAGATTGATCATGAGAACATGATTCAAATAATCATTCAAATTTTGAATGGGATGTGGAGTATCATAAGATAACATCCATGGTCTCCCATCAAGGTGAAGGGTTCCATATCCATGGATTATACAACGGAGACACCTATGCGAAGTCATAGCTCTGATGTACAAGCACACATAGATCGGGCTCTTTGCTTCTCAAAAGAGTAAGGCCATATGCGTAGTGACCACAATGTTGCTTCCTATATAATTAAAGCAGTATTAGATTACGCATAGCGCATTCAATAAATATTGATAGTTGATTCAATTGACAAAGAGTTAATATCACCTTAGGGGTGGTGGGCTATGGTGTCAAAGAATGAATTGGGAAATGTAAGTTGAACTTGCAAGGTGGAAAGATTTCTCGCTTCCTTCACCCGAGTTTCATTTTCTCGTATTATTTGGGTGTGACAAAGGTGGAAGGAAGATCCTAGATCTCTCTTGGGTACTTTTGTTAGCATACCTCATGTTTTCAAAGTTTGAAAGGGAACAAACTTTCAAGGTAGTAAAAAATGAGACAACTTTGATATAAAATAATAATCACATCAATCAAAGTAAATATATTTATGGAAATTATCTTATTTTTTATAACCTTCACTAAACCCACTCAAATCCATACTCAATCATAACCATTACAGTATCATGGATTGGATCCATGATCAAGATGCAGTACTTGCAGTTGGACATATAATGTATGTGGTTGCAATGTGCGAGTTTCCTCATGATATTGAGGAATGACAATTAAATTGACAATAAGACAATAAATTAGGGTTATGTCTCTACAGTCACGATCTCTCATCAAATATGCTTTGGAATTAACAAGTCGATGATAATCCCAATTGTCAAGACCTTTCTGAAATCGAAGGATGTGTTTTGGCAAACATGCTCGCTCTCAATATTTAATCATAAATGGCACAGTTCACTGCACCATACAGAACGATGTCTCCATAGGGTATGATGTACTCAAAATGTTTGAGTACGCACATGAACCAAAGCCTTTAAGAGTTGATATGTTTTGTGGATATGATGGGTGTCATCATTCTACCATCTAAGTTTAAGTCCTTCATGAAGCTTCATAATATTCATATTGTATGAATGGGATGAAGTAAATAAATGTTGAAATACTCTTATACTCTTATACTGAAGTCTTTTGAGGACATGTTCAATTATAGAGGTCCTTTATCTTAAACAATGGTTGTTTAAGCATTAAAGGAAGCACAACAGAAGCATATGTCTGATCCATGTAAGAAGGAAAGTCAAATAATTGATTGTACTTCAATGACTTCCACATCTATGACATCCAAAGATTTGGATGAATGCCAATGCTGCAAGAAGTCGGTATACTGATAGTATGACTATCCAGACTATTTAGGATCTTTAAGAAGGACTCGGATAATGCATCAGCGTATTCTACATCTACATATAATCATTGAAATCGACTCATTTATTAGATAAGATTGAAGTTCAATAATTGTATCCCATTCTTCTACAAATACTTGAAATTGGTTGCACATGTTTTAGAAGACTATAAAAAATTTGATATCAAAGTTTATAGTCATTTACATGGGAGTTGATGCAATTATTGCAACAATCTCAATTGGATAGATAGACTGTTTCTTTCTAGTGGGAGAGACCATAGTCTTAGAGAATGTCTCGATGACCTAGATATTAGAATAAATTCATTGTTTATTTCCAACTTGTTAGAAACAAGCATGCATTTTGAGATATACCCATCGTAAAGAGTTATGATAGATATATTTTAGATGGTAATCTAACACCTAGAGGACTCTACTAAATTAGAATATTAATGAATGATCAATTATTCCAATGCTGAAATTAAACCTCAAAAGATCAAAAGGAGGACGAAGATCATTTGACAATTGATATGTCATCACAACCAAGACAAGTCTATTGATAATATAAATAGGCTAGTAAGAAAGATAACTTTAGATTGTCTAAAATTTCAAAACTCACGTACTTATGAATATTGTATTTACTATAGAATGTCCAAGTCACCATTCTCAGAGAAAGGGTAAGATGCAAAGGTATTCAAGCCCTCATACATATTGATGTATGTGGACCCTCAATATCATAATGAGCATTAATGATGTGTGATATCCATTGAGGATTATTTGTGGTATGGGATTTCTTCCTTACACATTAGAAACCTTTGAAATGTTAAAAGATTTCACAATTTTGGTCAAGAATCAAAGTTAGAAGGAAGATGGGTAAAATTCAATCTGACCAAGGTAGCCAGTATCTATTGGATGAATTCAAGGAATAACTTATAAGAAAGGAATATTGTTTCTATCTCACTCTTCCTAATGCATCTTAGCTTAATGGAGGTGTAGGGAGATGCAATTGGATCATGTTTGACATGATTTGATCAATGATGACTCTTAGCATAATTACCTCTTAGTTTCCAGGTATATGTAGTAGAGACTGCAATATATATCCTTAATAAGATTCTAAATAAATTTGTACCCAAAACTCCTTGTGAGATATGATTTGGAACCAAGTTCAATGCTAGGCACTTGAGAATTTAGGATTACTTGGTCTATGACATAAACATGGATACAAGTAAGCTTGAATCCATCACTAGACAATGCTACTTCATTAGGTATATAAAAGATGGTGTTGGATACCTCCTTTATGACCATGAGATTCTTAAAAGGTTTCATCTCTAAGGATATGATTCTTAGATGACAACTTCCTTGAGAATAAAAAAAGAATGAAGTATAGGGGCTCATCAAAATCATAGGGGGACAATAACGTTCCTAAAATCGGAAACTAAAGAGATAATCAAAGATGAAACACTCATACCTCTAAAAATCAGTTTGAGGGTGGTAAGACCACTTGGAGGGTAAGAATTCCATGTGTCAGAGAAGTCTGACATTGATCGAGCTTCATATGGCGAAGCTTCTGAGGATCATGACATAGAGAGATGGATGTTAGCAATAAAGTCTAAAGTAGACTTCATGCACATGTGTTGCATAAGGACCCTCGAGGATCCACCTACAAGGATCAAACCAGTTGGGTGTAAATGGATCTTTAAGAGAAAGAGGGAATATGATGACAAGGTAGAGACCACGGCTCAAAGCCAATGGCCACATACAGAGAGAAGACATTTCTTATGATGAAACTCGTTCTCCAGTGACCATGCCTATACCCATTAGAATATTGCCAACTATAGTTACACAACTTGACTATGACATCTGGAAGGTGGAAGTCAAGATTGCATTCCTTAATGAATGCCTCAACGATGCTATTCATATGAAGTATACCTAGGACTTCATAATTAGTAAATACCAGATTTATCAACATAAAATAAAACAATTATCTCTCTTTCTTAAGAATATCACCAAGATTCATTAACAATTAACACTAGTTATTATATTATGTGTTATAAATAACTAACCTTAATTATATTATAATGTATATGACCTACTATAATGCTATTATTTTATGTATTTCTTATTTATCAAAAATCAAATAAAAGCTAGACTAATATTTTACATAATTAATATAACATAAAATGTAATTTAAAAATCAAAAATGAGAAAAGAAAATAAAAAAATGTTTATTGTTTTAACTACTTGTATAATTTTTATCCATGTATATATGACCGTATTTCTCTTTGACTTTTACATGAAATCTCATCGAGATATACAACTTTCATGTTTTCTACTTTTGCTACTTACGCCACTAATTATTTATTTTTTGATTTTATTTGATTTTCTTATTTTCTCAATTTTGATTGGGCCACGTGGTGCCTCCACAACCACCCACTTGGCCCGCTCTTTTATCGCCACCAACTTCACCTCGCACCGTCCCATCTTCTTCCCAACTCCATCTCAATCGCTCGTTAGTGTCAGAATCTTCTCCGTCTGATTGCATCCATCAGGTGTTGGACATGCGAGCTCACGTCGAGCCATTATGCAATAAATGTTATTGCAAATATCATTCCTTGATTTAAAATGAAGAATAACTAATTTGCATAATAGGTCCCTTAATACAATTAGGGTTATGTACCATGGCCATCTTGATGATCATACGGCTGTTGATTCAATTATTGAATCATAGAGGCTGATGCTACGATGAATATCTAAAGAGTTAGATTGATGACTCATCAAGCACCATCAAATGATTATTAAGAGATGATCTCCAACATGAGAAGGAGATGACAATCCTTTCTTTGAAGGTTGATATCTAACCGACCTCTTGATACAAGTCCTCTGCATAGGAATAGAGATTCGGAGGTGTTAGATAAGTTAGGTCAAAAGAGTTAAGATCGAATAACCAAAGTTCTATATCATATGCTGTCATGATATAGGCACGCATCCTCTGACCTGAGACAGATGTGTTACTATATATATCTGAGTATGTACATTTGGTCGATCAATAGGTTGACGACCTAATCAAGGTCTATACATCGGCGCACTAGTGTGCATACAAGGGCATATGAGTAATATGCTATCTCAAAGGGATCATACAGGTTCATTTAATGAATCGGAAGACATGAGCTCACTCATGAGATATTGGGAGGAATCAAATTCCGCACGTGGTCATCTCGCTTTGGAAGCTTGACTGAATTTGCAAGGTTTGATATATATGGAAAGTATATGATCAACACCTAGGTATGATATATGCTTTTGGAAAGTACATGATCTATACATCTCCCAATGATCGAATGAGAAACTTAATGATAAATCCTTGAAGTAGACAGTTTAAAATTTATCTTATACCTCAGGATTATTCTGGGTCTTCCAGTATGCAGGATGTACATGTATTAGGAATACATGAGGGTGATGTGATCATAAACGATTATATAACCATGACGCTTCCATTCCTAGGGAGTGATGAAACATGTATGGATTTTAGTGACTCCTCTTAGTAGAGAAGTAATCTAATCTTAGCCCAAATGTTGGGCATTGATCTGAATGTGATTCAGATGCAATGAGAAAATTAGATTGTGGTCTTGATTTAATCAAGCATCTATGGGAGGTCCGAGATCTGGATTTAAGATGTGATCTTAATATCCAAGTCACTATATGTGGAACAATACAATCGCCCTGTCCTTATCTCCAAGTATACGCAGATGTTGAGCACGAAATTCAAGGACGGAAATTTGAAAATTAATTGATGAATAGGTCGTTGCTTTTATCCCCAAAACCCGCGTCAACAAAAGATTATTCTTTTTTTTTAAATTTTTGCTACTTATTAACCTGTAAAGCGGACAGGGTCGAACTCAGGGAGGCTAGAATTCCCGAGGGTTATTCAATTAATCAAAAACTAATTAAAAGAAAACAAGAATCTCAAAGGACACCTATCCTTGGTTTTTGTGTTTTTTTTAATTTTCAAAAATAATGAACAATGGGATTAAACTCAAGAAATATGCACACCAACTCTTTTTGCAATTTTTCAATTATTAAAAAATGTTCAGAAAAATCCAAAGAAAATATTTTTGGGTTTTAAAAGTTTTGAAATGTTCTTGAGAATTTTTTTTTGGAATTTTCAGATGTTTTTGTATTTTTCTAAAAATTAAACAGTGAGGAAATAAGAAAATGTGCACAACCTGGAGTAATTTGCAATTTAAAAATCTTTTAAATGCCCAAAACTCCTGGCAACTATTTTTAAGATAAACTAGAAACAATTATCTACAAACAGGAACTGAAATCACAATTTTTGGATTTTTGTAGATTTTTTTATGATTTTTAGAAGATTTTTGATATTTTTCAATTTTTTTTGAGTTTTATAAATGATCAATGCATGAAAATTGGTCAGAAATTAAAAGACAATGAAATCAAACTACTCTAATTTTTTGGAATTTTTGAAGCTATTTTCGAATTTTTATGAATTTTGAATTTCAAGCAAGGAAAAATGACATGTTTTTGATTTTTTAAAAATAATAAATGAAAGCAAAATGCCATGAAAACTTTATGCTAGATGGATATCAGGAGCATAGCACAATTTTTGCACGATTTTTAGACTAATAAAAATGTTTATTTCTATGAAAAGATGAAGCAAGTTATTGTTCTGCAGTTCAGGGACCAAAATGTAAATATGGAAAAGTTCTGGACCAGAAATTAACAAAAAAATAAAATATGAGACTTAAAGAACAAATTACCCAATTAAAAGTGACTTGATGGCTGGCAGGGAGTTATTTGGAATTTGCGAGACTTCCAGGAGACGTTCTGATGTTTTCCAATTTAAAGCAAGGTTGCTTCTGTTATTTTCAGAACTGTCAGGGATGTCCACGTAATTTCTCCATTTCTTTTTTTTTTTCAAGAAATCAAACCCTAGAAGGGCCTCTTTGTTTCCAATCAAATCTAAGAGTTCACAGGGGATCCGATGGGGACACCAAGGGCGGCGGCGCCCTTCTTCTTCAGCAAGGCGGTAATGGCGGTCGGCTTCAGGAGCAGCGGGGGGTCGGCGCCTGGGCGGTGGCGGAGGGGCGCACGCCTCTCGCTGGTGGCACGGGGCTCGCGGTTGGCAGGCAGTGGAGAGCAGCTTGCGGGGGACGCGTGGGCGTTGGCAACACAAGGGAGGAGGCGCGATGGCGGACGAAGATCGTGGTCGGCGGGCGGAGGCGTGAGGAGGTCGGCCGCCACCTTTCTTCCTTACCCTCACGCGCAGGCGGCGCGAGGGAGAGGCGCGGGCAGTTGGCGTTGGCGACGGAGTCGGCGTCGAGCGGGCTACCCCGCGTCGGTGGAGGAGTGGCGGCGAGGGCCGCTGGCTGGAGGCACCGGCGACGGCGCATGCCGCTGCTGAGGGCTGCGCGCGGCGGTTGATGGCGATGCCGACTTCGGCGGAGGAGCTTCAGGAGGAGGGGCGGCGGTACCTGGGGGCAGCCGTCCCTCGTTGGCTTTTTTTATTTTTTATTTTTTTGTATGCAATGTAAACAGTTAATGAGAAAGAGAAAAAAACTTTTTTTTATTTTTTTTATTTTTTTGTAAATCCGAAAATAAGACAAGAAAGGATAAAGACATTTTTTTGTTTTTTGTTTTTTTATAATGTTTTCCTGCAAAACAAACGTTAGATAGAATAGAGATTTTTTTTATTTTTTATTATCCTGCAAAACAAACGTTAGAACTAAAAGAATTTTTTTATTTGTCTACAAAATCGGGAAGTGAATGGGGATTCGACGAACGATGAGGGATTCGAATCCGATCTCCGGCCACCGTACGCGGCCGGAGTTGAGAGATCGTGGACGGTAGAAATAGAAGGCGGAGAGATGGCGATGATGAGGTGAAAAATCGAGTCGGAGCGGAAAGAATCGTGATGAAAATTTTTAAATCTAGAGGAACAAAAATGATGAGGAAAATAAAATGCGAAAAAATAAAAAAATGATTAAACTAAGAAAAAAAATTTGGATCTCACCTTAGGAGCGGGAAAATAGACCGTGATCGCCTCGACAAGGCCGACTCGCTGTCACTGGACGGTTCGGAGGCTAGGTACAATTCTCGACGAAATTTCTCTCGGAGATCAGGCTCCTCTCTCTAAAGATTGATCAAATTGGAATGAGGGAGAAGGAGCCATATAAATAGAAAAGAGATGAAATTTGAATTTTTGATTTTTTTTTGGGATAAAGAGGGATGAAAATTGAAGTGAATTTTTGAAAAAGAGAGGTGAAAATTAAAATGAATTTTTGAATTTTTGGTGGAAGGGAGATGAAATTTGAAATGAAGATAAAAGAGAATTAAAACTAATTACAAATTTAACTCATTTTTTTTTTGAATTTTCGTCACTTATTTAATTTGAATTAAAAAATGTTATTTTTTTATTTTTTATGAAAGTTAATTAAAAATAGCAACTATATACATATAATACATACATATATGACATTATACACAAGGGTAAATGACGAAATTAGCCCATTTTTTTGTTTTTAAAGGATTTATTTTTTTTTATTTTTATTTTTTTTAAAGAATTAGTGACAATAATTTACAAATATATACAAATACAATATGCACAAAAATACATGGGAAAATTGCACAAACCACCCCAGAAAACCAACTTTTCAACCGTAACTCCAAAAATTATGAAAATACAACTATTTTAAAGATAATTTAATTTCGAGTTCAATGGAAGTGAGATTGCTTCAATTTGAGCTCATATGGAGTTGGAATTGGTCTTTCAATTAGTGCTTAGTGGTTTTTTTCCAAGTGTGGCTACTTTTATTCTGTACATGATTTAATTGGGCAATCAATTTTAGTACTTAGAACACATTTTTATTTACAACTTTGGTTTTGAATGTTATTTGATTTTAGATCAATTAAGGCACAAATAAATTAGTGTCAGTGATATACATATATAAAAAATAAGGGAGAACACACATTTTTTTGGATATATTTTCTAGTTAAGGCCCCTATCTCCCCCTACTTTATTCCTGGTCGATCAGGTCAAGTTTTGACCTTCTCACGGGGTTTGGGTCAGCCTGTATACAGTCTTCCTTTTTTAATTTTCTTTTCTTTATTTATTTTTTATTTTCTTTATTTTTCCTTTCTTTCTTTATTTATTTATTTTAGGTTAAAATTAGTCAGAAATGTTCAATATTTACACAGATGCACGTTAGTAAGAACATGGAGTTAGCGTTATATGCAGGTGTTTTATAAGGGATTTTTAAGCTAAAATAAATGAATAAAGATGACGAATCACAGATTCATCAGCAGAGAAAGCACATTATCCTTGAAAGAGTTCTGGATAATTTCATTGTTGATATATGTATCCGAGCATTGAGAAATTGGATAATTAAATGTGATTTAATTATCATGAATAATATGAATTTGATTCATATTATAAGGAGAGTTATCTTAGATAGTTAAATGTGATTTAAAAAGATGTAAATAATGTGAATGTGATTCATATTATTTGGGAACATGAGAATAGAGATCCAAGATGATTAAATGTGATTTGATTATCATGGATATGAATAATGTGGATAACACTATCCATATTAATCATATATATTATAAATGTGATTAATACTATCTAAGAGAGAGCTATTTGTAATTTACATTTGTTAATTAAATGCTGATGTGAATTGGATTTACATTGGACAATAAATTGAAAATGCAATTTACATTTTATTTTGGGTTGTGAATGTGATTCACAATTTTCCAATGGCAAGATTGCAATATTTACAAAATAATTGTGAATTATTTTTGTAGAATAATTTAAAACAATTGTTTTTGCAAATATTGGAGATACATGGGACATTGTAATCTAGAAAGATTACATGGGATGTCTCCTTCCTAATAGGAGAGGGACGGCCACCGATTCCTATTAGGAAAGGGTGGTCATCCACTCCATGTATATGGAAGGAGGCACTCTCTCTCTCTCCCATTATCTTCATATTTGATTGATTTATTTTGGGATAAATCATATTGATTTATCACTATATATTTAATCTAAATTAAATTAATTGTTGTTGGTTTTTTACCAACAAAGATCTTGGCCATTAAAAGAAACACAAATCAATGAGAGCCATTGGATTTGTGTTGTCCATGGATTGACATCCATATTATAAATAGAAGGGCACCCCTTGCTCTTCAGATGCTAATGAGAAATACAAGTCTCTCTCTCCCTCTCTCTTTCTCTCTATACGCCATCTCTCTCTCTCATATGGCTATCCACCATGGATGCCCTAGAAAAGTCTCCATCACTGCAGCATCGTCGTCATGCTGTCGGATCATTTGCTCGTGAATCTCCGTCTCCTTCGGTGTGCTTCGCTCGTGAAGAAGATGTCAGATCTCGTGTGTCGAGATCAGGAGATTCGTCGCTTGGATCATCAACATGGATTGCGAGAAGCACGTGTTTCATCAACACGCTCTCAAGCGTCTCCTCCGTCGGATCGGACTTGAGACGGGAGGTCTCTTCGTTTAGAGAATCGATCACAACCAAGCTTTAAAAGGTAATCCTATTACTTGTTTGTGGTTTAGACGGAACGATCCGAGAAGTGTTCTTGGATCATGTAGTTTCGTCACATGAAAATTTTTTAATTTCCGCTGCCTCGAGCTACTAGTACGACTATTCGCTCCGATCGCATATGATGCGATCCTCTTGCTTCCGTGATGCGCTTAAGGATATAATCATATCCTTCAAGTGGTACCAGAGCCTTAGGTTGAAGGTTTTGGATGCGATCCATAAACCAAGGACGATATCACATTTCATTTTCACATCTCTATTTTGTGATTATTTTTGGCCATGTTTAAATTTTTTAAACACGAAAATAAAATTTGGATTTTGTTCCCATTAAATAATGAAATTGTAGGATCTGAGTTTGCATGATTTCGAATCTGTTTGCTCAAGTTATGATCAATTTAGTGAACATGTATCCACTGTTTCGGGGATTGCGAATCTTAACGTAATTAAGGAGTTAATCACGGATTTAAAACGCCTAAAAATACATGCAAATCACTTAGGTTCTATTGTAAATCAAATTAGTAAATGTTGGAAACTTACTTTGCTTAATTTGGATTTAAATTGATTGAGATATGCTAATTTTAGTAAGTGTGGGCCACTACTGGAAATTACTTTCCTAGTCAAGAATCTTGTGATTGCCAATTAATCAATTAGTGAAATTAAATATTTTAATTTCCTAGAATATTCATAGATAAATATTTGTTAAATAGTTGATGATAATTATTTCATTAAATAACATTGCCTTAACCAATAATTGATTAGATGTGATCAAGATCATAATTGGTTACACAAACAAACAAAGTTGCTTGAATGGGAATTGGGGATTTATTTATAAAATATCCTTACAATGTTAATCAAAAATGTTTTGATTATTATTATTATTATATATGGTATAACTTCGGTTGAAGAACCGATTATAATCTCAAGTACACAATGATCAATTTGGTATTATTTTTTCCCGAGGTGGATATGGTGTCTAGTCGGGGAGTGTTGGGGTAGCAGGTTGCACCGTGTGCGGTCTGTCCCACTCCCGTCAGTACTGGCCATGATAGCGGGTAGGGACTCGATAATGCAGGAGAGATCACGGTGTATATTTCTAATTATTAAAATTCAGAATAATATGTATTTGAGATAATACTATAATTCAACTAACAATAATGATTGTTTGTTGGATATTGATTAGATCATTAATTTAATATGATTAGATTAATTGGAATCCAATTAAAATTAAACACTCAAATTTTAATAGAGATGTTATTTTCCTTGGAAGAATTAATCAGAATGAATATGATTCATGATGATTAATTAGAATTTGAATATGATATAGAGGATCATATAAGTGACACCCATGGTCTCCCGTCAAGGCGAAGGGTTCCGTCGCCAGATATTGTATGTAGGAGACGCATGTCCGAAGTGACAGCTCCTGCATACAATCCATTTGGATCGGGCTCTTCTCTTCTCGAAAGAGTAAGGACATATACGTAGTGACCCCAATATCAGGTCCTCATATTATTGGGGTGATATTGGATTGCGCATAGCGAGTTGTATTCCGGTTGACGGTTGGTTCAATTAATGACGGGTCAACACCACCTTAGGGGTGGTGGGCCCGGGTGTTAAGGACCGAATTGGGAGATGCAAGTTGGACTTGCAAGGCGGAATGTGTTCCCGCTTCTTTTTATCCGAGTTACAAGTTCTCATATTATTGGGATGTAACAAAGATTAGGAAGGAGATCCCAGATCTTTCTTGAGATATAATGGTAAGTATATCTCTTACATTGAAAGTAATTAAGGAATGAACTTTCAATGTTGATAAGGCATGACAACTTTGATATAAAAATTCCTAAATCAAAGTAAAGTATATATATATATATATATATATATATATGCAAGTTTCTTATTTCAAATAATCCTTCAATAAACCCACTAAATTCTATACTCAATGATAACCACTAAAATATCATGGATTGGATCCATGATTAAGATATTGTACTTGCAATTGGACACATATTGTATGTGGTTGCAATGTGCAAGTTTCCTCATAATAATGAGGAGTGACAATTAAATAGACAATAGGACTACAACTCTAGGGTTTGTATGTCTCTATAGTCTTGATCTCTCATCGAATGAACTTTTGGAAGTGACATATCGATGATGATCGTAATTATCGAATAATCCTTATAAAATCTAAGGAGATGTTTTGGCATGCATATGTGCTCTCGACATTTAATCATGAATGACATGGTTCTCTGCATCATGCAGAATGGTGGCTCTATAAGAGATGATGTACTCAAAATATTTGAGTACCTACCAGAACCTAAATCTTTAAGAGTTAAGATATATGTAGATATCATGAGTGTTATCATCCTACTATCTATACTCTAGTCATTCATGAAGCTTCAGAATATTCATATTGTATGAATTGAATGAAACATGTGCAAATGTTGAAATGCTCTTATATTGAAATATTTTTAATTAAGCATAAGAGATCCTTCGTCTTAAGCAATGGTTGTTTATAGATAAAGGGAGCGCAGTGGAAGCATGGGTTGGATCCAAATAAGAAGGAAAATCAAAGAGTTGACTGTACTTCTATGACTTCCATGTGACATCCAAAGAGTTGGATGAATGCCAGTACTGCAATAAGCCGATGTATTGATAGTATGACTATCTTGTCTATTTAGGATCCTTAGAGAAGGATCCATATGATGCATCAGAATAATCTACATCTACATATAATCATTGAAATTGACTTTCTTATTTGATAAGATCAAAGTCTAATAATTGTATCTCATTCTTCTAATAACATTTGCAATTGGTTGCATATGTATTAGAAGACTATAAAATTTGATTTTAAGGTTTAATAGTCATCCACATGGATATTGATGCAATTGTTGCAACAATCTCTATTGGATAGATGGACTTGTTATTTCAGCGGGAGAGCCCTTAGTCTTAGAGAATGTCTCTAGACCTAGATATTAGAATACATTCATTATTTATTTCTAAGTGTTGGAAATAAACATGAATTCTATAATAGACTTATCATAAAGAGTTATGATGGAGATATTTCAGTAGTAATCTAAAATATAGCAGACTCTGCTAAGTTAGAAAATTAATGAATGGTTCATTAACATTTCTAATACCTAAATTAAACCTTAAAAGATCAATAGGAGAATGAAGATCATTTAACAATATCTGGCATCAAGCCTTGGACATTTGTCTATTGATGTGATCAATAGACTAGTAAGAGATGAAACTTTAGATTGTCTAAAGGTTCAAATCTTACATACTTTTCAAAGCACCCTTCTCTGGGAATGGATTAAGATGTCAAGGTATTCAACATCTCATACATATTGATGTATGTGGATCATCTATATCATGATAAACCTTGATGATATGTGATATCATTCGATGATTATTTGTTATATGTGATTTATTCTCTTCACTTGAGAAAGCTTTGAAATGTTCAAAGATTTCACAATTTTGGTTTAAAACCAAAGTTTGAAGGAAGATGAAATGAATTTGATCTAACCTAGTTAGCTTGTACCTATTATATGAATTCAAATGAATACCTTATGTAGATATGAATATCATTCCTATCTCAATCCTCCTAATGTACCTAAACTCAATAGAGTTGTAGGGAGATACAATTTTTTTATCATGTCTGACATGATTTGATCAATGATGAATCTTAGCATAATTACCTCTTAGTTTCCAAGGTATATATGTAGTAGAGACTACAATATATATGCTTAATAAGGTTCCAGGCAAGTAAGCTGGAATTTAGCACCTGAGAGTGCTACTTCATTAGGAAAATAAAGGATGGTATTGGATACCTACTTTATGACCTTAAGATTCTTAAACGATCTCATCTCTAAGAATGTGATTCTTATATGATGAAACTCTTAAGAATCAAGATGAAAATGAAGTGAAGGAACTCATTTAATCTTGAGAAGATAATGAGGCTCCTGAAATCGAAAACTAAATAGACAATTAAAGATGAAACATTAATATCTCTTCAAATAAGTTTGAGGATGGATTCCATGTGTCAGTTAAATCTGACATGATCTAACTTCATATGATGAAGCTTCTAAAGATCATGACATGGAAAGATGGATGTTAGCAATAAAATCTAAAGTAGACTTCATATACAAGTGTTGTATATGGACCCTCGAGGATCCACCTATATGGTTGAGACCCATTAAGTTGTAAATGGATCTTCAAGAGAAATAAGGAATCTGATGAGAAGGTAGAGACCTTCAAAGCACGGTTCATAGCCATGAGCTATACCGAAGAGAAGACATCGCTTGCGATGAGACTTGCTCTTCATTGATAATGCTTGAACTCATCAGAATATTGCTAACTATAGCTACACAACTTGACTTTGGCACCTTTAAGATGAAAGTCATTATTGTATTTCTCTATGAGTACCTCTTTGAGGACATTCACATGAAGCAACCCCAGGGCTTCATGGTTGAGAAAAGCAAGATGTGCAAGCTAAAGAAACTCCATCTATGGACTCAAATAAGCTTCTTGTAGTCAGAACATTAGATTTGATGAAATCATAAATGTTATGGTTTCAGATAGAATCTTGATGAACCATGCGAAGCTTACTGGGAGTGCCTTTGTGTTCATCGTGCTAAATGTAGATAATATCCTAATCGTTTGGAATGATATAAGGATGATAATAATAAGCGTTTTATAATCTGGTTGTTCCATACCTCGAGATATGATCTCAAGGATACCTCCTAGATCTTAGTTCTGAAGTTATTCAGAAGCAAAGAGAAGAGGGTATTGGGACTATCACATTAGTGGTACACCTTGGATATATTCCATTTTCTGGAAAATTCTAAGAAAGGCTTCCATCCCTTAGGACACGGTACTGACCTTTCTAAAGGGATAACACCTCAAAGATTTGAGGATGTGAATGCTAAAAACTGCTTGCCCTTGTGCATCAGTTACGAGAAGCCAAGTATATGCTAGATGTGTACAAAAGCCAGATGTCTGCCATGCAGTGGGAGTAGTAAACTGTTATTGATTCTACTATGGAGATTAAACACTTGATTGCAGTAATAACAATATCATCAAAGATGACAAGACTTTAGATATAGAGATCTCTAAGTCCTATCTTCAAGAAATTAAGACTTTATAGATAGTGATATAAAAGGTCTTAACTACTGATACCTTGGGAGATATAGATCTTCAGGAATAAGGGTATTCTAATAAGGACAATAGAAATTACATACTGGTTAAATGGTTATTGAGCTGTAGTGTCAACGACACTATAACTAATAATGTTGAGTATTGATTGCATAAGATGCGACTTTAGCATTGAATGCGAGAACTCTTACTCGGAGATATGCGAGTGCCGTAAAAGGACTTGGCGTAGTCTCTTGGGAACAGAGTGACTGATCAACTTACCTCGCTATTTTCTTAAATAGCCTATGATTGTCACATGAGTGTGGGTTTAATGATTAGCCCATTAATGGCTCTTTGGGCTCGTGGGAGATTGTTGGACATGCGAGCCCACGACGAGCCATTATGCAATAAATGTTATTGCAAATATCATTCCCTGATTTGAAATGAAGAATAACTAATTTGCATAATAGGTCCCTTAGTACAATTAGGGTTATGTACCATGACCATCTTGATGATCATACAGCTGTTGATTCAATTATTGAATCATAGAGGCTGGTGCTACGATGGATATCTAAAGAGTTAGATTGAGGACTCATCAAGCATCGTCAAATGATTATTAAGACATGATCTACAACCTGAGAAGGCGATGGCAATCCTTTCTCTGAAGGCTGATATCTAACCGACCTCTTGATACATGTCCTCTGCATAGGAATAGAGATTCGGAGGTGTTAGATAAGTTAGGTCAAAAGAGTTGATTTAACGAGATCGAGATAACCAAAGTCCTATATCATATGCTGTCATGATATAGGAACGCATCCTCTGACCTAAGACAGATGTGTTACTATATATATGAGTATGTACATTTGGTAGACCAATAGGTTGATGACCTAATCAAGGTCTATACACAGGTACGCTGGTGTGCATACAAGGGCATATGAGTAATACGATCTCTCAAAGGGATCATACAGGTTCAATTACTGAATCGGAAGACATGAGCTCACTCATGAGATATTGGGAAGAATCAAATTCTACACGCGGTCGTCGCGCTTTGGAAGCTTGACTGAATTTGTAAGGTTTGATATATACTTTTGGAAAGTATATGACACCTAGGTATGATATATGCTTTTGGAAAATATGATCGATACCAACTCCCAATGATCGAATGAGAAACTTAATGATAAATCCTTGAAGTAGACATTGTAAAATTGATATTATACTTCGGAATTATTCTGGGTCAACCAGTATGCAGGATGTACATGTATTAGGAATACCTGAGGGTGATGTGATCATAAACGATTATATAACCATGACGCTTCCATTCCTAGGGAGTGATGAAACATGTCTGGAGTTTAGTGACTCCTCTCAGTAGAGAAGTAATCTGATCTTGGTCCAAATGTTGGACATTGATATGAATGTGGTTCAGATGCAATGAGAAAATTAGATTTGCAGTCTTGATTTAATCAAGCATCTATTGGAGGCCCGAGATCTCGATTTAAAATGTGATCTTAGTATCCAAGTCACTATACATGGAACAATACAATCGCCCTGTCTTTATCTCTAAGTATCTGCGGAGAAAGCACATTATTCTTGAAAGAGTTCTGGATAATTTCATTGTTGATATATGTAACCGAGCATTGAGAAATTGGATAATTAAATGTGATTTAATTATCATGAATAATATGAATTTGATTCATATTATAATGAGAGTTATCTTAGATAATTAAATGTGATTTAAAAAGATGTAAATAATGTGAATGTGATTCATATTATTTGGGAACATGAAAATAGAGATCCAAGATGATTAAATGTGATTTAATTATCATGGATATGAATAATGTGGATAACACTATCCATATTAATCATATATATTATTAGTATTATTTATAATATATAAGAGAGAGCTATTTGTAATTTACATTTGTTAATTAAATGTTGATGTGAATTGGATTCACATTGGACAATTAATTGAAAATGTAATTTACATTTTATTTTGGGTGGTGAATGTGATTCACAAATTTCCAATTGCAAGATTGCAATATTCACAAAATAATTATGAATTATTTTTGTAGAATAATTAACAACAATTGTTGTTGTAAATATTGGAGATACATGGGATATTGTAATCTAGAAAGATTACATGGGATGTCTCCTTCCTAATAGGAGAGAGACGGCCACAGATTCCTATTAAGAAAGGGCGGCCGTCCATTCCATGTATATGGAAGGAGGTACTCTCTCTCTCCCATTATCTCCATATTTGATTGATTTATTTTGGAATTAAATCATATTGATTTACCAATATATATTTAATCTAATTTAAATTAATTCTTGTTGGTTTTTTACCAACAAAGATCTTGGCCATTAAAAGAAACACAAATCAATGAGAGCCATTGGATTTGTGTTGTCCATGGATTGAGATCCATGGATCCTAAAATATTATAAATAGAAGGGCACCGCTTGCTCTTCAGATGCTAATGAGAAATACAAGGCTCTCTCTCTCTCGCTCTTTCTCTCTACACGCCATCTCTCTCTCTCTCTCTCTCATATGGCTGTCCACCATGGATGCCCTAGAGAGAGTCTCCATCGCCGCAGCATCGTCGTCATGCTGCCGGATCATTTGCTCGTGAATCTCCGTCTCCTTCAGTGTGCTTCGCTCGTAAAGAAGATGTCGGATCTAGTATGTCGAGATTAGGAGATTCGTCGCTTGGATCATCAACATGGATTGCGAGAAGCACGTGTTTCATCAACACGCTCTCAAGCGTCTCCTCCGTCGGACCGGACTTGAGACAGGAGGTCTCTTCGTTTAGAGACTCGATCGCAACCACGCTTCAAGAGGTAATCCTATTACTTGTTTGTGGTTTAAACGAAACGATCCGAGAAGTGTTCTTGGATCATGTGGTTTCATCACATGATTTTTTTAATTTCCGCTGCCTCGAGCTACTAGTGCGACTAGTCGCTCCAATCACATACGATGAGATCCTCATGCTTCCGTGATGCGCTTAAGGATCTAATCATATCCTTCATCAGGCACATCACAACCTTCAAGCCGAGCCCATATGTGGATCGTTGGATGCACATATCCAACGAACCTAGCCTTCATCAACCTCTACCCTATCATCCCACAGAAGAGCAGTTCCCTAACTAACCAACTTCAACCATTTCCTCTAACCTCCTCGCACAACCACAGTTCTCGAAAACCACCCTTAAATTCTTCATTTAACCTCCATTATTCACGTTATCTCCCTAATAACTTCTAAACCTAACTTCTCTACTACCTGATAGTGGTTGAATTCACTATCTGGGCACCCCCACCTTCATCTTCAAATACATCGCCACCGGCTGCCGTTGCGGGGGTCCACCTTTACACAGGCAAGGGCCTAGTGTATCTCAGCCTTCTGTGACAAGGAAGCGGTTGATCGATGATGCCACGACGACCCTATACCCTAGTGTTAACCCATGGCTAGAGAGGTCATACCACGACCGTGATGCAACCGATCGAGCTTTCTCCACCAGTCGGGGAGATTAAGTGAAGATCCCAAGGTTATTCTAGCCCCGAACCCAAGCCAATTCCTTTATTAGCATTGTTCTTCAATTTTGGGTTAGTTAGGTTTTAGTTTCTTGCTTGATTTCTTGATGTTTCATGCATAGGTATTTTCTCTGATTCAACAACTTCATCGTCTTCACCGTGCATCAACGATGCACGCTGGAGGTCCCATACACTCTTCCTCTCCTCCATAACCTCCAACCACCTCATCCCATTTTCCTATGTTCATGGTGTAGGAAACCCATCAGGAGCTCCATCTTCTGTGCCCGATGGCTCCCCATTCCATTCACAAACTTCACGCACACACGCTTTGGTTGTTGTCTAACATTATGCAGGTTTAACCCCTTCAATGGTCGGAGCGTCGAGCAAGCTTCCATTCTAAAGGTTTTTCTCCAGTGAGCCTTCATCGACCATAAGTTCTAGCCACTTTCAAACCATCTCTAACGAGTCAGCCACTTTGTTAGAGTCTTGCGGAGGTGTGATGTCCTTCAGTGAGGCAAGGCAGAGCTAGGGGCATTCACAGGAGTTCACCGGTGCTTCACTGTTACTCCATCGCAGCCATTGGAGGACGATGGCTACGAAGTACATGCGCTGTTAGATCATGATGATCTGATGGTGAATGATCTGATGGTGTGTATTCTCCCCAATCCGGCACGTCGAACCAGAAGCTTTGGTGGAACCAAAGCTATGTCTAAAGCATGGAGTTGTGCCACGTGCACTCCGAACATGCACCCCGACCGAACCAAGATCCGAGCCTCGCCGCACATGCTGAGTGCGTGTAGGAGCGGGATAATTGCAGCTAAGCCCCGCCAGTTTCCCAAAATGACAAAAATGCCCCATGTAGGGCTATTCATAAATACTAAGGATAATTTTCAATATTTGCATTTTAGTCCCTATAGGGACCTATGTGTGAGACTTTTATTATGTTTAACTTGTACTTATGCCCCTGGTTTCATTGTTGAATAACTTAAGCATCGTTTACCCAGTTGAAGTGATTTCAATGGCAATTTGATCCTCATTTAGTTGTCTTTGAATTGGTAAGAATTACATTCTGATTAGACAATTAAATAAGGATTAATTTATTATCATCTATATATGTGTTGTGTATGCTCATTAGATGTAAATTGACTCTAGATTGAATTGCTCAATTGGACTTAGATTTACTTTAGATCTATGCTTAAGTCCAATCAATCATTTAGGGCATAATAATGTGATGAAACATATGTATTAGTGTAATCTCATTTTGTTCATTATGTCATCAGTTTCTAACATGCATTTAAATGTTGTAGAATTACATCTTATGCCATTCATGCATACATTGTGATGTGCGTTGATTGTTGTGCATTATGTCTCTGTATTGTTTTGCCTAGGTGTATTATAATCATTTAGACTAGATATTTAATGATTAGCCCATTAATGTCTCTTTGGGATAGGGGATATTGTTAGACATGTGAGCCCACGACGAGCCATTATGCAGTAAAGGTTACTGTAGATCATTCCTTAATATGAAATGAAGAATAACATATTTGCATAATATGTCCCTTAGCACAATTAGGGTGATGTACCATGTCCATCTTGATATCATGTAGTTGTTGGTCCAGGGGTTGGATCATAGAGACTGGTGCAGGGTCGAATATCTAAAGAGTTAGATTGATGACTGAACTGCACTGTCAAGTGATTATCAAGAAGGGATCTCCATCATGAGAAGGAAATGGCAATCCTTACTCCAAAGGCTAACATATGACCGATCTCTTGATGCAAGTCCTCTACGTAGGAAATAGAGTTGACTTAATGAGATTGAGATAACTAAGACCTACGTCGTATACCATCACGTATAGGCACACATCCTCTGACCGAAGACATATGTATTACTATATGTTTATATGTACATTAGGCAAATCATTAGGTTGATGACCTAATCAAGGTCTATACATCGGAGAGCCGGTGTGTATACGAGGGCATATGAGTAATACGATCTTTCAAAGGGATCATATAAGTTCACTATTGAATTGGAAGACATGAGCTCACTCATGAAATATTGGGATCAACCAAATTCCAACGGTGGTCATTTTATTTTGGAAACAAGATGGAATTTGAAGGTGTGCTACATGCTTTTTGAAAGCATATGATCGATACTAACTCCCAATGATCAAAACAAGAAACTTAATGATAAAACCATGAAGGATATTGTTCAAATGAGATCAGAACTTTGGGTTTATTCTAGGTCTTCCAGTGTGCAGGATGTGCCATTATTGGGAATACTCATGGGTGATGTTATCCAATATTAGTTCACCGAGGACTGATGAAACATGTTTGGATTTCAGTGACTCCACTCAGTAGACTAGTTATCCAATCCTAGTCCAAATGTTGGACATTGATCTGAATATGATTCGGATGCAATGAGAAGATTGGATATTATATCTAACTTGATCAGGCATTTCTGAGATGTCTCCTAGATTTGGATGTGAGATTTAAACTCATTATCCAAGTCATTATGCATGGAATATACAATGGCTCTGTCCTTATATCCAAGTATATGGGGAGAAGGCACACTATTTTTGAAAGAGTTCAAGAATTGTATCATTGGAGACAATATCTGAGCATTAGAAAATAAAGAGAAATAATGATAACTGTTTAATTATCATAAATATGTGGATTTGATTCACATTATTTAAACACGTGTATAGAGAAATCTTAGATTATTAAATTAGATTTAATCATCGCAGATTAGACTAATGTGTATAACACTATCCAAAATAATCATGGATAATGTGGATGTGATCCACAATATCATAGAGGTAATTAATTGTGCATAAGATTCACAATTTAAATATTAAAGTGAATTGGATTAACATTGAGTAATTAAATGTAAATGTGACTTACATTTAGTTTTGGATGGATGAATATGATTCATATATATATATATATATCAATGGTCTATTTGCAATTATCACAAATAATTTGCAAACTATTTGGCGATATATTGTTGATAAATTATTCCGAAAGATCTAATATAATAAGATTACATTGAAGGAGATTGGAGAGAGAAAATCTTTCTCCAATCCCCATGGTGGATCTCCACCCTCCTAATGAGGGAGGAGGCTATCTCCTTTCCTCGTTCTTAGAAGGTGTCTCTCTTCTTTCCTCTATATTCTTGAGAATGAGATTTATCTTGAGATCAATTTTTGGAGCAATGAATTAACAAATGCTTTATTAACTCTAAATTTTATTTTACTTGGAGTACAAGTAAAGTTATTTAATCTCAACCACTGCTCAATAATTAGGAGTATATTCTAGCCATCTATTTTTTGTAAAAGAATAACTAACTGTGATATCCTTTTATACACATTAATTGAATCAAGTTGAAGCAATTGTTACAACAACTCCCCCTCCCTCTTTACATGTGCTCTCTCTCTCAACACTTGGTGGCCATCCACCTAGGGTTTGTTTAGAAAGCGATCGTCGTCGTGCTTCCTGCCATCGTGATGCAAGACTAATTTCTCATGGATCTTCCTCTTCTTTGGCATTTCATGCTCTTGAAGAAGACATCAGATTCTATGAGATGAAATCAGGAGATTTCCTACTCGGATCATCATATTGGATGGTAAGAAGCACACTTCTCATCCGCATGCCCACAAGTGCACTCTCGTCGGATCAGACTTGAGACATGAGTCGTCTTCCTTTAGAGGCTATGAGATTGCGTCCCGCTTGAAAGATAAACATTATACTCGTGTGATTTTGATGAAACAACATGGGAATTATTATCTTGCCATGTAGTTTCATCGTTTTTTTTTAAATTCCTCTACCCCATCAACTAGTATGACTAGTCGACCTCGTTCGGATACATTCAATCTCCATGCTTCTGTGATGCTTGAGTCCTTTATTGACACCTTTCAGTGTCTGATGGAGTGTTCGTATGATTACAACTAGAGGGGATTTTGTGGATGAGATGGGAAGAAGTGAGTGGATCGAATGGTATTTGATGCTCGTCGCCACCTCCTTTTATTTTCCTTCTTTGGCAGGAAATGATGCTCCAACAAAGATGATGACCTTTGCAAACTGTTACTTAAGCACTTCCCCAATGGAGATGCTCTGATGTAGGTGGCCCATTGTGGTTCCATTCAATGTGACATGATGGAGCACCTAATGTGTCTATTGAAGGTGGATCTAGTGCTTCCTCATAGTTTATGTAGATGAGAACTCATCTCTAGCTTTTGATGAATGATGAATCTGTGATTCATCACTCTAAAAGTTGAAAATAGAGTCTTGTTCCAGAGTAAATAGATGCATATTGCCCTTTATCTTGCAAAATTAGCCTTCATATATGCATTCATAATACATGCATTTTAGCACTCCATTTGCATTAAATAAGAAGCCGGAATCACTTGTATTCACCTATAAAATAACACATCCCTTACAATATATATATTGAGTTAATAATATAAGGAAGAAAGTCAGAAATCTCCTTTGTAAAATATCCAACAAAAACCTATAACCTCTGGATCTTAGAAGGCCCATAACTCCCTCATACAACCTCCAAAATAGGTCTACTCACTTTCAGAATAATACAAATTAAAAGACCTTTAAAATAAGACTAATTTCATCCAATTTGGAGCTCGTAGGAAGAAGTTGGGTTTTTGGGCTTCTATGTATACCATATATGTGTATATTTGTATTTCTGTATTTTTGTATCATAGTTGACCTCATCTCCGTCTTTAGCCAACATGAAACTTATAGATCTCATCAAGATCTACAACTTTCATGTTTTCAGTTTTTCCAAATTCGACCTCCTTCTCTCTCTAATCTCACTTCATCTTGCAGCCACTCACAGCTGGCCACGTGGCGCCCTCTGATTGCGCCACGCGGCCCGCTCCCCTTGTCCTAGCCGCCCGTGCCCACAGCCGCTGGATCTTCATCCAGATCCAACGGTTGCACCGCCTCCACGTGCGCCTTTTTCCCCACCGTCAAATCACTTCCCAGCCTTTCATCATAGCCGCCCGTTCCCGCCTCACTCCCCTCATGCCACGTGGCGGCATTTGCGCCATCAGATCTCGCCTTCATCTCTTGATCCCTACCGTTCTTTAGCCCCAGACCCTTAGCCATCCGATCAAACCCCTGGGCTCATCTCCACCGTTCGCCAGCGCCGCTCCCATATCGCACCACGTGGCGCAATCGCACCCCTTAGATCACTTCGCCTTGATTTAATCCACGCCGCCGCTAGCGCTTCATCTTTAACGCGACGCGTGGTGCATTCAGCACCCTTGATCGCCTCGCATCGGATCTAATCCTAACCGCTCCTTAACGCTTCGATCTGGGCCGTTGGATCACAAGATCCAACAGCCAGGACTTCGTCTCCTACCTCCAAACGACCTCTCTCCCACGATCTCAGCCTTGCGCGAGGGGCTGCCCCTTTTTATTCTCGGACCAACTCCAGCCACCCTCTCCGATCGCCAACACCGCCACGATGGAGCCCACTCCTCCCTCGTCCTCGCCAGCTCCCTCACTCACCACAACTCCCACCAAAGTCGCCCCAAAACCTCCACGAACTCCACCTTCCCGCGACTCTGGCCAACACCTTCATCCTATAAATACTCGCCCTCCGGCCACATTCACTCCCATCCGCCATTCCAGAGAGATTCCTTGAGCTCAGATCGATCCATTGGTGACAGCAATTGGGCGTGTCTTCGAGCGAAGATAGGTGTCTTCTCCGGCGAGATCCACGGCCGCCACCGCCGTGCTGCAGCCCCTCCTCCACGAGCTGCGTGAGCTCAGGGCTCTACCGACCCTTCGAGCGACGACCTGGAGCTCAAATCTGAGCTCCATTCCCCAGGTAGCCACCTCCATTTCTCTTCTAATCTTCTTCTTATTTTTCTTTGTTTTTCTCTGATTTAATTCACCCTCCACCATCATCTTCTCGCTCCGCCTTCATCCCTCCGAGCTCCGCGACGGAGCTCCGATCTTCGTGCACCTTTCCGTATCCTCAAACACCGTCACCCACCTACGCTAGACTCCAGCTCCGCCACCTCGGTGGAGCTCGCTCGCCGGACCACTTACACTTCGCCTTAGGCCTCACCGTTCACCCTGCACACCTCCACGTACACACGCGTGCTTCGGCTATCCTCTATCCCTTTGCAGGTGTTCTTTCCTTCACTGGTCGGAAGCTCACCAGAGTTCCCATCGAGCTTCATCGTCACCGTGCTCCAGACCAACTCCTCTACTCCTGAGGCCACCGGAGGCTTCGCCGACCATCCGCCCATCTTCCGAGCTTCTCCAGACCCTCCTGCGAGCTTCATCGACGTCTGGAGGACCGGGCGGAGCAAAGCCACCTTCGCCGGAGCCCCGCCTTCTCCTCCGCAGGTGGCGGAGGACCGTTGGAGACGATGTTCAGCCACCGTTCGATCATCTTGATCGAACGGTCAGCATCACGCCACGTAGCCTCGCACAGGAGTCGTAGGATCATCCTTGATCCCACGCTCAGGAGCAAGCCACGTCGACGTCAGCCGGAGCAGCAGAGAGCCGTTGGATCAATCAGTGATCCTACGGACAGAAGCACGCCACGTCGCCCTCTTCATCGAGCCCCAGGCACTGTTGGATCAATTCAGATCCAACGGTCACTGATTCGCCACGCGTCATCAGCCATCAACCGTTGGATCATTCTTGATCCGACGGTCTTGATCGCGCCACGTCGCCCCGATCCGAGCCTCTTCCCTGACCTCTAGGCTCGGGTCACCCGAAGCTTCGCCGAGCCTTCCTCCGAACCTCCAGAGCAGCCGAGCCAACGCCCGAGCCTTCGAAGTCACCCGAGCCTAAGGCGCCCCACGTGAGCAGCACGTGCGGCGTGGGAAAATTGCACTGAGGCCCCGGGAAGTTTCTGAAATTGCAATCCAATCCCTGTGAAGCGCACCCACGTGAGGAGCATGTGCGTCTGTGGAGAATTTGCATTCCACCCCCTACATTCCAGGTAATTGCATAAAGGTCCCTGTCAGCATATTTATTTTTAAGTAATTTTTAATTCATGTATTGCAGTTATACCCTTGTCTTTGCATGCATATTTAGGTGTCCATATTTCTTCATTTTAAATTCCAAAAATTGCATGTTGTAGTTTAACTTGTCCTTTATCTTATGTGACACTTGGCATAATTTTGTGGTATCAGTGGAATTTTTAATTAATTAATTGGTTCTTTTGTGTCATATTCTTCCCAATTTCACCTTTTAATTATTAGTAAATTTTCTGTAATCCCAAAAATTCCCAAAAAATCACATTAGCTCTAGGATAATTAGATACACCTTGCATAAAAATTTCATCTCATTTGCATGCATTTCGAGGCCTAAATAAATTATTTGGTAATTTCCTTAGTTTATTTTTAATAGGTTCATTTCACATTAAAATTAAGGTCTGATAATTTTCTTAGATTCCTCATCTTTAAACCTTTCAAGGATAATTTTTATTCCCCAAAATACTGTGATTTGATATTTATTAAAATTAAATTAGTCAAAATCACCCTGCATTCATTTTTAATTGACAGTAAATGTATTTAGTATCAGAAAATTCCAAAAAAATTAGGGTAGCTTAACTACATCATATTTCATCATCTGGCCAATTTTCATTATTTTTGGACTTCATTTAGATACTTATTTGATTTATGTTCTAAATTGGCCTGATTTTTTGCATGTGTCTTGCATAAAAATTGAAAAAGACCCAAAAATAATATTCCCTTTGAAAATTTAACACTTGGATTTCGCTAAAAATCAACCTAAGGAGACAGCTGCCTCCCTGAGTTCAACCTTGGGCTTGCCCAAGTAAAAAAGAATATTGCCGCTCAAGATTAACTTGCTTTAATTAAAAGTGGTTTTTGATTCCCTCTCGTTATCCAACTGCAACGAACATCAGAAATAATTTGGACATTAATTTGCCTGAATTAACTAGGGTAGCGGGAAGTGTTATCAAAATGGCGCCATTGCCGGGGAGGCACAACTTAGGTTAATTTGCAGTGATTTTTAAGTGTTTGATTTTCTATCCCCGGGTAGTCTGACCCCCGATTTTCTTGTGAATATTTTCTCTCTTTTAATTCTTTGCATTTTTTCTGTGTCACTCTCTGACCTCAATTTGTTTCTGTGTGAGGAACGCGAGGAGTCGAAGAAGCTTCGAAGATTCGGCATTGTAATTTATTGAGTGAATAGAGAGGATTTGTACTTTTATTTTATTTCTTCCTTTTTTCGCATCATTTCCAGCGGTTCCCATTTAGGTTCTCGCGCATGTAAAAATAGTGAAACTGTGTCCCCGTGCTGTGTGGTAGAATGGTAATTTAGGCTTGCACTAGCGGCTCCACGAGCCACTCTAGGGTTTGCTTGTGCTCGTAATTTCTAGGACCACACAATTCACTTAAAAGACGCACTTAGACCACAGATCTAGCCAAATCAACTTGTTCTTCACTCGATAATAGAACTGCTTGTCTAGGAGCGGATTTTCGCTTGCATTTGCATTTAGTATAAAAAAGTTTTCAATTCTGTTTTGCATCCTGCATAAAAAGCGAATGGATCACTGTAAGTCCTCTTAACTCAGCATATGCATCATTGTTTTTCGTGCATCGGCTTTTCTCGATTTCCCCCTCTATTTTTCAAACTTAAATTAAACGGAAATTGGGACTGGACGATAGGCGTGCTGTTTGGTTGGACTAAATCAGTGATAACTTAACTTAAAACCGGGACTACTAAACATTATTGACCAAAAAATAAATAAAATCGGAAAATTTATTTGCGGGAGATTAATCCCGGACCTTGTTTTTAGGCTGAGTGAGGGTACTTGAGTGTGTGTGAACACCTTAAGGCAGAGCCCAAATCCGCGCCTTCCATATCACGTTCCGACTAATTCTAACAAATATCACAAGTCGAATTTTTAAGGTTCACTGACTAGTACCAAGTAGCCTCCGCTTGTCTCAGGTAGATAGGGGCGAAATTGCGGTACTTTGCAACAAGTTGCCAGTATCCCCCCGGGGTGAAGTTCCAGCCTTGTCAGCCTCCGCCTACTTGCAGGTAGATAGGGGTGTGGTCTTTGAATCCATCGACTTGGGATAGGAGCGAAGAAAGGAAGGACCGGCGGTATCTTAGGCGACAGGTTAAACAAGGAAGACGCATCCGGCTCTGAGCCGACTTCCCTATAGGCCGCGTAATCCTTGCTATCTTGCTTGAAAATCACACTTAAAATTTACAAGATTAATTGGACTCGGTTTCGGGTCCTTCACTGTGTTGAGTGTAAACCCAGGGTCTTGGATTGAATTGCTTGCTTCAGGTAGGAGTAAAATCCTATCTTCTTCTCGCCAAATCAAGATGAGTGACTGGGGGGATATCGACTCTTTATTCACCAATCTCTCTTTGAGCCCCCCACAAAACTCCTCTTCATTGGCCCAAGCGCACCTTGGACCACCCACGACTCATGACCCTCTTGAGTTCTGGTTCCCTCACACCCAGGGTTGGTTACTCTCAAACCAACCCTTTCCTCTCCTCTGAGCTTACCGAGGAAGACCATCGCCTCGGTAAGAATCCCTTCCTTGATTTATCCTCTGACAGCGATCTTATTTCATACCCAGGAATAGAGGACAAGATGCCGCCTAAGCAGCCACCACCGGATGAGGATCAATTGCGACAAATTCTTAATCGCCTTGCCGAAGCCGAACAAAGAAATGCAGATCTCACGGCTAGAATGGGACAAATCGTTGTAGCAGGAGGAATCGACCGTCCAATGGTTGATGCCTACAACCCAGTGGAGAATGAGATACAAAATTGGTTGGCACCAACAGTTCCCGCCGAAGCATTTGAGCTCAAGCCCGACTTCCTTAGCTTGCTACCGAAGTTCAACGGAATTGCCCATGAAGAACCGTATACCTTCCTTCGAGACTTCGAGCTGGTTTGAAACTATCTTAGCCATCCTAATGTTGGCCAAGATTACATTAGACTGAAGGCCACCCTATTTGCCTTAGGAGATAAGGAAGCACATTGGCTGAAAAACCTAGGGGTGATATGTACAACCTGGATGCAGTTCAAGGACCTATTTCTGAAGAAGTTCTACCCTCTCAGTAGGACTAACCAAATGAGAACGAAGATCGCCAGTTTCTCCCAAGGACCCAGTGAACCCTTCCATGATGCCTGGGATAGGTTCAATGACTTAGTTTAGAAATGTCCCTGCCACGACATTTCTAAGGCGATCTTAGTCCAGACCTTGTTTTGTGGTTTAACCTCGGAGATGCAGGGGTTTGTCAGTGCCGCCTGTGGAGGAAGCTATCTGAACAAGAACGAGCACGCCGTATGGAAGATCCTAGAGCAGATGGCGGAAACCGGCAGGTCGCAGGCCACCAGGGCCTATCAGTTGTCTCCCTCGATCCTATCCAACGAGACAACACGAAGGACTATAGCAGATCTGACCGAGGACCTCATCCCCAGCATGGGGATGATTGCTGATAAGTTAACCATGGTCGAGCAGATCCACAAGAGGGTCACTGACCTTGAGTCTCTCTCACGTCTACCAAAGCAAGTGGAGGAAATTACTGAGAAGGTAGCTAAGATGAAGCTACCTGCCCCTTCTGCACCACCTGCACCTGTACATCGAGTCCATCTTGTACAGGAACAGGCATCGGGGCCTCAGAGTGGCTGGGTGGAGGATCAGACTTACACCCAACAGGACCAGCATGCACCCCCACAAGTGGAGACCGGATACGAGGAGCCTCCGCAGGTGTTCGAGATCAACGGGCTGTGGTACAGCCGTGACCCCGTCAGCAGACAGTCGGGGATGGGAAATGGTCAGCCTCACCGACCTACCCCAGCTTACCAAGGAACCAGCTCCATCCCCGCACCGCGCTTTGTTCAGTCCAGGTCCGAACAAGGGTACCAGCCTCAGCAACACACATATCAGCAGGACCCAACACCGTCCCACCAGCGGCAGCAGTATCGGCATGGCCAGCAGGGCCAGTACAGAACCTCGTCCGCAAATCAGCATCAAGCCCAGCCCACCGAATTGGAGTCCCTCACCTTGGTGATTCAGACCCTGTCTGATAGGGTCCAACAAATGCAGAATGACTATCTGGATATGAGAACCGATCTGAATCATGTCTCTCGTACCCAGTATCAACAGATGGCGCCAAAGACCCCAATTCTCGCACAGGTTCAGGCCAACCCGAACAGCATAATCCATGGACAGAACCGACCTCGTGATCAGGTATATTATTCAGATAATTATTTATCTGAACATGAGATCCTTTCGTTTGATAATGTGAATCATATGTCCCTCAGGAGCGGAAGGACCGTGACCATTATTGATCGGGCACGGGCACCGATGGAAGGAGTCACCAAGTCTCTACCTGAGGAGAACTTGGAGGAAGAAGAGGAGCAGCACCACCATCACCACCGGCAAAAGAAGAGGACGTCTGAGTCCTCGAAGCAGCAATCCTGCACCAGCCTAGAGTCCGACGAAATCGATGAAGAGCCCACACCTCCATCTGAGGAGGACCGTCAAGAAGTCGCGGAAGATGCATCATCGGTTTCGCCTCAGCATTTTTCTTTCAGTCAGAGTCAGAGTCCTAGTTTGTTCACGAGTCAGAGTCATGTACAAAACTCAGTTCTAGATTTTAATGAAAACATTTCAGTTTCAGAACATGAGTTGGAGTCAATAATCCTTTTCCCCTGAGCTCTCAAGGGTGGAAAGAAGAAAACTTAAAAAATTCAAAAAGATGACCCTGACATGGCAGAGTTCTGCAACAAACACATCAAGGTCACAATCCCCTTTGACAAGTACATGGAAATGACCCCTGCATTTCAAAAATACCTTAAGGTGAGATGCACACCTACTAGGGTTAGCAGGAAGACCAAAAGCCGTGTTGAGAAACACGTTTTATCAGTAGCCACGACTTGTGCAATAAAGAACTCGTTTCCCAGGAAACGAAGAGACATGGGTGCACACTATGTAGCGAGTCATGTTGATGACATCGCATTTGCACGCACTCTCCTGGACAATGGTTCCTCAATCAACCTAATGCCTACAGTCCTTTATGAGCGGCTTAATCTCGTACCTTTTAGGAAATCTATAGCCCTCCTGCAATTTGCTGATAAATCAACCAAGAGGTCCCAAGGAGAATTGAGGAATGTTGTAATTAAAGTCGAGGGACAGGAATACGTGGTGGACTTCTCTGTCCTAGATACGAAAACCCCTCGTAATTGGAGAGACTCCCAGATCATCTTAGGCAGGCCTTTCCTCAGAACAGCGGGGGCCTTGTTTGATTATAAGATCGGGGAGATCCAGTTCCAAACTCCAGGCGGAAATGAGGAACTTGAGATGAAGCAGACCAGATGGCAGAGACCGGATTCCGAATCCAGCACCGAGTACTCTTCAACCGAAGCAGACTGCGATCATGTAGACACAGTTGGGCCATGGAGACAGAACCCAGCCAGCATCAATGAGTCCCTCCCTTCCGGAGATGATCCCGTGCATGAGTCAGTTTGCGAGGTCCTCAGAGACGAGTACAGCTCAGAACCTGCATCGCCCTACATCTTCGATGACTTAGAGGCCCAGTTGGGCCTGTCAGTCCTTACCTCTTTAGGACAATCGGAAGATGAGGATGACGAGTCGGACGAGGCTTTTGCCGATTGCATGGAAACCTTTGACGATTCGACTCCAGAGCCGAACAACTTGGTGGCAGCAATAACAGAGAAAGATCCAGCCACTTCCAACACCGAGCCAGATTTGATTGAGCTAGATTTCCTAGATGATCACACTATACATGATCTCAAACCTTTACCCACAACACTAAAATATGCCTTCCTTGCGGGACAGGATAAAAAATTTCCGGTCATCATCAGTTTGCGATTGACTGAGGAGCATGAATCTCGCTTGCTAGAGATCCTGGAGAAAAACCGTAAGGCGATAGGCTGGAGCATTTCCGATCTCCACGGGATAAATCCCGCTCTGTGTTCGCACCATATCTACTTGGAGAATGAAGTCAAACCCTCTCATGAATTCCAACGTCATTTGAATCCAAATTTACGAGAGGCTGTGAAGAAGGAGATAGAGAAATGGTGCAACGCGAGTTTCATTTACCCAATCTCCGACTCTAAATGGGTGGCCCCAATCCATGTTGTCCTGAAAAGTTGGGAATTCAGACGACCACCAACGAGGACGGAGTGGAGATCGTGACGCGAGTGCCCACGTCGTAGCGCGTCTGTGTGGATTACAGATGCCTGAATGCCGCAACGAAGAAGGATCATTTCCCCCTACCGTTCATTGATCAGATCCTAGAGAGATTAGCGGGGAAAGAGTTCTTCTGCTTCTTGGATGGGTTCTCGGGCTACAATCAAGTAGCCATAGCTCCAGAGGACCAGGAAAAGACCACATTCACATGCCCCTTTGGTACCTATGCTTTCAGGCACATGCCCTTTGGGTTATGCAATGCTCCAGGTACTTTCCAAAGGTGCATGATTGCTGTATTCGCCGAAATGGTCGGCGAATTCCTGGAAGTCTTCATGGATGACTTCTCGGTCCACGACGATTCCTTCGATTCCTGTCTTAGGAATCTGGACCGAGCCCTCAAACGATGTTGTGAGGTCAATCTGGTGCTCTCCTGGGAGAAAAGTCACTTCATGGTGACGGAGGGCATAGTGTTGGGGCATGTCATCTCCAAGAGAGGAATGGAGGTTGACCCTGCCAAGGTGGATGTGATCAGACGACTCCAGCCACCAACCAACGTCAAACAGTTGCGGTCGTTCCTCGGGCATGTCGGGATTTTATCGGAGATTCATTAAGGATTTTTCTAAGATTGCCCGACCGCTATCTGAGCTTTTAGGCAAAGACATGGAGTTTGTTGTAGATAACAAATGTCTTGAGGCCTTTAAGCTATTACAAGGAATGATTATGGACACACCTATCCTACAAGCCCCGGATTGGTCTCTACCTTTTGAGATCACGACGGACGCCTCAGACTTTGCTGTTGGGGCTGTGTTAGGACAAAGAAGAGATGGCGTCCCATTCGTAATCCACTACGCAAGCAAAGTGCTTGACGCCACTCAGTGTAACTATACAGTTACGGAAAAGGAAATGCTTGCGGTAGTGTTTGCCTTGGACAAGTTCATATCTCACTTAATTGGATCCAAGGTAATTGTGTTCACTGACCACATGGCACTGCGATACTTGATGGAGAAGAAGGACGCGAAGCACGTCTTCTTCGGTGGATTTTACTTATCCAGGAGTTTGATTTGGACATCCGTGATAAACCTGGAAAGAGGAACGTAGTAGCCGATCATCTCTCTCATCTCGAAGATCTTAATACTTCCGAGGATTCACCTATTCGAGACTCCTTCCCTGACGAGTCGATTTTTATTGTCGACTCACTCCCATGGTACGCCAATATCGTGAACTACCTTGTCTCCAAGAAGGTTCCCGAAGATTGGCCCAAGAGCCACATCGACCGACTGAAGTCGGATGCTAGACACTACCATTGGGAGGATCCGATCCTTTTCTTCGAAGGACCGGATTGTATCTGGAGACGGTGTATTCCTCAGGAGGAATACCAAAGTGTCCTTTCTTTATGCCACAACTTGGAGGCAAGAGGACACCACTCCGGGAAGAGGACTGCATGGAAGGTACTTCGGTGTGGCTTTTACTGGCCGACTCTGTTTCGCGATGCCATCATCTTTGCGAAGTCGTGTCCAGTATGTCAGAGAATGGGAGGAACCGTTGGTTCCAAGGATGAGATGCCTATGCAGCCTGTCATCATTTGTGATGTCTTTGACACATGAGGCATCGATTTCATGGGCCCATTCCCTGTTAGCCATGGATTCGAGTACATCCTTCTTGCGGTAGATTATCTATCCAGATGGATGGAGGCTATCCCGACCCGAGCCGCAGACAGCAGGGCTGTCTGTAAATTCATCAGAGAACACATCATCTCTAGGTTCGGGATCCCCAAAATGATGATATCAGACGGGGGTAGCCACTTTGTAAATCGGGAGGTGAAGAAACTCCTGAAGGCTACGGCATCGAATACCGTGTCGCGAGTCCTTACCACCCACAGACCAATGGTATGGTTGAGGTGTCGAATCGGGAGGTGAAGACTATATTGCAAAAGCTTGTCCGCTCGGACATGAAGGACTGGTCTCAGATCTTAGATCAAGTCCTCTGGGCGTATAGGACAACTTACAAGACACCGTTAGAAACCTCCCCATTCCGAATGGTATTCAGAAAGCCGTGCCACTTGCCCGCAGAGTTAGTGCACAAATCAGAATGGGCAATCAAGAAGGTCAATTGGAACACACACCTTGGGCAGAAGCATAGAGAATTGGATCTGAATGAGCTTGTGGAAGTCAGAAACCACGCATATGACAACAGTTTGGTGTACAAGGACAAGGTGAAGTGTTTGCATGATAGATATATCAGACTGAAGACCTTTGTTCCTAGACAGAAGGTATGTTTGTTTGATGCAAGGCTGAAGATCTTCCAAGGCAAGTTGAAGTCCAAGTGGACATGCCCATTTGTCGTCCATACGGTGCATGATAGTGGATGTGTTGAGATCTCAGATCTCGCAGATGACACATCGACATTCCTAGTGAATGAACAACTGTTGAAGCACTTCGTTGAATCCAATGAGCAGTTAGTCCATGTTGAGGAGATTAAATTCATGCGCGAGACAGCTTCAGCAGATACACCTCGAGCCGCGTATGTGACCTTGCATCAATGAGCTCTAACCATCCGCAGCATCTTGAAAGATTCAGACCGACTCACTTGTATATATCATCATTCCTGTACATTCTGTCCTTTATCCCCCATGACTCTAGTAACCCATCCCACCTCATCAAACCACTATCTTGGACTATACTTTAGGATGACCAGATCCTAAGTATAGGGGGAATGAGTCACCTGAGTCGGTTCTTTGTACATTCTCCAGATCACATTGGTCCTCATACTTACTTCCGTCCTATACTTAGGCTGATCTGAGCCTAAGTATAGGGGGGACCGATGCTCACATTGTATATTCATCCACTTCTCTTCTTGACCTCGCCCGGCCCACTTTTTGACTTTCTTCTACACTTAGGCTGCCAGAGCCTAAGTATGGGGGGGGGTCGATTTCTATACATTTTCCATTCTCTTCAGCTCTCCTACGCTTAGCACGAGCTATATGACTTTTTCCTCGCTTTTCATGCTCTGAGGACATAGCACACGCTAAGTATAGGGGGGCGTGTATATATTACATATATACTTTACCCATAGCTCGTACTTTCGCGTATTTTTGCGTACTTTTTGCAATAATTACGGCTGGGTAAAAATCGAAAAAAAATCACCTAAAAAATGTATACTTGTATATTTTATAACACTTGTAAATTTTGTATAATACTTATACAACTCTTGTAAATTGTTGTAAAATAGGAGGTATACCAAAAAAAATGAAAATGAAAATGAAAATGAAAAAATAGACTTCTTATTTACTCTTGCATATCATCTTTGCATCTGAAAAGAAAAGAAAAAGAGTCTTGCATTTACATCCATCTATATAGCATGTCATCTGCATCTCATCTGCACATTTTGCATATGCAAGGTGAAAAGCTAGTGGGTTCTAAACCAAGTTATGAGTAGATATTGAGGATGGACTTGATTTGACCTTAATCCACCTAATTTCAGAGGAACCTTATAGGAATTGGAGTTAAGATTTCTTAGGTCAAGTGACTTAATTCTTTGAATCTGCAAGTCTGTTCACATATCATCTTGATTAGTCTAAGTAGAATATCTCGTGCACACGCATGATTCTTTTAGATAATGACCTAACTTGGACAAGCACAATGCACGTAGCTCTTCATTGATGAGGTGGTGAGGAGGTAGAATCCTTTAGCTTGGAGTAGCACACGGGTGGAAACATCCGTCCTCCTCTAGGGAGGGTTGTGCATCTCAACCTAGTCTGGTAGTGTTGACGTCTAAGGACGGGATGCTGTGGGTTGGAATAATGCTTCAAAAGAGGGATAGTCTACTGTCTCAAGAGGAAAAACTCCTGATGTACATGCTGCACTTTGTATGAGTGTAAAAAAAAATTGCAAAAACTCACAAAAAAATCAGACAGGTCCAAGTGAAAATAAAATACCTGTTGGAGTATGTATATTAGCAAAGAAATGCAACTGGATGACTTGGCTACACTGGTCAGGCATCCCGAGATAGGTAGCTACACTGGCTACCGCCCATTCTTTTCTCTACCCCCTCCTCTTGAGCTGGTCGCACTTGAACTTAGAAGGGAATACCCCGCTCCTCGAGGAAAGAGTTACTGGACTGGGTTATTGAGTTACCTTATTAGAGGAGGCTGGTTCTGAGCCATTTCTGATGTGGAGAGTTACATTTCACTTACACAGTACTGAAGGATATGGTTAGATCCTCAAGCGCATCACGGAAGCGTGAGCGTCGTATCGAATACGACGAAGAGCGACTAGTCGCACTAGTTGCTCAATGCAGCGGAATTTAAAAAATTTTTATACGACGAAACCACATGATCCAAGAACACTTCTCAGATCGTTTCGTCTAAACCACAAACAAGTAATTAGGATTACCTCTTGAAGCGTGGTTGTGATCATGTCTCTAATCAAAGAGACCTCCTGTCTCAAGTCCGATCCGACGGAGGAGACGCTTGCGAGCGCGGGGATGAACCGCGTGCTTCTCGCAATCCATGTTGATGATCCAAGCGGCGGATCTCCTGATCTCGACACACGAGATCCAACGTCTTCTTCACGAGCGAGGCGCACCGAAGAAGACGAAGATCCACGAGCAGAAGAACGGGCAGCATAACGACGATGCCGCGGCGATGGAGAACCTCTCCATGGCATCCATGGTGGACGGCCATGAGAGGGAGAGAGAGGGCTGACCTCTAGAGAGAAAGAGAGAGAGATGCTTCTCAAGCATTATGCGTAAAGAGAGAGCACGGGTATGCCTCTCTATTTATAGGGTTTTGGGATCCATGGATCTCAATCCATGTGTCATATAAAATCAATGGATGAGATTGATTTATGACAATCCAATGGTCAAGATTGTTGTTGGTAAAAGCCAACAACTTGTGATTTAATTTTGATTAAATATATTTGATAAATCAAATAAATATAATGCCAAATTAAACCACACAAATAGAGAGAGAGAAAATAAGGGAGATACACCTTCCTCTTTGGAAGGGGGGGACGGCCACCAATTCCCTCAAGGAATTGGTGCCGCCCCCTCCTTTCCAAAAGGGGAGGGCAATCTCCTTGATTTTCTCTCCATCCAATTTCCAACAACAATTTGTTGGTATTTTAATTCACCAAAATAATTCTCAATTAATTTTGGGAATATTGCAATCTTGACATTGAATTATTGTGAATCAAATTCACAACCCAAAACAAAATGTAATTTACATTTTCAATTAATTAAACAATGTGTATCCAATACACATTAATAATTAATCTACTAATATAAATTATATTTAACTCTCTCTAATACATTATAAATCACATTTATAATATATTATGAATAATTGGATATTACTATCCACATTATTCTTATCCTTGATAATTAAATCATATTTAATCATCTTGGATCTCTTTATCTCATGTGTTCAAATAATATGAATCACATTCACATTATTCACATATTTGATAATTAAATCACATTTAATTATCTAAGATAACTCTCCTTATAATATGAATCAAATTCATATTATTCATGATAATTAAATCACATTTAATTATCCATTTTCTCAATGCTCGGATACATATATCAACAATAGAATTATCCATGAACTCTTTCAAGGATAATGCGCTTTCTCCGTGAATACTTGGAGATAAGGACAGGGCGATTGTATTGTTCCACGTATAGTGACATGGATATTGAGATTATATCTCAAATCCAGATCGCGGTCCTCCCATAGATGCTTGATTAAATCAAGACCGCAAATCTAATCTTCTCATTGCATCTGAATCACATTCAGATCAATGTCCAACATTTGGACTAAGATTAGATTACTTCTCTACTGAGAGGAGTCACTAAAATCCATACCCATTTCATCACTCCCTAGGAATGGAAGCGTCATGGTTATACAATCGTTTATGATCACATCACCCTCAGGTATTCCTAATACCTGTACATCCTGCATACTGGAAGACTCAGATTAAACCCGAAGTATTAGATCAACTTTATACTGTCTACTTTAGGGTTTTATCAGTAAGTTTCTCATTCGATCATTGGGAGTCGGTATTGATCATATACTTTCCAAAAGCATATATCATACCTAGGTCTTGATCATATACTTTCCAAAAGTATATATCAAACCAACAAATTCAGTCAAGCTTCCAAAGCGAGACGACCGTGCGCACGGAATTTGATTCTTCCCAATATCTCATGAGTGAGCTCATGTCTTCCGGTTCAGTAGTGAACCTGTATGATCCCTTTGAGAGATCGTATTACTCATATGCCCTTATATGCACACCAGCGCGGCGGTGTATAGACCTTGATTAGGCCATCAACCTATTGGTCTGCCAAATGTACACACTCAGACATATAGTAACACATCTGTCTCCGGTCAGAGGATGTGTGCCTATATCATGATAGCATATGATATAGGACTTTGGTTATCTCGATCTCGTTAAGTCAACTCTTTGACCTAACTCATCCGAAACCTCCGAATCTCTATTCCTATGCAGAGGACCTGCATCAAGAGGTCGGTCAGATATCAACCTAAATGAGATAGGATTGCCATCTCCTACTCAGGCTGGAGATCATCTCTTAATAATCATTTGACGGTGCTTGATGAGTCCTCAATCTAACTCATTAGATGTTCATCTAAGCACCAGCCTCTATGATTCAATAATTGAATCAACAGCTGTATGATTATTAAGATGGCCATGGTACATAAGCCTAATTGCACTAAGGGACCTATTATGCAAATTATGTATTCTTCATTTCAGATCAAGGAGTAAATTGCAACAACATTTATTGCATAATGGCTCGCCGTGGGCTCGCATTTCCAACAATCTCCCACTAGCCCAAAGAGCCATTAATGGGCTAATCATTTAAACCCACACTCATGTGACAATCATAGGATATTTAGAAAATAGCTAGGTAAGCTGATCAGTCACTCCGTTCCCAAGAGACTACGCCAAGTCCTTTTACGGCAATTGCATATCTCCTAGTAACAGTGCTCGCATCCAATGCGAATGTTGCATCTCATGCAACCGATACTCAATTTTGTTGGTTATAGTGTCCTTGACACTACATCTTATTAATTATCATAACCAGTATTCCCATAATCCTTATTAGAATACCTTCATTCCTGAAGATCTCTATCTCCTAAGGTAACTGCAGTCAAGACCCTTATAGATCACTATCTACAAGATCTTCAACTTTTGAAGATAAGACTTTGAGGTCACTAACTCCAAGTTTTATCATCTTTGAAGATATTATTATTACTGCAATCAAGTGTTTTATCTCCATAGCAGGATTAGTAACAGTTTACTACTCCCACTGCATGGTAGACATCTGGTTCTTGTACACATCTAGAATACATTCAGCTTCTCATAACTGATGCACAAGTGCAAGCAGTTCTAGCATTCACTTCCTCAACTCTTTGAGGTGCTATCCCTCTAGACAGGTCACTACCACATCTTAAGGGAAGGAAGCTTTTCTTGGAATTGTCCAGAAATTGGAATAAGTCCAAGGTGTACTACTAATGCGACAGTCCCAATACCCTCTTCTCTTTGCTTCTGAACGACTTCAGAATTAAGATCTAAGAGGTATCCTTGAAATCGTATCTCAAGGTATGGAACAACCAAATTATAAAACACTTATCATTTATTCTTATATGATTAGAATAATATCTACATTAAGCACGATGAACACAATGGCACTCCCACTAAGCTTCACATGGTTCATCAAGATTTTATCTGAAATCATAACGTTTATAATTTCATTAAATCTTATGTTCCAACTACAAGAAACTTATTTGAGTCCAAAGATGGAGTTCTTCAGCTAGCACACCTTGCTTTCCTCAACCATGAAGCCCTGGGGCTACTTCATATGAATATCCTCAGAGAGGCATTCATAGAGGAATGCAATCTTGAATCACACCATGAAGATGTCATAGAAAAGTTGTGTAGCTATAGTTAGCAATATTCTGATGGGTTAAAGCAAGGTCACTGGAGAGCAAGTCTTATCGCAAGCGATGCCTTCTCTTCGGTGTGTAGCTCATGGCTACGAACCGTGCTTTGAAGGTCTATACCTTCTCATCAGGTTCCCTCTTTCTCTTGAAGATCCATTTATACCTTAATGGGTCTGACCCATATAAGTGGATCCTCGAGGGTCCATATACAACACTTGTATATGAAGTCTACATTAGACTTTTATTGCCAACATCCATCTTTCCATGTCATGATCCTCAGGAGCTTCATCACATGAAGTCCTATCATTTTCAGATTTAACTGACACATGGAATCCATCCTCAAACTTATTTGAAGAGGTAATAATGTTTCATCTTTAATTATCTATTTTAGTTTCCGATTTCAGGAGCTTCATTATCTTTTCAAGATTAAATGAGTTCCTTTACTCCATTTTCATCTTGATTCTCAAGAGAGTCATCCTATAAGAATCATATTCTCAAAGATGAGATCTTTTAAGAATCTCAAGGTCATAAAGTAGGTATCTAATACCATCCTTTATTCTCCTAATGAAGTAGCACTCTCTAGTGCTAGATTCCAGCTTACATGCATGGAACCTTATTAAGTATATAATGTAGTCTCTACTACATATACACCTTTGGAAACTAAGAGATAATTATGCTAGGATTAATCATTGATTAAATCATGTCACACATGATCAATTGTATCTCCCTACAACTCCATTGAGTTCAGGTTCATTAGGAGGATTGAGATAGGAATGATATTCATATCTTCATAAGGTATTTCTTGAATTCATCTAATAGGTACAAGCTACCTTGATTAGATTAAATTCATTTCATCTTCCTTCAAACTTTGGTTCTAAACCAAAATTATAAAATCTTTGAACATTTCAAAGTTCTCTAAGTGAAGAGAAGAAATCTCATATCATACATAATCATTAATAGATATCACATATCCATAATGTTTACTATGATATAGATGATCTGCATACATCAATATGTATGAGATCCTTAATACCTTGACATCTTACACCTTTCCCAAGAAGAAGGGTGTATTGGACATTTTACTTTGAATATAATATTCATAAGTATGCAAGTTTTGAAATTTTAGACATTCTAAAGTTTCATCTCTTACTTGTCCATTGATCTCATCAACAGATATATGTCCAAAACATTATGTCAGATCATTGTCACATGATCTTTATCCTCCTATTGATCTTTAAAGGTTTAATTTTCAGTATTAGAAATTTTAATGAACCATTCATTAATTTTCTAATTTAGTGGAGTCCACTAGATGTATGATTACTATCTGAAATATCTCCATCATAACTCTTTATGATAGGTCTATTCCAGATTTCATGTTTATTCCCAACATTTAGAAATAAACAATGAGTGTATTCTAATATCTAGGTCATAGAGACATTCTCTAAGACTAAGGACTCCCACTGAAAATATGAAGTCTATTGATCTCATGGAAATTGTTGCAACATTTGCATCACTTTCAACATGGATGACCAATAAACCTTAAGATCAAATTTCTAATACATATGCAACCAATTGCAAGTGTGATTAGAAGATTGAGATACAATTATTAGACTTTATATTATCAAATAAGTAAGTCAATTTCAATGATTATATGTAGATTTTTCTGATGTACTATCCGATTCCTTTTCTAGATAGATTTGATAGTCATACTATCAACACATCAACTTATTGCAGTATTGGCATTCATCCAACTCTTTGGATGGAAGCAACATAAGTACAATCAACTCTTTTGACTATACTTCTTACTTGAGTTCAACCCATGCTTCCACTGCGATCCCTTTATCTCTAAGCAACCATTGCTCAAGACTAAAGGATCTCTTATCTTAAAATCAAAAATTTCAATATAAGAGTATTTCGACACTTATACATGTTTCATTAAATTCATACAATATGAATATTATGAAGCTTCATGAATGACTAGAGTAAATATAGTAGAATGATGACACTCATCACCTACATCCATTTATAACTCTTAAAGTATAGGTTCAGGTAGGTACTCAAACAATTTGAATACATCATCTCTTATAGAGCTACCATTCTACATGATGCAGAGAACCATGTCATTTATGATTAAATGTCAAGAGCACATATGTATGCCAAAATATCTTTATTGATTTTATAAGAATTATTTGATAATTACGATCATCATCGACATGTCACTTCCAAAGTACATTCAATGAGATCAAGACTTATAGAAACATACAAACCCTAGGGTTTTAGTCCTATTGTCTATTTAATTATCACTTCTCATTGTTCTGAGGAAACTTGCATATTGCAACCACATACATTGTGTGTCCAATTGCAAGTACAATATCTGGATTATAGGGTCCAATCCACGATATTTTACTGGTTATTATTGAGTATAATATTGAGTGGGTTTAATGAAGGATTATCTGAAATAAGAAATTTGCATGAGTGTATATATTTATATATATACATGTTTTACTTTGAATTAGGAATTTTATATCAAAGTTGTCTTGCCATGTCAACAATGAAAGTTCATTCCCTTAATCACTTTTAATGTAAGAGATAAACTTACCATCATATCTCAAGCAAGATCTGGGATCTCCTTCCTTATCTTTGTTGCATCCCAATAATATGAGAACCTACAACTCGGATAAAAAGAAGCGGGAACACATTCCGCCTTGCAAGTCCAACTTGCATCTCCCAATTCGGTCTTTAATACCCGGGCCCACCACCCCTAAGGTGATGTTAACCCGTCATTAATTGAACCAACCGTCAACAGGAATACAACTCGCTATGCGCAATCCAATATCACCCCAATAATATGAGGACCCGATATTGGGGTCACTACGCATACGTCCTTACTCTTTCGAGAAGCGACGAGCCCGATCCAAATGGATCATATGCAGGAGCTGTCACTTCGGACAGGCGTCTCCTACATATAATATCTGGCGACGAAACTCTTTGCCTTGACGGGAGACCATGGATGTCACTTATGTGATCCTCCATATCTTATTCAAATTAAATTAATTTCTATGAATCACATTAATATAATTAATTCTTCCAAGGGAATTATTAACTCTAATCATATTAGAGTATTCTTAATTGGACATAATTAACTTAATCATATTAAATTAATTATCAATCCAATTCAATCAATCAAACTTAATTTTATGCTTGAATATATATGATATTATTCTCAAAGTACGTATTAATTCGTATTTTAATAATTAGAAAAATACATCATAATCCCTCGGACATTATCCCGGCCCTACCCGCTGTCATGGCCAGTACCGACAGGAGTGAGGCGGACCACATACGTTGCAACCCGCTGACCCAGCGATCCCCGACTAGACACCATATCCGCCTCGGGAAAGGATAATGCCAAATTGATTATTTTGTACTTGAGATGATCATCGGTTCTTCAACCGAAATTATACCATATAGCAATCAAAACAATTTTGATTTTAAGGAAATTTGCTAGGCAAATTCCCATGTCCTATTCAAGCAAGAAGTTTGATGATTGTAATTCCAATTATAGTTTAGATCAAATATAATCAACTAATTGGTTGGGGCCAAGTCAATTAAGGAAATAATCATTCTCTAATATTTCACAAATATTTTTCATAATTATTTCTCGAAATTAACAGTTGATTTCATTAATTGACAATCACATGGTTCTTAATTAGGAAAGCAATTTCAGCAGTGACCCCTACTTACTAAAATTGGCATATCTCAATCATATTAAATCCAAATTAAGCAAAGTCAATTTCTAAAGTTTGCTAATTTGATTTAGGATAGAACCTAAGTGATGTTTCACGCATTTCGAGGCAAGTCTAAACAGTAATTAATATTTTAATCACGTTCAGATTCACAGTTCCCGCGACAGTGCATACATGTTCATTAAAACGACCATATCTCGAGCATACGAAATCCGATTTACGCAAACTCAGATCCTATGGTTTCCTTATTTAATGGGGAACATAATCCAAGTATAAAATTCGTGTTTAAACAATTTAAACAGTGTCGAATTTATTTACTAAACAGATCTGCGAAATCAAATGCGATGAAAACTTTCGCGACCTTAGCGAACCCAAGTCGTCCTTGGTTAACGAATCACTATTCGAAACCGTCGACCTAAGGCTTTGATACCACTTGAAGGATATGGTTAGATCCTCAAGCGCATCACGGAAGCGTGAGCGTCGTATCGAATACGACGAAGAGCGACTAGTCGCACTAGTTGCTCAATGCAGCGGAATTTAAAAAATTTTTATACGACGAAACCACATGATCCAAGAACACTTCTCAGATCGTTTCGTCTAAACCACAAACAAGTAATTAGGATTACCTCTTGAAGCGTGGTTGCGATCAAGTCTCTAATCAAAGAGACCTCCTGTCTCAAGTCCGATCCGACGGAGGAGACGCTTGCGAGCGTGGGGATGAACCGCGTGCTTCTCGCAATCCATGTTGATGATCCAAGCGGCGGATCTCCTGATCTCGACACACGAGATCCAACGTCTTCTTCACGAGCGAGGCGCACTGAAGAAGACGGAGATCCATGAGCAGAAGAACGGGCAGCATAACGACGATGCCGCGGCGATGGAGAACCTCTCCATGGCATCCATGGTGGATGGCCATGAGAGGGAGAGAGAGGGCTGACCTCTAGAGAGAAAGAGAGAGAGAGAGATGCTTCTCAAGCATTATGTGTAAAGAGAGAGCATGGGTATGCCTCTCTATTTATAGGGTTTTGGGATCCATGGATCTCAATCCATGTGTCATATAAAATCAATGGATGAGATTGATTTATGACAATCCAATGGTCAAGATTGTTGTTGGTAAAAGCCAACAACTTGTGATTTAATTTTGATTAAATATATTTGATAAATCAAATAAATATAATGCCAAATTAAACCACACAAATAGAGAGAGAGAAAATAAGGGAGATACACCTTCCTCTTTGGAAGGGGGGACGACCACCAATTCCCTCAAGGAATTGGTGCCGCCCCTCCTTTCCAAAAGGGGAGGGCAATCTCCTTGATTTTCTCTCCATCTAATTTCCAACAACAATTTGTTGGTATTTTAATTCACCAAAATAATTCTCAATTAATTTTAGGAATATTGCAATCTTGACATTGAATTATTGTGAATCAAATTCACAACCCAAAACAAAATGTAATTTACATTTTCAATTAATTAAACAATGTGTATCCAATACACATTAATAATTAATCTACTAATATAAATTATATTTAACTCTCTCTAATACATTATAAATCACATTTATAATATATTATGAATAATTGAATATTACTATCCACATTATTCTTATCCTTGATAATTAAATCATATTTAATCATCTTGGATCTCTTTATCTCATGTGTTCAAATAATATGAATCACATTCACATTATTCACATATTTGATAATTAAATCACATTTAATAATCTAAGATAACTCTCCTTATAATATGAATCAAATTCATATTATTCATGATAATTAAATCACATTTAATTATCCATTTTCTCAATGCTCGGATACATATATCAACAATAGAATTATCCATGAACTCTTTCAAGGATAATGCGCTTTCTCCGTGAATACTTGGAGATAAGGACAGGGCGATTGTATTGTTCCACGTATAGTGACATGGATATTGAGATTATATCTCATATCCAGATCGCGGGCCTCCCATAGATGCTTGATTAAATCAAGACCGCAAATCTAATCTTCTCATTGCATCTGAATCACATTCAGATCAATGTCCAACATTTGGACTAAGATTAGATTACTTCTCTACTGAGAGGAGTCACTAAAATCCAGACCCGTTTCATCACTCCCTAGGAATGGAAGCGTCATGGTTATACAATCGTTTATGATCACATCACCCTCAGGTATTCCTAATACTTGTACATCCTGCATACTGGAAGACTCAGATTAAACCCGAAGTATTAGATCAACTTTATACTGTCTACTTTAGGGTTTTATCAGTAAGTTTCTCATTCGATCATTGGGAGTCGGTATTGATCATATACTTTCCAAAAGCATATATCATACCTAGGTCTTGATCATATACTTTCCAAAAGTATATATCAAACCAACAAATTCAGTCAAGCTTCCAAAGCGAGACGACCGTGCGCACGGAATTTGATTCTTCCCAATATCTCATGAGTGAGTTCATGTCTTCCGGTTCAGTAGTGAACCTGTATGATCCCTTTGAGAGATCGTATTACTCATATGCCCTTATATGCACACCAGCGCGCCGGTGTATAGACCATGATTAGGCCATCAACCTATTGGTCTGCCAAATGTACACACTCAGACATATAGTAACACATCTGTCTCCGGTCAGAGGATGTGTGCCTATATCATGACAACATATGATATAGGACTTTGGTTATCTCGATCTCGTTAAGTCAACTCTTTGACCAAACTCATCCGAAACCTCCGAATCTCTATTCCTATGCAGAGGAGCTGCATCAAGAGGTCGGTCAGATATCAACCTAAATGAGATAGGATTGCCATCTCCTACTCAGGCTGGAGATCATCTCTTAATAATCATTTGACAGTGCTTGATGAGTCCTCAATCTAACTCATTAGATGTTCATCTAAGCACCAGCCTCTATGATTCAATAATTGAATCAACAACTGTATGATTATTAAGATGGCCATGGTACATAACCCTAATTGCACTAAGGGACCTATTATGCAAATTATGTATTCTTCATTTCAGATCAAGGAGTGAATTGCAACAACATTTGTTGCATAATGGCTCGCCGTGGGCTCGCATTTCCAACAAGTACAAGTGAGAATCATAGTCATCAGAAATTTGCGTTTGAGTATTTGTTCTGACCTGACTATTGAGGAGTCTTGAATAGAAGACTTGTGGAACTTGAAGTCTGTTGGGTTTTAAGTTCAGGTCCCAATAAGGTTCCGCCACACAATTAATCCAAAACCCGAGTCAAGCTCCATTTTCAACTTTTGTTCATGACCTTGGTATGGAACCCAAAATCATTTCACTCTTGCATTTCATTTAGTTGCTCGGGGACGAGCAAGGTTTAAGTATAGGGGGTTGATGAATCTGTGATTCATCACTCTAAAAGTTGAAAATAGAGTCTTCTTCCCGAGTAAATAGATGCATATTGCCCTTTATCTTGCAAAATTAGCCTTCATACATGCATTCATAATACATGCATTTTAGCACTCCATTTGCATTAAATAAGAAGCCAGAATCACTTGTAAAATATTCACCTATAAAATAACACATCCCTTACAATATATATATTGAGTTAATAATATAAGGAAGAAAGTCAGAAATCTCCTTTGTAAAATATCCAACAAAAACCTAGAACCTCTGGATCTTAGAAGGCCCATAACTCCCTCATACAACCTCCAAAATAGGTCTACTCACTTTCAGAATAATACACATTAAAAGACCTTTAAAATGAGACTAATTTCATCCAATTTGGAGCTCGTAGGAAGAAGTTGGGTTTTTGGGCCTCTTTGTATACTATATATGTGTATATTTGTATTTCTGTATTTTTGTATCATAGTTGACCTCATCTCCGTCTTTGGTCAACATGAAACTTGTAGATCTCATCAAGACCTACAACTTTCATGTTTTGAGTTATTCCAAATTCGGACTCCTCCTCTCTCTAATCTCACTTCATCTCGCAGCCACTCACAGCTGGCCACGTGGCGCCCTCTGATTGCGCCACGCGGCCCGCTCCCCTTGCCCTAGCTGCCCGCACCCACAGCCGTTGGATCTTCATCCAGATCCAACGGTTGCGCCGCCTCCACGTGCGCCTTTTTTCCCCACCGTCAGATCACTTCTCAGCCTTTCATCATAGCCGCCCGTTCCCACCTCACTCCCCTCACGCCACGTGGCGGCATTTGCGTCATCAGATCTCGCCTTCATCTCTTGATCCCTACCGTTCTTTAGCGCCAGACCCTTAGCCATCCGATCAAACCCCTTGTCTCATCTCCACCGTTTGCCAGCGCTGCTCCCATATCGCACCACGTGGCGCAATCAGACCCCTTAGATCGCTTTGCCTTGATTTAATCCACGCCTCCCGCTCGCGCTTCGTCTTTAATGCGACGTGTGGCGCATTCAGCACCCTTGATCGCCTCGCTTTGGATATAATCCTACCCGCTCCTTAGCGCTTCGATTTGGGCCGTTGGATCACAAGATCCAATGGCCAGGACTTCGTCTCCTACCTTCAGACGACCTCTCTCCCACGATCTCAGCCTTACGCGAGGGGCTGCCCCTTTCTATTCTCGGACCCACTCCAGCCACCCTCTCTGATTGCCAACACCGCCACGATGGAGCCCACTCCTCCCTCGTCCTCGCCAGCTCCCTCACTCACCACAACTCCCACCAGAGTCACCCCAAAACCTCCACGAACTCCACATTCCCGCGACTCCGGCCAACACCTTCATCCTATAAATACTCGCTCTCCAGCCACATTCACTCCCACCCGCCATTCCAAAGAGATTCCTCGAGCTCAGATCGATCCATTGGTGACAGCAATTGGGAGTGTCTTCGAGCGAAGACATGTGTCTTCTCCGGCGAGATCCACGGCCGCCACCGCTGTGCTGCAGCCCCTCCTCCGCGAGCTGCGTGAGCTTAGGGCTCTACCGACCCTTCGAGCGACGACCTGGAGCTCAAATATGAGCTCCATTCCCCAGATAGCCACCTCCATTTCTCTTCTGATCTTCTTCTTATTTTTCTTTGTTTTTCTCTGATTTAATTCACCCTCCACCGTCATCTTCTCTCTCCACCTTCATCCCTCTGAGCTCCGCGATGGAGCTCCGATCTTCGCGCACCCTTATGTATCCTCAAACACCGTCACCCACCTTCGCTCGACTCCAGCTCCGCCACCTCGGCGGAGCTCGCTCGTCGGACCACTCACACTCTGCCTTAGGTCTCGCCGTTCACCCTGCACACGTCCACGCACACACGCGTGCTTCGGCTATCCTCTAACCCTTTGCAGGTGCTCTTTCCTTCACTGGCCGGAAGCTCACTGGAGCTCCCATCGAGCTTCATCGTCACCGTGCTCCAGACCAACTCCTCCACTCCTGAGGCCACCGGAGGCTTCGCCGACCATCCGCCCATCTTCCGAGCTTCTCCAGACCCTCCGGCGAGCTTCATCGACGTCTGGAGGACCGGGCAGAGCAAAGCCACCTTCGCTGGAGCCCTGCCTTCTCCTCTGCAGGTGGCGGAGGACCGTTGGAGATGATGTTCAGCCTCCGTTCGATCATCTTGATTAAACGGTCAACATCACGCCATGTAGCCTCGCACAGGAGCCGTAGGATCATCCTTGATCCCACGCTTAGGAGCAAGCCACGTCGATGTTAGCTGGAGTATCAGAGAGCCATTAGATCGATCAGTGATCCTACGGACAGAAGCACACCATATCGCCCTCTTCATCGAGCCCCAGGCACCGTTGGATCAATCCAGATCCAACGGTCACTGATTCGCCACGCGTCATCAGCCATCAGCCATTGGATCGTTCTTGATCCGACGGTCTTGATCGTGCCATGTTGCTTCGATCCGAGCCTCTTCCCCGACCTCTAGGCTCGGATCACCCGAAGCTTCGCCGAGCCTTCCTCCGAACCTCCAGAGTAGCCGAGCCAACGCCCGAGCCTCCGAAGTCACCTGAGCCTAAGGCGCCCCACGTGAGCAGCACGTGCGGCGTGGGCAAATTGCACTGAGGCCCCGGGAAGTTTCTGAAATTGCAATTCAGTCCCTGTGAAGCGCACCCACGTGAGGAGCATGTGCGTCTGTGGAGAATTTGCATTCTACCCCCTGCATTCTAGGTAATTGAATAAAGGTCCCTGTCAGCATATTTATTTTTAAGTAATTTTTAATTCTTGTACTGTAGTTATACCCTTGTCTTTGCACGCACATTTAGGTGTCCATATTTCATCATTTTTAAATTCCAAAAATTGCATGTTGTAGATTAACTTGTCCTTTATCTTATGTGACACTTGGCATAATTTTGTAGTATCAGTAGAATTTTTAATTAATTAATTGGTTCTTTTGTGTCATATTCTGCTTAATTCCACCTTTTAATTATTACTGAATTCTCTATAAATCCAAAAATTCCCAAAAAATCACATTAGCTCTAGGATAATTAGATGCACCTTGCATAAAAATTTCATCTCATTTGCACACATTTCGAGGCCTAAATAAATTATTTGGTGATTTCCTTAGTTTATTTTTAATAGGTTCATTTCACATTAAAAATAAGGTATGATAATTTTCCTAGATTCCTCATCTTAAACCTATCTAGGATAATTTTTATTCCCCAAAATACTGTGATTTGATATTTATTAAAATTAAATTAGTCAAAATCACTCTGCATTCATTTTTAATTCACAGTAAATTCATTTAGTGTTAGAAAATTCCAAAAAAGTTAGGGTAGCAAAATACATCATATTTCATCATCTGGCCAGTTTTCATTTTTTTTGGACTTCATTTGAATACTTATTTGATTTAAGTTCTAAATTGGCCTGATATTTTGCATGTGTCTTGCATAAAAATTGAAAAAGACCAAAAAAAATTCCCTCTGAGAATCTAACACTTGGATTTTGCTAAAAATCAACCTCAGGAGACAGCTGCCTCCCTAAGTTCGACCTTGGGCTTGCCCAAGTAAAAAAGAATATTGCCGCTCAAGATTAACTTGCTTTAATTTAAAGTTGATTTTGATTCCCTCTCGTTATCCGACTGCAACAAACATCTGAAATAATTTGGACATTAATTTGCCTGAATTAACTAGGTTAGCGGGAAGCGTTATCAATGAACTGAAAATCAATCTCTTTAAATATAATGAATTGTAGTACAAGAGACAGAAAATGATCTATAAAAAACCACAACTCTTGAATATTGTGGAATATTTTTACTTGTAAGTATACCAAGGTCGAACTTAGGGGACAATGATTTTTAGTTGCATGATTTTAAATTAATTTAAGTGATTAAGTAATTGTTATATTAATCTTTGTGTCAAAAACAAAGTAAAATGAGATTCTAAAAAGAGATGCAATGCAAGGTAAACAGAGTAAACAATGAGCACATGATATGTGGACGTTCTATCATCTAACCTTTAATTAGAATGATCAATTAGTCCTTAAAAGAAATCACAAACCCAAAAGAAATAAATCCAAGAAATGTATTCAATTTAAAGTCCAAATTACATGTAAAAATATTCAAGAATCAGATCATGTGATTAATTAAGATCAAAATATCTAAATATTTATTTGAAAGTAGATCTTCACATTCCATGTACAATTACTCTTAAAAATAATTATATCAGGGAGTTAATTAGTTAAACCTCCTCTATTTAGTCCCTACAGAAATAACTTAATTTTCTCCAAATATAATGGATAAATTCAAGATCAAAGAGCCTATTAGGAGTAATTATATCCTCAGATAAGATTTCAATTTAAATGAGTTGTAATCTGTCCAATAAGGATATAAAATGATAGAGAACCAAATGAGGATTAAAATGATATGAAGTTCGTTAAATTTGGACTTAAAGTGCAAAAGATATTCAAAGTCAAAATTCCAGGGACTAGAATGCAAAAAAATTTCATCCATTTCAGGTCCTAAGAGGGGCTTATCTGCAATATATCAAACCCACCAAGGCATTATTGCAATTTCCCCAAGCGGGCACGCGTGGCACACGTGATTTTGGCGATAGGGACCTCGCCACAAATTCAGAGAAGAATGAGGAATCTACTGCAAATTTCCCCCCGCACATGCTATGCACATACCATGCTGACTCAGAGGTGGAGGCGTAGGCACGTGGGCGGAGGTGCTGGCTCATGGGTGAGGCTGAGTTACGGAGCCCCGAGCCTCCACGTAGCTTACTAGAAGAGGCTCGAGCCACCCGAACCTTGAGGCATGGACTGAGGTTCGGATAGCCACGTAGCGAAGAAGCTGTCGTTAGATCAAGGCTAGGTGCCTGATCTAATGGTGGCGAGGGCTTCAACAGTGGCAGAGTGACGTAAAGCCCAAGGGTGAGTGGGGCTGAGGCTGAGGAGCTCGATTGAGGAGTCAAGGTGGAGCGGCTGTGGAGACAAGGTGGTGCAGGTCGAAGGCGATCGGTGCTTCTCCGATGATCAGTTGTATGAGGAGTCTGAGGTGGAGAAGCGGGGTGGATCGACGAGGCATGAGAGGTGGTCAGCAAAGCAGGGGGGAGCATGACTCGATGCGAGGGTAGAGGATGATTGTGGAGGGACGAAGGTGAAGGTGATGTATGTCGAGCAGTGGTGACGAGGCATGTGGAGCGAAGAAGCTGTGCGAGGTAGCTGTGGAGAAGAGGTGGCATGTGTCAAAGGCGATGACGAGGAACGAGGTCAGTGCGAGTGGTGATTGGGCTGAGCATGGAGGTGCGAAGGAGAAGGTCGGCGGACAGTGAGGAAGATAGATGCAACGGAATGACAAAGCTAGGGCTCTAGATGGTCGAGGCGGTCGTGGAGTTCTCTTGGGAGGTAAGAGTGGTGAAGGCCTTCTGCTAGTAACCGCCTCAGTGGTCGGAGAGGAGAACCATGAAACTGATCTTTGCTTGAAGGAGAAGCAACATGGAGTGGAGCTCCGTGGATCTCGTCATTGGAGATCATTGCCATGGAGTCATGGGCTCCTATCACAAGCCCAGGTCCTTCGACTCCCTCCCTTTTTCTAAGGATGGATGGAGAATGCCATGGGAAATGGTGGTGAGGGGATTTAAGATGAGGTGGAGGAGAGAAACAGTCTGGGATGTGAGGATCGTAACGGCCAGGGAAGTGGCAAAGAAGAACGGTTGGCAGTTACGCGTGGGAGAGGGAGGCGGAGCGTTGCTGATGCGAAGGGGGGTGAAGGGCGATACGCGCACAACACGTGCGTAAGAGAGGAGAGAGAAAAGAAATAAATAAATAAAATGGGAAATAAAATAAAAAATAAAATAAAAAATAAGAAAATAAAAATAAAAAATGAATAAAAGAGGGGTGACACGCAACATCTCCAGGAATGGCCACATGTCACTCCTAGGAAATTCGAAAACAAAAATTCAAATATAATTCAATAAAAATAGTAAATGACATCAAATCAAAAGGCAGCTTCATGAATTTTGACCGTCTAGATGAGATATACAACTTTTGTGAAGGAACCAAAACCAAAGAAGATAATATGTACAAAAAGTGTTTTTGGTGGCACTCTATAGATAACAAAATGTCATATTTTTGTATTTTGTAATTTATTGTATTTCAATTAGTGAATTAACTTATATACAACATTTACATATTTAATCCACTTTTTATGGATTTTATATTGGTTATAAAACTATAAAATAAATTTGACAAAGATAAAATATGTAGAAAATATACAATGTCATATTTTTATGTTTTCGTCTGATTTTCTGATTTTTATGAGGTTTGATTCTTTATGATAAGCTAGCTAATTAATAAAGGAATATAGTAGAGAAAGAATTATATCAAAATAGTTACTATTTATACATAAAATAATAGGCTCAAATAATGTCAAGAACATAAGTTATTTAATTATAGATTTTAACCCTTATTTCAACATAGTTAGTGAATGTTAATTAATATATTGTAAGAGGTTTATTTAGTGATTTATTTATTTAAATTTCTTTTTGATGATTTTATTTTAAGTTTATTATTTAACTATATTTTTTATAATATTTGCAAGTATCTTAAAATATACGAAGCTAAAAATATAAAGAATGAATATAATGAGTATTATATACAAGTATACCACACGATAGGGATCCAAAAGCAAACTTTTATATCTTAACTCCATTTTTAATGAAACAAATTCATTTAATAGGTAATTAAATTTGTAAACAATAAAGGTGAGTTTGGTCAACTTCGAGTATGCATGGAGGAGATACGGGTCAGTGAAGTTTTCTTTGCAGATTTTTGTTCTGAGTGTCTCGGATGTACTGTGTTTTGTTTTAATGTGAAATAAATTTTGTATTTTTATGTACACCTTTCATGTTGAGGGTTTTTATTATTTGAGGTATAAAAATTGGAAATAAAATAGGTCCCAAATGTCTATTTGTTGACGAATAAAAATTAGAGTTTTGAATTATATTCTGTACAGTTTGCCTGCCCTATCTCCCCCTAGTTCATTCCTATTAGACCAAGTCATCACAATGACTAGGTCTCTGGATCTAGGGTCGGTGTCTTTGACACTTCATTTATTTTTCTTTTCACTCCTTTGTTCTTTTATTTTGGAATTAAATATCAATATTTATACAGTATTTACATATCAATATTTGAATGTTATTTTGTACAAATTAATGATATATATACATATATGCATTTACCTTTTGATTTAATGCCAAAATGGAAGAATAAATTTGATGAAATGGAGATTCATCACCCCCTATACTTGCCTTTTCTAGTCCCTCACAAACACTTATGACAATGAGTGTAGAAAAAGGAAACAAAGAAAAGAAAAATAAAGAACTTGGAATAATGTTTGACTCTTAAATTTGTCTTAATAAAATCAAAGTTTGGATCTCAGTTAAGACCTTTGGATTCTAAGTGTGTTTGGAACCACACTTAGGTTAGGAATTGTGACTCAACAACCCTTCGGTTCCATACTCCTCTATTCAATTCAATCCATAGCATGGTCAGAACCATCCTTTCAGTGGCATACTCTAGCAACCTTGAAATGACAAGTACCATGTGTGTGAATTGGTTAGCTCTTCCCAGATAAATCGTTGAACTATCAAGTGGTCTCCTCCTATGGCAACTCGTCCTCAGGGAGATGGATATTCCTTCTAAGTTTTGGTGCATGATAGTTCACAACTGAAAGGGAGAGAAGCTAGAAGGATGGGAAAAGAAGTGGAAATGGACCAGTGTAGTCGCATTTCCTTATGAAGCTCGACTATTGTAACCGAGTCTTCACTAAGAAGCATGCCTTTTCTGGAAGCTCTTCTTTTTGGAATTTTTGGTGTAGGATTATTTTTTGATATTTTCTTTATATGACATTGATCTATATTCTTGTTTTGCCCCGACAGATATAGACTCTTTTGTTCAGCCCATGTTTTGGGGTCTTGGAAAAAGTTGCGCAAGCAGATCATTCCCCATCCAAAGTTTTATTTCAATCCAATCTCTAGTCATTAGATGTACATGCTACCGGAGGAAGTGGGTTGAAGTACCGATTTTGGCAGTCCCCAAGATTCCTGAGCTACCCTTGACGAAGCGACCTAGTATCGTCCCGACTTAGACTCCAAAATCTTTCATTAATCCGTCTCGGGTTTAGCAAAGTGTTAAGTGCAAGGTCTCCAGTCAAGACATTATTTCAAGAGTCGTACGGATGACCTGAAGGGTTTTAGTTAGGCATATTGAATCGACTCATGAATATAGTCTCATGGAACCTAAAGAATTAAGTCAAGGTAACCTGAAGTGTCTCGATTCCAGTTCTGAACATGTTCTTCTGATAAGTGGATGAAGGTCTAGACCAAGCTCCAAACTTCAGACTTTATTTTGACTTGTTCAATTTTCATTATCATTCTAAAAAATACAAATATTATGCAATGCAAGAAAATCTTTTTGTGGAACTATTTTCTGATTTTGAATTGTTTATGGATTTTTGAAAAAGGTTTGCAAATTTTTATGCACTTTTTTGAAAACATTTTGCAAAAAATATAAGGTTTTGAAAATTTGAAAATTTTAGGGATTTTAATAAGGGTTAGTGAAAGGAGTATATACGAGTATTTACATGGGAGTGTGTGCTTATTTACAGGAACTTGTTTATATGATTTACACTAGGAGTTTATACAAGTTAAGTTACTTATTTACATATTATACAAGGGTTGTATAAAAAAGTTTATTTCATAATTACATACAAGGTTCTCAAAAGAATTTGAAAACATGTTTACACACATTTTGAAAACTTTGTTTTGCAAATAATTTTTATAAATATTTTGCAAACATCTACAAGATTTGAAAATAATTTTGTAAAGAATTTTCAAAGGTATATATAGATTTTTCAAAATATTTTTATGCAGAATGAATTTTCAAAGGTTTTATTTGAACAAATGGATTTTTTTAAAAGCATTTACAAAGATTTTTGCAAAGTTTTGTAAATATTTTACAAAGTTTTCTAAATGGTTTCAAAAGATTTCTCAAGTCATTTTACAACCATTTCAAATTATTTTGCAAAATATTTTTAAATTGATTTATTAACCAAAGGATTTTGAAAATTTTTATACATAATTAGGTTGCATTTTTTATTGTTGATTTCTTCTATACTCTTATCCAATAGAGTATATTAGTCTGTTTATTGAAAATATGAAAGTACGAATTATGGTTGAAGTATATACAATGTATATACAACCCCTTGTACTCAGTTTTAGTTATGTCCTCATGTGATCAGAGAGAAAAAGTAAGACATAAATCGTACTGAGTATAGGAAAGTCTATACTACAATGACTAAATAAAAGAATGAAACTCGGTAATCCCCCATACTTAGGATCAATTAATCCTAAGTATAATAGACTATATACAAAATGAAGATGATCGATTATTAGAATTTATGAAACCAAATGACTCGGCTTGTCTCCCTTATACTTAGGGTAAAATATCCCTAAGCATACAGAATATCAACAAGTTGAGAGACAAGCGAGAGAATGAATAGTGAATAACCCGAATACACACATCCCCCATACTTAGGATGAAGTGTATCCTAAGTATAGCATAAATGGATGAGATGAGTGAAGTACAGAAGAATGAAAGGACTGAAAAATTAAAATGAAAAGAAGAAAAGAAGAAAATTCATGAAAGATATTCTGAGTTCCATTGTATGACTTTAATGCTGCAGCGGTGAAATCTTCATCCAAAATTACTTGTATTGAATCGACAACGGTGAGGAATGTACCATGCTCTAAATACAACTTCAACTACTGACCATTGATGATGAATGACTATGTATCAGATGACATCTCGGATATCAAAATGCTTCCATTGTCATGCACAGTTCTGTACTTTGCGAAAAAAATCAGCAACTCCTGAGAGCCTAGGGAGCCGGGAAAAGGTGAGTGTTAACACCTAAAGGCTTGCTCTTAGTAAGGAATTTCGCGTTAGGGAAACTAACTTCTGCCCTCTACGAGCTGCATAAAGAGAAGGCGTTTCTCTATATTTCACCACCCTAAGAGAAGGCAATTCTCCTGAGGTAAGAGAAAAGCTGCTCACCTTAGTTAATTGGCTCAAAATCTCAGTCTTTTTTCTTTCGGAATTGAAAACGTTCATCATATTGTAAGAATACTATCTAGAGTCTGAGTAATGCCCTATTCTATTTCCTTTCCACAATCAGTCACCCGAGCCGATCACCAGAGAGACCCTGTACGGTTGTAGCTCGCCTCTGAGATCAGAAATCTCAAAGAACCTCTCAGAAATAGCATTGTCAGAAATTCAACCCCAACGAATCTGTTTGGCCTTGTCCATTTAGTCTTTAATTTTCCTGGTAATATCTTCAACTTCACGTCAAATAACCGAACTTTCTATCCAAGTTCGAACGTCTTTCATATGATGTGCTGGTCATGCCAGCGTTTAACCTTCTCTCTATACATCAAGCTGTTATCATCCGTGTAGTTTCAGAATTCCAAGAGCTTGTTTAGATCAATCATTTTATTCTGACCACCTTTCTATAAGTTAAGGTTACAAATGTTTATTGTCCAGAGAGATTTATGAATTAGTTCCATGGGCATATGGCATGGATTTCCATACACAAGATGATAGGGTGACATGCCCAAAGTGAAGGATACGGGAAAATCCTTAAGCACATCATGGAAGCATGAGAATCACATTGTATGCAATTGGGAGCGTCTAGTTGTACAAGTAGCTCATGGTAGCGGAATTTAAAATTTTAAATGATGAAATTACATGATCCAAGATCACTTCTTGGATCGTTTCATCTAAACCATAAACAAGTATTAGGTTTACCTCTTGATGCGTGGTTGCGATCGGGTCTCTAGGCAAAGTGACCTCTTGTCTCAAGTTCGATCTGATGGATAAGACGCTTGCAAGCGCGTTGATGAAACGCATGCTCCTCGCAATCCATGTTGATGATCCAAGCGACGAATCTCCTCATCTCGTCACGTGAGATCCGACATCTTCTTCAAGAGCGAGGCACATCGAAGGAGACGAAGATCCATGAACAAGTGATCCGACAACATAACGACGATGCGGCGATGATGGTGACTCTCTCTAGGTCTCCATGGTAGACGACCACAATAAGAGAGAGAGACTTGACGTGTAGAGAGAGAGAGAGAGAGTGAGGGGCATCAATTGTTGTCATTTGAAGAGCAAGGGTTGCCTCCTCTTATATAGTATTTTGGGTGTCCATGGATCTCAATCCATGGACAATACAAAATCAATGGATGAGATTGATTTGTGTTTCTTTCAATGACCATGATCATGTTGTAAAAACTCAACAACGATTAATTTAATTTAATATATATTGAATAATCAATATAAATTAATTCCAAATTAAATCAATTATCCTTGTAGATATTTGGGAAGGATATTAGCCTCCTACCATAAAAGGAGGGGACGCCCACCCATTCCAATTAGGACTTGGTGGCCGTCCACCACCTTTAGTTGGAAGGTGGCAATCTTCTTCCAATTCCATGAGATTACATTATCTCATGAAAATCTTCAATATTTACAACAACATTTGTTGTAAATTATATCATAAAAACAATTCATAATTATCTTGTGAACATTGCAATCAGGCCATTGGAAATTTGTGAAACACATTCACAACCCAAAATAAAATGTAAATTACATTTGTAATTAATTGTCCAATGCAAATCCAATTCACATGAACATTTAATTATAAATATTATTTACAAATAGGTCTCTCTTATATATTATAAATCGCATTTATAATATATGAGCTATATGGATAATGCTATACACATTATTCATATTCTTGATAATTAAATCATATTTAATTATCTAAGATCTCAAATCTCATGCACTCAAATAATATGAATATCATTCACATTATTCATGATAATTAGCCCATTTATTTATCCAATTCTCATGTGCCCAAACAATATGAATCACATTAGTATTATTCACAATAATTAGATCACATTTAATTATTTATTTTGCTTAATGCTCATATATAATATCAACAATGAACTTATTCTTAAACTCTTTCAAGAATAATGCATTTTCTTCGTGGATACTTGGAGATAAGGACATGGCGGTTGTACGTTCCATGTATATTGACTTGGATATTGAGATCACATCTCAAATCCATATCTTGGGGACCTCCCATAGATGTTTGATTAAATAAAAGCCGTAGATCCAATCTTCTCATTGCATCTGAATCACCTTCAGATCACTATACAACACTTGGACCAAGATTAGATCACTTATCTATTGAGAGGAGTCACTAAAATCCAGACCTGTTTCATCACTCCCATGGAATGGAAGCGTCATGGTTATACAATCGTTTCTGATCACATCACCCTCATGTATTCCTAATACCTATACATCCTGTATACTGGAGGACCTAGATTAAACCCGAAGTTTTATATCTTATTTAGACCATCTTCTTCAGAGTGTTATCAATAAGTTTCTTATTTGATCATTGGGAGTCGGTATTGATCATATACTTTCCAAAAGCATATATCATACCTAGGTATTGATCATATCCTTTCCAAAAGCATATCAAACCTACAAATTCAGTCAAGCTTCCAAAGCGAGACGACTGTACTTGAAATTTGATCCTTCCCAATATCTCATGAGAGAGCTCATGTCTTCTGGTTCAGTAATGAATTTGTATGATCCCTTTGAGAGATCGTATTACTCATATGACCTTGTATGCACACCAACGCACCTGTGTATAAACCTTGATTAGGCCATCAACCTATCGCTCTGCCAAATGTACATACTCAGACATATAATAACACATCTGTCTCCGGTCAGAGGATGCGTGCCTATATCATGACAACATACAACTTAGGTCTTTGGTTATATCGATCTCGTTAAGTCAACTCTTTGACCTAAATTATCTATCACATCTGAATCTCTATTTCTATGCAGAGGACCTGCATCAAGAGGTCGGTTAGATATTAGACTTTAGAGAAAGGATTGTCATGTCCTTCTCTAGCTGAAGATCCTCTCTTAACAATCATTTGGCGGTGCTTGATGAGTCCTCAATCTAACTCTTTAGATATTCATCCAAGAACCAACCTCTATGATTCAACAATTGAATAGATAGTTGTATGATCATTAAGATGGCCATGGTACATAACACTAAGTGTACTAAGGGACCTATTATGCAAATTAGTTATTCTTAATTTAAGATCAGGGAATGATATTTTCAATAAAATTTATTGCATAATGGCTCACCGTGGGCTCGCATGATTAAGATATGATCTATATTTAGCACGATGAACACAATGGTACTCCCACTAAGCTTCACACGGTTCATCAAGATTCTATATGAAATCATAACATTTATAATTTCATCAAATCTAATGCTCCAACTACAAGAAGCTTATTTGAGTCCATAGATGGAGTTTCTTAAGCTTGCACACCTTGCACTTCTCATCTATGAAGCCATGGGGCTACCTCATATGAATATCCTTAGAGAGGCATTCATAGAGGAATGCAATATTGACTTCCATCTTGTAGATGTTAAAGTCAAGTTGTGTAGCTATAGTGAGCAATAATCTGATGAGTTTAAGCATGGTCACTAGAAAGCAAGTCTCATCACAAGTGATGTCTTCTTTCTGTGTGTATCTTGAGGATACGAGCTATGATTTGAAGGTCTCTACCTTCTCGTCAGGTTTCCTCTTTCTCTTGAAGATCCAATTACACCTAATGGGTTTGACCCTTATTGGTGGATCCTCGAGGGCCCATATACAACACTTGTATATGAAGTCTACTTTAGACTTTATTGCTAACATCCATCTCTCCATGCCATGATCTTTAGAAGCTTCATTATATGAAGTTCGATCACTGTCAGATTTCTTTGACACATGGAATCCATCCTTAAACTCATTTGAAGAGGTATTAGTATTTCATCTTTAATTATCCTTTTAGTTTCTGATTTCAGGAGCCTCGTTATCTTCTCAAGATTCAATGAGTTCCTTTACTTCATTTAAATCTTGATTCTTAAGAGTCTCATATTCTAAGAATCATATCCTTAGAGATGAAATCTTTTAAGAATCTCAAGGATATAAAGTAGGTATCCAATACCATCCTTTATTTTCCTAATGAAGTAGCATTATCAAGTGCTAGATTCCAGTTTACTTGCATCCATAACAAAGTTATGGACCAAGCAACCCTAAATCCTCAAGTGTCCAACACTAGACTAGGTTCCAAACCATAGCTTATGAGGATGTTTGGGTTTAGATTTACATGGAATCTTATTAAGGATATATATTGTAGTCTCTACTACATATATACCTGGAAACTAAGAGGTAATTATGATAAGATTCATCATTGATCAAATCATGCCACACATGACCAATTGCATCTCCCTACAACTTTATTGAGTTTAGGGGTATTTGGAGGAGCAAGATAGGAATGATATCCACATCTCCATAAGGTATTCCTTGAATTCATCTAATAGGTATGTGCTACCTAGGGTAGATCAAATTCGTTTCATCTTAAGGGAAGAAATCTCATATCACAAATAATCGTCAATAGATATCACATATCATTAATTTTTATTGTGATTTGACGATCTCCATACATCAATATGTATCAGATCTTGAATACCTTGACATCTTACACCATTCCCAAAGAAGGGTGCATTGGACATTTTTACTTTGAATACAATATTCACAAGTATGTAAGATTTGAAATTTCAGACATGCTAAAGCTTCATCTCTTACTAGTCTATTGATCTCATCAACAGACATATGTCCAAGGCTTGATGCCAGATCATTGTCTAATGATCTTCATCCTCTTATTGATTTTATATGGTTTAATTTTTAGTATTTAGAAATGTTAATGAACCATTCATTAATTTTCTAATTTAGTACAATCCTCCATATGTCAGATTAATATCTGAAATATGTCCATCATAACTCTTTATGACAAGTCTAATCCAGAATTCATCTTTATTTCCAACATTTAGAAATAAACAATGAGTATATTCTAATATCTTGGTCATAGAGACATTCTCTAAGACTAAGGGCTCTCCCACTGAAATTATGAAGTCCATCCATCCAACAGAGATTGTTGCAAAATTGCATCAATATCCATGTGGATGACTATTAAACCTTAAGATCAAATTTTCCAGTCTTCTAGAACATATGCAACCAATTGCAAATGTCATTGGAAGAATGAGATATAATTATTAGACTTTGATCTTATCTAATAAGTAAGTCAATTTCAATGATGATATGTAGATATAGATTATTCCGATGCACTATCTGGGTCCTTTTCTAAGGATCAAAGATAGTCTAGATAGTCATACTACCAGAACATCGGCTTATTGTAGTATTGGCATTCATCCAACTCTTTGGATGTCATTTGAAAATAACAGAAGTATAGTCAACTCCTTGACTTTCCTTCTTGCTCGGGTCAGACCCATGCTTCCACCATGCTCCCTTCATCTATAAACGACCATTGCTTAAGACAAAGGAACTCTTACATTGAACATGTCCACAAGGGACTTCAATATAAGAGTACTTCAACATCTATAAATGCTTCATCTAATTCATACAATATGAATATTATTAAGCATCATGAAAGACTTGAGTATAGATAGTAGAATGATGACACTCATCATATCTACATCCATCTCAACTCTTAAAGACAGATTCAAGCAGGTACTCAAACATTTTGAGTACATCATCTCTTATCAAGTCGCCATTATGCATAATGCAGTGAACTATGCTATTCATGAATAAATGTCGAGAGCACATATGTTTGCCAGATGTGACACCCATCCCCCTAAGGATCCGGGTACTCAGCAAACCAATTCCATGCATACACATTCCGCATTCAAATACTTGACATTCACAAAAGTAGGAGAAAAATAGCAACATGAACAAGAATTTTAATTTTAATTTTTTTTGCTTCTCATTCAAACCTGTTCACATTCCATACATTCCATTCATATCATACACCAATTCTATTACATTCCATTGTGATCATTTCCATGTCCACAAAAATATACATGTAAGCATAAATATAGATATCTACAATTATATATTACATGCCATGTCTCTCAACAAAAATGCTACATATGAAGAGGGATAGTACAACTACCAACAACTGTACTACAAAAAATATCGTGAAGCTGCACAAAAAGGTGACTCCAAGTTGCTCACTGCTGAGGACCTGCGGATCCACACGTAGGTACGTTATGAGCAAAGTTGTCCAATATGAATTAAACAAAACTATACAATAACAAGCGTGATATAATTTAAATGTGTGCGAAAGAGAAAGAAACTAGGTAATTGGTCTCACAAAGAATTACATTATTATTATTGTTTGATCTGGATATGGATATGAGTAACCAAGCTTCGTGAATAGTCTGTGGTCTTGGTCTTGATGAGACCTCACACTATGACTCTAAGGTAAAGAAAATACCTTAGGGTTGGGGTGCCTCCGTAGGCATGCAGTGGGGTACAATGCATCCTAACTAAGTTCCCAAAGAGGCAATGGACGGTAGCGATTAAAGAGGCGAAGGCGAGATCGAATGGCGCACGAAGCACCATGTGGAGGGCGGAGCTCAATGTACCAACGGGCGGCTGTGATGGATTTGAATATGATCAGATGGCGGGGGACAAAGCGTGTACGTGGAGATCGTGGGACCGTTGGATCAAGAAGAGATCCAACGACTGTGAGAGAGGGCGGCAAGGGCAATGGGGCCGGGCCACATGGCTCAACCAGAAAGAGCCACGTGGCCCAATCAGATTATTTTAATAAAGAAAATGAAATATGAAGGGGCAAATCGTCTACCTCGGACCCCTTCTCTCCCCCACGGTCTCCAGCTCGCACAATCACTTCCCCCTTCTCATTTTCCCCATCATCTCGGTCACCATCTCCACTCGCCAACACCCCCACGACGTTCTCCCATCATCCCTCATCCCCGCGAGTCATCACTCCACCCACATCGACCTCTCCACTACTCCATATCCCCCACGAAAGACAAGGCCATCACCATCGGAACTGCCATCTAAGCTCTTCAAATACTCTGCCTACTCCACCATCTATGCCCGTCCACCTTTATGCGGGGCTCCGCCTAGCTCCTCTCCTCCTCCCCGTGATAGGGGGAGGTCCGATTGAGGTGCGACGACAGCGCCAGTCCTCGGTGTCGACCCACCGCCTTCCGTGGCTGCGTCGCAACACTTCTAGCCCGCTCGAGCTACCCCACCTGGCTGAATGGTTCCAGCGAAGACTCGGGGTTCAATTGAACCCCAAGCCCAAGCCACAACCTCCCATTTCCGACCAGGTAAGCTTCCTCAAACTTCCTTTTATTTTTCATCTTTCTTCTCTTAATTAATTAGGTCGCGATCAATCCTATTACCCTCCATCGTTCACCTCCCTAGCTTCGCCAAAACTCCACCTTCCACGCGCACACTCCCGATAGCATCCCTCTTCTCTCCAGAACCCCGTCACCCTCCATCCACTTTCACCATCGCTCTCCGGCGGTGAAACCTATAGGGGATCCATTCCCTTCGCACGAAGCTCCTCCATCTCACTCGCACTCGCATCCATTTCACTTTGGCTATCCGACTAATGCTGCAGGTACTCTACATTGTTGAATGATCGGAGGGCTCGCTGGAGTTATCTTGGCGAGCGCCATCTCCACCACCGGAACGACTAGAGCCTTCTCCACGTATAGCCGTGATAACCGCCCCGCACCCTATGTTAATTCGGTCAAATTAATGTCCAAATTAATGTTAATCGTTCGTTGCAGTCGGACACGAGAGGCTAGTCAAAAACCACTTAAATACGGTTTGAGCCGATTTCAAGCGGTGATTTTTTACTTGGTGGAAGTCCAAGGTCGAACTCAGGGAGGCATCTGTCTCCCTTAGGTAGATTTTAGCAAATATCCAAGGGTTAGATTTTTGAGGAATTATTTTTTTGGTCTTTTTAATTTCAATGCGGACACATGCAACCAACAGGCCAATATAACGTTCAATTCAATTATGATATCAAATGAAGTCCAAAAATTCTAAAATTTGGCCAAATGATTAATTATGATGAAAATGAGTTACCCTATTTTTTTTGGATTTTTCAGACACTAAATGGATTTACTGGGAATTAAATATGTAGACAGGGTAATTTTCACTATTTAATTGTTAATAAATAACAAATCACAATTTCTTCAAGAGATAAATTCTAGATAGCACTACTGATAAGGGATCTAGGAAAATTGACAGATCTTAATTTCAATGTGAAATGAATTTATTAAAATTAAACTATGAAAATCACTCAACAATTTATTTAGGCCTCGAAATGTGTGAAAATGACATGAAATTTTTATGGCATGTTAAGAATACTGTCCTTAAGCTACTGTGAATTTTTGAGGATTTTTGGAACCACAGAGAATCAACTAGAAATTAAAAGGTGTCACTGGGCAAAATATTTCAAAAATATACCAATTAATTCATTAATAATTCCACTGAAATTACAAAAATGTGACACGAGGACCAATAGACAGAGGACAAGTTTCTCAACGAAATGCAATTTTTAGATTTGAAAAATGATGTAAAATGCAACCTAGGGATGCGTGCAAACACAGGGGTGTAAATGCAATACAGGAAAATAAAAATACATAAAGCAAATATGCGGACAGGGACTAAAATGCAATTACCTATTATGCTGGGGACTCAAGTGCAATTTCTCCAACAGGCACGTGCTCCTCACGTGGGCTCAGCTTCACAGGGACCTTTTTGCAATATTGGAAAGCTCCAGGGGCCTCTGTGTAAATTTCCCATGCCGCACGTGCTCCTCACGTGGGCGGCCTAGGCTCGGATGGCTGCGGAGGCTCGGGGCTAGGCTCGGGCGCTTCTGGAGGTTTGGAGTGAGGGTCGGACGACCCGAGCCTAGGCTCGGAGAAAAGGCTCGGGCCGAAGCTACATGGCAAGCTGTGGACCTTCGGATCGAGCTTGATCCGATGGATGGCGGTGAAGACGCGTGGCGTGACCGCAGGCCGTTAGATCTAGGTGGATCCAACGGCTCCTGGGCTCGATGGAAACGGCGACGTGGCTGAAGATCAGCCGCTGGATCAGATGAGAGATCTCAACGGCTGAGAACTGCTGCAGAGGGGAGATGCGTGGCGCACTAGGCGCCGTTGGATCTAAGTGAATCCAACGACTCCTGTGAAGCACGGTGAATAAGCGACGTGGCTCGCTGAGGGCCGTTCGATCGACGTGATCGAACGGCAGCTGTGCGTCTGCTCCGATGATCCTCTGCCGCCTGCGGAGGAGATGGCGGGGCTCCGGCGAAGATGCCTTAGCTCCGCCCGTCCTTCCTCGTGTCGCTGACGCTCTCCGACTTGTCGGAGATATCCCAGAAGATGCGTGGCGATGCAGCGAAGCTCTTGGTGGTCTCAGGAGCGACGGAGGGTGGTCTGAAGGCGATGGCGATGAAGCTCCGAGTCGGCTCCGGCGAACTTCCGTTCAATGAGCAGAGGGGCACCTGCAGGTGTTAGAGATAGAGCCGGAGCTCATACGTGCGCTCGTGGAGAAGTGAAGGTGATCGGAGAGGCCTAAGGGGGACTGAGGGCGTCTGGAGAAGGAGCTCCGGCCAAATGGCGGAGCTGGAGATCGTGGTGCTGTGATGTGCGTCGTCGGAGGTCATGAAAGGTACCGCAAAGATGGGAGCTTCGATGCGAAGCTCGGCGGAATGAAATGGAGGCGTGGAAGTGACCGGAGGCGGAGAATAAAAAGCTAGAAAATTGAAGAAGAAAATGAAGAAAAGATCGGAGAAGAATGGAAGAGTCACCTGGGGTTTGGAACTCCTTCTTGGGTTCCAGGTCGTCGCTCGAGGGACCGGTGGTGTCCCGAGCTCGTGCAGCATCGCGGAGGGCAGCTGCGACACGGCGGAGATGCCGTGGATCTCGCCGGAGAAGAAACTCTTCTTCGCTCAACGATTCGTCAAATCGCTGTCACCAATTGGAAGATCGGAGCTCAGTGAAGCTCTCTGGAGTGGCGGATAGGTGCGACGATGGCCAGTGGTGGAGTATTTAAAGGGTGAAGTAGATGAGAGGCCTGGTAATGGAGCGAAGTTCATGGAGGTAGTGGGGCGTAGCTGGCGATCGACGTGGGAAATGAAGTGACTGGCAAGGATGACGGATGAGTGGGGAAGGATGTGGAGTGATTGGTGGTCGGAGATGGTGGTAGGCGTGGTGGTGAAAATAGAAAGGGGGCGGCTTGTTACGCAAGGGTGAGATCGTGGGAGAGAGGTGATCAGAGGTAGGAGATGAAGTCTCCACCGTTGGATCTTGTGATCCAACGGTGGTGATCGAAGCGATAATAGCCGGGTAGGATTAGATCGCAAGCGATTCGATCAAGGGTTGCGATTGCGCCACGTGGTGCGAGGGGAATAAGGCAGAAATGAACGGTGCAGATGAAAGGCTGGGGCGCGATCTGACGGTGGGAATAAAGAGAAGATCGAGCGGTTTGGATGAAGGGATCGAAGGCGTGATCAGGCGGTTCTCAAAGCGCCACGTGGCGTGCTCAGCTTGCGGCGCAAACAGAGGGCGGTGATGGAAAGCTGAGGTTGATCGAAGGGCTGAGGGGCGCCAAAGGAAGAAGCGGCTGTGATGGACGATCAGGGATGCGATCTAGCGGTGTACAAGCCGCCACGTGGCGAGCTCTGGTGAGGGCGCTAACGGGCGGTTAGGATCGGAGATGGAGATGATCGGATGGTTTAAAGTCGAGGCGTACGTGGAGGCAGCTAAGCCGTTGGATCTAGAGGGCAATCCAACGGCTATGGCTGCGGGCGGATGAGGCAAGGGCAGCGGGCCACGTGGCTCAACCAGAGGGCGCCACGTGGCCTGCTGTGGATGGCTGGAAGAAAATACATGTGTAGAGAGAAGAGGGGGCCGAATTTGGAAAAACTCAAAACATGAAAGTTGTAGATCTCGATGAGATCTACAAGTTTCTTGTTGACCAAAGACGGAGATGAGGACAAATATGATACATAAATACAAAGATACAAATATACATATATGTAGTATACAAAGTGGCCCAAAAACCCAACTTTCTCATACGAGCTCCAAATTGGATGAAATTAGTCTCATTTTAAAGGTCTTTTAATGTGTAGTATTCTAAGAGTAAGTAGACCTAGTTCGGAGTTTGTATGAGGGATTTATGTGCATTTTAGTGTACATGGGTTCTAGGGCTTTATTGACTAATTTACAAGGGGGATTTTTGGCCTTCTTCCCTATATTATTAACTAAGGAGTACAAATTATAAGAAAGAGGTTATTTTAGTGAGTGGGTACTTTACAAGGGATTTTGGCTTCTTATTTAAATGCAAATGCACTGCTAAAATGTATGTATTATGTATGCATGCATGAATGCTATTTATGCATTATAAAGGGAAATATGCCTCTATTTACTCGGGAACAAGGCTCTATTTTTGACTTTTGAAGTGATGAATCACAGATTCATCAAGCCGCGGCTCGCCCAGACCTTGAGCTCCATCGCCAACCAATCAGGACCAGTTGACGAGCTTCATCGACGTCAGAGGACATCGGCGGAGCTGGGACCACTTCGCCGGAGTCCTAGTTCCACCGCCCGTTGAAGTTGAGGAAGAAGGTACATGCACCATTGGATGCTCCTCCCCGGAGCTCATCCAACGTTGCAGGAGCGTCCACGTCGCCAACCAGCGGATCCTCCAGGTACCGTCGGATCCTTGAGATCTGACGGGTCTCGATTGGCCACGTGTCAACCCCGGATCTTCTCCGGGCCGCAGCAAAGACCCGCAGGCTTGGACGTCCCGAGCCTGTCCCGAGCGTCCCCAGCGCTTCGAGTTCTTCCGTGCCTGCATCGAACCTGAGCTAGCTCCCGAGCCTTGCTAAAGCTACACCGAGCCTCCTCCGAGCCTAGAAGGTCTGCCGAGCCTGGAGAGCACGTGCCGCGCACGTGTAATATGGGCAAATTTCACAGAGGCCCACCTACTTCTTCAAATTTGCATATAGGTCCTGAGACCACGTGCAACACATGCACACCTGGGTATTTTGCATTTATACCCTCGCGGGTTTTAATAATTACAAAAATACCCCTGTGCGTGTGGGTTATTTACAGGGAAGGTCCCTAATTTTTTGGTATTTGCATTTTATTCCCTCCCAGGTAAGGATGTGTATTGGGCTGGGCTGGCCCGACCCAACTCGAAGCCCGGCCCAAAAAGTCCGGCCCAACCCAAGCCCAAGAGGACATTGGGCTGGGTCTGGGCCTAAAAAATCGGCCCAAAATGTTTTTGGGTTGGGCTCGGGCTTGGCATGGCCCAACCCGACCCGGCCCAAGGCCCGGCCCGACATAGGCCTGAGTGGTGGCCCGTAGTATGGCCCGAGATTGAGCCCACGACCCAGCCCAAATGTGGCCCACAGGCCTTAGTCAGGGACATATGTCCCCTCCCAGCTCCCTCCCCTCACGCCAAACACGGTTGATGCCATAGGCTCCTAACCCCTCATGCACGAGAAACCCAAATCCTACTCCCAAAACCACAAGTTGTATTGTCCTCCAAGGCTACAAGTTTAGTTACTAAGGTATATCATTGTTGAAGAATCTTTTTTTTTTAATTTTTTGATAGCAACTGAAATTTAATTATGTGGTGGTTTTTGAATTTTTTGACATTGTATTGTCACTAGAATGCCATTGTTTTACAATTGAAGAGATTGATTTATAATTTTACAATGTTTTTTTCATAAGTAATATAATATTATTCCCCATTTTGTTGGTTAATGTTGTGTGTCTTATATTACATGTGAGGAGGATGGTATATTCAATCTAGGGATTTTTTCAGACTAGAAATTATCCATGTAGTCACATTTCTTGAAGTAGGAAAGGATTGAGTGTTGTTAGGAGGAATTCGTGGCAATTAATCACGAGGAGCTCAAGGTATGTTTGTATAGGTCCGAAGAACATGTCTAGTCTTGGGCCGGGCCTGGGCTTGGGCCGAACAACAAGAAGATTTGCGGGCCCAGGCCCGCCCCAAGGCCTGAAATAATTAGATGGGCTTGGGCCTGGGCCCTTCAGGGCCCGGCCCATGCCCATCCCTACTCCCAGGGACCTGTTTGCCAGTTATCTTTCATGTTTTCTTGCGTTTATGCCCCTGGCTTCACTCGTGTATATCTTGAGCATCCGAGCTCCGATTGAGTTGATTTCAGTGGCGTTTTGAAGCTCTTTTAATTATCTTCTTTATGGCATGTTTCAGTTTTGACAATAAGAGATTTGATGCATTATTTTATTGGCTAAGTGTCTTGATTTCAATGCTTCTCATGCCTAATTTTTACATGAATGAAGATAGCTTCGTTATTTGACCCTGATTTGACTTCTAATTTAATGGCTTAAGTATTTCTGATCTAGGGCATGTTTAGTGCTTCATTTCATTGCATATATTTGCATGATTAAAAATCAAATAAAAAATGCATAATTCCGTGTTTATTTGATGCTTTATTTTGCCTTCTCGCATTGAGTGACCTATTGTTCTCTAACTCAACACTTAATAAAATCGATAAAAGTTTGAATGTCACGAGAGAGGCTCGTGTCCCTGAGTTCGACCTTGGTAACTTACCAAGTAAAAATAAAAATTCATGACAATTCGATTTCATTGGCATATCAAATCGGATGGTCTTTGACAGACCGAATCCAGTCCAGCTGCGATGGCATACTAGTGCTAATCCCGCACTCTTAAAGGGATGGATTTTCGGCCCGTCACTCCTCTCAATGGATAAGCGATCTAATCTTGGTCCATGTGTTGGACATTGATCTGAATGTGATTCAGATACAATGAAAAGAGAGGTCCTCGAGATCTGGATTTGAGACGTGATATTAATATCCAAGTCACTATACGTGGAACATAACAATCACCCAGTCCTTATCTCCAAGTATATGCGGAGAAAATGCATTATTCTCGAAAGAGTTCAAGAATAATTTCATTGTTGATATTATATCTGAGCATTGAGAAAAATAGATAATTAAATGTGATTTAATTATTGTGAATAATATGGATGTGATTCATATTGTTTGGGCACGTGAGAAATGGATAATTAAATGTGATTTAATTATCATGAATAATGTGAATGAGATTCATATTATTTGAGTGCATGAGATTTGCGTTAGATGATTAAATATGATTTAATGATCAAGAATATAAATAATGTGGATAGCACTATCCATATAGTTCATATATTATAAATGTGATTTATAATATATAAGAGAGAGCTATTTGTAAATAACATTTACAATTTAAATGTTGATGTGAATTGGATTCGCATTGGACAATTAATTGAAAATGTAATTTAAGTTTTAGTTTGGGTTGTGAATGTGATTCACAAATTTCCAATGACATGATTGCAATGTTCACAAGATAATTATGAATTATTTTTGTGATATAGTTTACAACAAATATTGTTGTAAATATTGGAGATTTTCATGAAATAATGTAATCTCATGGAATTGGAAGAAGATTGCCACCTTCCAACTAAAGGCGGTGGATGGCCACCAAGTCCTAATTGGAATGGATGGTCGTCCCACCCTTTTATGGTAGGAGGCCAATCTCCTTCCCAATTATCTCCAAGGATAATTTATTTAATATGAAATTAATTTATTGATTATTCAATATATTAATTAAATTAAATTAATTATTATTGTGTTTTTACAACAAGATCATGGCCATTGGAAGAAACACAAATCAATCTCATCCATTGTTTTTGTGTTGTTCATGGATTGAGATCCATGGACTCCCAAAATACTATACAAGAAGAGGAAACCCTTGCTCCTCAAATGACAACAATTGATGCTCTCTCCCTCTCTCTCTCTACGCACCAAGTCTCTCTCTCTCTCTCTATTTTATTGTGGTCGTCCACCGTGGAGTCCTAGACAGAGTCACCATCGTCTTTGCATCGTCGTTATGTTGCCGGATCATTTGCTCATGGATCTATGTCAACTTTGATGCGCCTCGCTCATGAAAAAGACGTCCGATCTAGTGTGACGAGATCAGGAGATCCATCGCTTGGATCATCAACATGGATTGCGAGGAGCATGTGTTTCATTAATGCGCTTGCAAGCATCTCCTCCGTCGGATCGGACTTGAGACAGGAGGTCTCTTTGTTTAGAGACTCGGCCTCAATCACGCTTCAAGAGTTAAACCTAATAGTTGTTTTTATTTTAGATGAAATGATCCGAGAAGTGTTCTTGGATCATGTGGTTTCAACGTTTAAAACTTTAAATTCCGTTGCCTAGAGCAATTAGTATGACTAGTCGCTCTCGATCGCATCTGATGCGATTCTCATGCTTTCGTGATACGCTTAAGGATTTTCCCATATCTTTCAAATGTTATCAGAGCCAGGTTGGAGGTTTTGGATATGATCCATAAACCTAAGATGGCATGGGCAATTTAGGGTTTGTGAAGTTTTATCACATTTGTTCACGCAACCCTATTTTGTGTGATTTTTTCGCCTAAAGTATTTAAAGTCAAAATTATCGCTTAGATTATGTTCCCCTTTATATAAGGAAACTGTGGGCCATGAGTTTGCGTGATTTGAAACCTATTTGCTCAAGTTATGATTTTTTAGTGAACATGTGTCCACTGTTTCATAAAGATGAATTATGACGTGTTTAAAGAGTTAGCCACGATTTTAATTCACCTTAAAATACGTGAAAATAACTTTGGTTCTGTTGTAAATAAAATTAGCAAAATATAGAAACTTATTTTGCATGATTTGGGATTTAAATTGATTGAGATGTGCTAATTTTAGTAAGCGAGTCATTGCTGAAAGGGATTTTTACCCGGCAGACCCTATAATCTTTGCCAATTACCTCTACGACCTTCGAAACATCGTAACTCCTCCCTGGACCCTGTAAACTTGCTCCATCTTACCCCACGAACTCTGCCGTTAAATTGACACATCTTGATCTAACTTGAGTGGGTTAAAACTGAGTTAATCAAACCATATAAAATCTAACGGTTGGAATTCTTCCTGTCTTCCTCCCCTTCTTGTATCTTCTTCTTCATCTTCACTTCATTAATCCACTGACGACGGAAGCAATGCGTGCCCAGTTGTAGGGGCAGAGAGGTGAAGGTGGGGAGCTTGAATCCGGTGGGGGCGACTTTCGAGCAGGTGGCGGGGCATTCGATCCAGGGGAGGCGGGGGGAGGCAGCGGGCAGCTTTCGCGGAAGGTGTGCAAGCCACAGGCGCACCGGGAGGGGGGGTTGGAGGGAGGCTTTGGGCGGAAGGTGTGCGAGCCACAGGCGCATGGGGGGGGGGGTCTCCGCGGAGGAGGGGGCAGGGGGGCTTTGGTGGAAGGTGTGCGAGCCACAGGCGGAGCCACAAACGCAGGGGGGAGAGGGGAGGTGCGAGAGATAGGGGCGGGGGGGGGGGGGGGGGCTCCATGGGAGGTCGGGAGGGTCAGTGCGAGAGGTGGAGCGGGGGGGGGGGGGGGGGGGGTCAGCGCGCGCGGGGGGCTCCATGAGGGGTGGGAGGGTCCGAGAGGTGGTGCTGTATAGGGGGGGGGGGTTTCAGTACGGGCGGCCGGGGGGGCTCCACGGGGTGGGGGCGGGGTCAATGCGGGAGGCCGGGGACAGGGGGGCGGTGTCGGGGTTAGTGCGGGAGGCACGGGGTCGGTGCGATGCAGTGCAGGGGGGGGGGGGGGGCTTCGACCGGCCAGCCGGGCGGGGGGTCTTCGAGCGGGGCGCCAGTCCGGGGGAGGCCTCGACCGGGGACGTGTTCCCTCGAGCCCTTGCACCTGCTAGATGGTGGCGATGGTGGAGGTGAGGATGTCCACTCCCAGCCACACTGCTGTTGGTTGCATCACGTACTTCATCCGAGCGTCGGCTGCCATTGGCGACAAAGGAAGCTCACGGTGGAGATGGTGGTGCTGGGTGATGGGAAAAAGGAGGAAGGTGAAAGGGAGTGGCAATTGATGTAAATTCGATAAATAAAATTGGTATAATATAAAAGAATGTAACGGAATCTGGTTAGTTTTAACGGATAAATGGATGTGGGTTAACCACAGGGTTTATAGGGTAAGAGTTAACTACTTTATGGGGTCCAGGGAGGAATTACGATGTTTCGAAGGTCGTAGAGGTAATTGGCAAAGATTATAGGGTCTGCCGGGTAAAAATCCCTTGCTGAAAATTACTTTCCTAATCAAGAACCTTGTGATTACCTTTTAATCAATTAGTGGAAATTGATGATTAATTTCCTGAAATAATTATTGATGAATATTTGGGAAATATTTATTATAATTATTTCCTTAAATGATATTTCAATAACTAATATGATAAGATAATGATCTTGATCGATTTGGTTATAACAAACTTTCCAACAAACATGGTTGCTTGAATAGGATTGGGGGATTGTTTAGCAAGTATCCTTATAATATTGATCAAAATAGTTTTCATAAATATTATATAATATAACTTCGGTTGAAAGATCGATTATCATCTCAAATACAAAATGATCAAATTGTATTATCCTGACCTGAGGCGGATATGGTGTCTAATCATGGAGCGTTGGGATAGCAGGTTGCTCCGTGAGTGGTCTATCCCACTCATGACAATGGGAAAGGAAAGGATAATTCTTGAAGCGATCATGATGTATTTTGCTAATTAATAAATTTGAATAATATGTATTTGAGATAATACGATATTTCAAGTAACTATAAAGAATGTTTATTGGATATTAATTGGATCATTAATTTAATATGATTAGATTAATTAAAATCCAATTAAAATTAAAAACTCTATTATGAATAGAGTTGTGATTCCCTTGGAATAATTAATTATGTGAATATGATTCATAATAATTAATTAAAATTTGAACATGATATGGAGGATCACATAAGTGACATCCATGGTCTTCCGTCAAGGCGAAGGATTCCATCGTCAAGGATTGTATGTAGGAGTCGCCTGTACAAAGTGACAGCTCCTACATATAAACACATCTAGATCGGGCTCTTTGCTTCTCGAAACAGTAAGGCCGTATGAGTAGTGATCTCAATATCAAGTCCTCATATTATTGGGGCGATATTGGATTGCACATAATGAGTTCTAATCCTGTTGATGGTTGGTTCATTTAACGGTGAGTCAACATCACCTTATGAGTGGTGGGATCGGGTGTTAAATACCGAATTGGGAATGCAAGTTGGACTTGCAAGTCGGAATGACTTCCCGCTTCTTTTTATCCAAGTTGCAAGTTCTCATATTATTGGGATGTAACAAAGATGAGAAAGGAGATCCCAGATCTTGCTTGAGATATAATGGTAAGTATATCTCTTACATTGAAAGTGAATAAGAGAATGAACTTTCAGCGTTGACAAGGCAGGACAACTTTGATATAAAAATTCCTAAATCAAAGTAATATATATATATATATGTGCAAATTTATTATTTCAGATAATCCTCATTAAACTCACTCAATACTATACTCAATAATAAACAGTAAAATATCTTGGATTGGATCCATGATCAAGAAATTGTACTTGCAGTTGGACACATATTGTATGTGGTTGCAGACTTTCAGTGTGCAAGTTTCCTTGTAATAATGAGGAATGACAATTAAATAGACAATAGGACTACAACCCTAGGGTTTGTATGTCTCTATAGTCTTAATCTCTCATCGAATGTACTTTGGAAGTGACATGTCAAAGATGATCGTAATTGTCAAATCCTTATAAAAACTGAAGAAGATGTTCTGGTTTAGCATACAACAAGTGTGAGTTTTGACTTTCTGAGGTGACATTTCTTGGCTACGTGGTTTCAAGGGTGGGGGTGTCAGTTGACCCCATCAAGATAGAGGCAGTGGTGTCTTGTGATCGGCCCAGGATGGTTACAAAGATTCACAGCTTCCTTGGCCTCACTGAGTACTATAGGTGGTTTGTCAAAGGGTTCTCTCGATTGGCTCTACCCCTTACCCAGATGACGCAGAAGGATGTCTCTTTTGTCTAAAGTGATAAATGCGAGTTGAGCTTTCGAACGCTCAAGGAGTGATTGACTTCTGCACCCATCCTCACCCTTCCTTCTGGTACCTTAGACTTCATCGTGTACACAGATGCTTCCAAGGAGGGCTTGGGTGCAGTGTTGATGCAACGTGGATAGGTTGTGGCGTATGCGTCACGACAGCTGAAGAACCATGAACGCAACTACCTCACTCATGACTTGGAGTTGGCAGTCAAAGTCTTTGCATTAAAGATATGGCATCACTATTTGTAGGGGTGACAATTGAGATTTTCATAGTCCACAAGAGACTCAAATACATTTTTGATCAGAAGGAACTGAATATGAGGTAAAGACGATGGATGGAACTACTAAAAGATTATATTGTACCATCTCCTACCATCATGGTAAGGGGAATGTGGTAGCAGACGCCTTGAGTAGACGACCATGCACTGAGGGTTTGGCAACCCGATTGCAGACTTGGGATGTGCTCACTACACTTAGTGAGTGGCATCCATTTGAGGCACATCTGATGCAGTGACAATGCCAACTAAGTATAGCAGCTTGTGGGACAAGATTGTTCAGGGCCAATAGACAGATCCAAGGATCCAAGAGTTGCACCACAGGTGCTTGAAGGATGAATTCGATGGATTTTGAGCCCGTGAATCCATCGTATGGAAGGGAGATCGTGTGTATGTCCCAGATGACAAGGAACCGAGGAGAGAGATCCTAGATAAGGCGCATAGCTCGAGACTTTCCATACATCCAGGTGGCACCAAGATGTACAAGGACCTCCGCCAACACTTTTGGTGGGAAGGCATGAAGAAGGACATAGCCGAACATGTTAGCAGGTGTCTTACTTGCAAGATGGTGAAGGCAGAACACCAGAGGCCTCCTGGTTTACTGCAGCCTCTTCCCATTCTGGTGTGGAAATGGGAGAGCATCTCCATGGATTTTGTCACATCATTGCCGCGCACCCCTGGAGGGCTTGATGCGATATGGTTCATCATTGACCGGTTGACCAAGTCGACCCATTTTATCCCGATCAACAAGATATATACACCAGTGCGACTAGCCAAGTTATATGTCCAGCACGTCATTCGATTGCATGGGATACCCAAGGAGGTAGTGTCAGACAGAGATTCCCATTTCACATCACACTATTGGGGAGAGTTCATGAGAGCCTTGAGGACAGCGCTACATATGAGTTCAACTTGCCATCCACAGATAGATGGGCAGTCTGAGAGGACCATTCAGACCTTAGAGGATCTACTACGAGCCTGTGCGGTTGAGTGGAAGGGATCTTGCAAGGATCACCTCCCACGAGTTGAGTTTACATACAACAATAGCTACCATGCCAGTATAGGCATGGCACCATTTGAGGCATTGTATGGGAGGCGGTGCACCACTCCTTTTTGTTGGCAGCAGGTGGATGACAACACCATGTTCACCCCACAGATCATTAAGGAGACATCCAGGGTAGTGGAGATTGCTAGGAGGAAATTGTTGACCGCGCAGAGCTGTCAGAAGAGTTATGCCGACCGGCGGCGTAGAGACCTCGAGTTTCAGGTATGTTGTCGTGCATTCGTGCCCAAATGGGCAATTTTTAGTCAAGCATGTGTGACTGAGCATTCTCACGATCACAGGTCAGAGACTTCGTGTTCTTATGTGTGTCCCCAACGAGGAGCGTACAACGTTTCGGTGTAAAAAGCAAGCTAGCACCGTATTTTGTGGGGCCATTCGAGATTTTGGCCCGTGTTGGGAAAATGGCCTATAGGGTGGCCCTTCCCCCACACCTCAAGGGCATCCATGACGTCTCCCACATGTCGAATCTAAAGAAGTACATCCGAGATCCCCGACACGTGATCAGCTACAAGGACTTGACGGTGGAGCCAAACCTCTCCTTCCCAGAAGAGCCGGTGCAGATTTCGGACCACGCAGTTAAGAGGCTGAGGCGGAAGGAGATCCCTTTGGTCAAGGTCCTGTGGCGAAGTCAATACGTCGAGGAAGTGACATGGAAACCTGAGGCAGACATGAGAGAGAAATACCCTTATATGTTCATAAGTATGGAATTGAAACCATAGTCAAGTTTCCTTTGAGATTTTTATGGGTTTCGCTCTCTTTGAGATTTTTATGCACTCATTTCTCTGAGAGACTTGGATACAACGGGGTTTGGGTGTTGAAATCGATTAGAATCATCCTAAGTCTCAGGGACGAGACTTCCTTTGAGATTTTTATGATGTGAAACCCCCGAATACCGAACATGGACTAAAATGCAAATATTGACCGAGTCTGAATTTAATTGCAAAATCTGTACTTTTCCAGTTACCAAAAAAATTGAGTAAGGAGTCCATTGCATGGGACTCGTCGATAGCTTTCCAACGAGTCCAAGAATGCTAAAATCCGACTTCGGGAGCCTGAGTTATGGCTATTAGTGAGGAGGGGTCCGGGTCCTATTCGGATCCGAACCCGGATACGAATCCGGGTTTTACCATTAAACCCCAACCCTCTCCTCGTCCAAAATGCCCCAACTACCTTCCCCTTCGACAAGGCCTCTTCCTTCCCCCCTTTTCCCTCACCGGAGCTCTGTCGGAGCTCACCGGAGCGTCTCAGATCAACGATCCGAGACCACCCCCGCGTAGAGAAGGTCCAAGGCATCTCCGTATACGGTTTTGCATCATCATCAGGGCATAGATCGTGTTGTTCTTCGTGGGTGAAGATTTCGAGGGATCAAGTTTTCTTGAGGTACGATGTTCCCTCTCCTCCTTGTTGTGGTTTCCACACGAATTTTGATCATATATCTTCCCCATTTTAAACTTAGTTACTACTTTTATGGTGTGATTTGGTTGGATACCATCTTCTTGCCTCTTTACATTAAGAGGTTCCTTCATTAGAAACCCTGCAACGTATTATTTTTCATATGATTAAAGTATATAAGTTCTAGAGCCTCCAGGTTGAAACTTCGAACTGTGAGTTATTTCACCTTTGATGGACGATTCATGTGGATGTCTATAAAAGAACCTTGCTAGAATTTGTATGGCCGAGGCATCATATGTGTTTACGCATACTGAACTTCAATTCTCCTTGGGTGTGTCTTATCTCAAGTGAAATGAAATATGGTTTCTTCATGAAAATGCATTGTTGAGTTTTGTGCGTGATAGATATACTGTTGCCTTTGATGTATTTACAAACGTGTGGTAGATTATATAGAAGACTGCCATATGTTTGGAGAGCTGATTCCGAGTTGGATATGTCTTTCACCTGAAGTTAATATTTGTTTTCAAACATCCCTTAGGTGGTAAAACAATGATAGGTTGGACTTGAAGCTTATCTGCATGTGCTAATTTCTGCCTTTAAACTTTGCCCCCAATTCTATGTTGACGAGAATTTTTAGACGCTCACAAAGTGGGAAAAAGGACTGAGCACCACTTAAATCTTTTGGAGTATGTTGGTGAAACTCCATAAACTTCTATTGATTAGGGTTAAAATTTGAGTTATTACATGCACCTACTTATGGTATCACCACTAGTTGTCAGTTGGGTTCATTCCTGATTATGTTGAATGTTAGTTTTGATTCTAAATTAATCTGAATCTAGGAGACAAATGAGAACACTAAAATCCCATTTTGGTATGGCTGATATTAACTTCAGAGTTTAACAATGCATGTGACTTGATGTCTATCAATCTTGGTTATAGCTAAATCTTGATTAGTATGGAGATACCTAGGCGTTTCTTGAACTGAAAATTTTAGGCTTGTTCTGATGTTGATTTGTATTGCCGGCTGGAGATTTATCACATGTATATCAAATATGTGAATGTTAGCATTTAATTATATCACAATTGTTCCATGTTTTTGGACTGACCCTATGCTTTTTTGTCTGGAGGCAGTGCTCAAATGGGCATACATTGTGCTCAGAGTGCAAGCCACAAGTGCATAACCACTAAAAGTCGATGGGTTCTCCATTAAACAATCGAGTGACTTGTAACTTATAACCTATGCCCGACCTAAAGCATATCCAATGCCATACTTTCAATATGATTTCCATATCAAACATGATCCATACCAAATTGAAAAAAACTATGAAATGGTAAATTTCTACCCGATGTTTGGGAGGATCCAACCGTAAAGAAACAACCAAACATGAATCAAAATGATCATATAGATGGTAATTATCATTACAATGAAGGGGTACTTCATGTTGATCAGGTAGTGGAGTAGTTGCCTCCAAGGGAGGGGCATGCACCCTTTCCGGGTAGAAGCCTAGATGACTGTGATCCCAACTGTTATTGTAGCTGTGATGGTTGGAGGACATGTTGCTTGGCACACTGAGGTGCTAATCTGACGGTGTTGGCGTTGACACTTGCGTGCTTTAGCCCAGTGCTCGAGCGCGGGCCAAGTAGTCATGGTTGGTTGGCTAGTGTTTCGCTTGTCACTTAGAGTTAACACTTGTGTACGGGTCAATGTAGGCCACATTGGCCGGTATTCCGAGTGGGAGCACTAAGAGGGGAGTTCCGGGAAATGTGGATAATGAAGTTGGTGATGGGACATGAATCTCTTGTGTATAAGGAGGATTGGATTATCGCGAGGATTCGCAGGATGGAATCTAATTTGTGAATCATAAGTACAATTGCGAAGTGGAGCTAAGTGGACGTTTTAAATTTTTCAAAATTTTCAGATTATAGCTAAAGTAAATATACTGTATATACGGTATATCCCCTATACTAAAACTTTGATATGTCCTCATAACACTAGATGATACAAGTCCATAGGTCCATTTAAATATAGGAAAATATACGGGAACTAAGGAGGGCTCCTCCTATACTTAGGTTAGACATAACCTAAGTATTGAGGCAAGAAAAGAAGAGTAGAGAAAATCACGGGGACTCGGGTCCCCCCTATACTTAGGCTGAAAGTAGCCTAAGTATAAAGATCGAGAGTTGATGTTGGGAGAGACCCGACGTGAACAAAGAAGATGGATGGATGTACAAGTGAGTGGATGAATCTTCGAGATCAATTGGAGTGTCTAAGGCTCTGGGGAGGGTGCCGGAGCAAACATGGCTCAAACAAGCATGCAACACACTTCAATTTCACCAACGCACACATGAAACCAACAGATATTGGTTTATTATCTTGTTGGTTTTATTGGTGATTAAAACATCTTATTTACGTGAAAGAGATGCTAAGTAAAATCAACTGCGTAAACGGGGGTGTTGCTCTCCCAAAACAATATTTTACTCCATTTTAGGTTGACTTGCAATTAATAATCCCAATTATTTTGCTTAAGGTTATCACTGAATTAAGGTGAGCACTTTAATCAAGCAATCATCGTCTACCGTTCATTCCCATTTTCCATTAACCTAGGTGATCAAGCTAGGAGGGGAAATCGAGAAAAACCATGCAATAGATAAAAACTATGATCTAGGCTAAGCGATAAAACATGCAGTGTCTTGGCAAAAAATATGTGAAAATTTAGACTGTTTTGAAAACCAAAATAATGTATGCAAGTCGGTCAAAAACCGCACCTAACATGCTTCTATTAGTGGAGAAGAACATCTTATAATTTTGGCTAAGTGAAGCGATACTATGTGCGTCTTTGTTTAATGTTTGTCCTACCTACGAGCAAGCACGTAAAAAATGGAATGATAAAAATAAGCTCAAAGAGCCGCATGTCTGGTCCTAGGTCGACACTCAAGTGGGGACGATACCCACACAACCACATATATCGTTCGTTTACAATCGCGAGTCTTCGATCGAAGATCGCTGTAAAGACGATTATTACATGATGCAAAAGAACACATTTTTTTCTTTCTTTTTGACTTGCTCCAAGCATGCTTTTGCGACTCCTCACTGCGGGAAACACCTGCTCCTCGCCTCCTTGAACATCAAGGGCCCTGTCACAAAAGCAAAGGTTAGAGATCAATCAAAAAGAGAAAATTTTACGATGCAAGATAAATGAACAAATTGACCTATATAAAAGAAATAAATATCCGAATAATACAAGAAATGAGTCGTGTCCCCGACAACAACGCCATTTGACGGGCCGAAAATCCAGCCCTTTAAGAGTGCGGGATTAGCACCAGTATGTCATCGCAGCTGGGCTGGATTCAGTCCGTCAAAGACCATCCGATTTGATATGTCAATGAAATTGAATGGTCATGAATTTTTATTTTTACTTGGTAAGTTACCAAGGTCGAACTCAGGGACACGAGCCTCTCTCGTGATATTCAGACTTTTATCGATTTTATTAAGTGTTGAGTTAGAGAACAATAGGTCACACAATGCGAGAAGGCAAAACAAAGCATCAAATAAACATGGAATTATGCATTTTTTATTTGATTTTTAATCATGCAAATATATGCAATGAAATGCAACACTAAATATGCCCTAGATCAGAAATACTTGAGCCATTAAATTATAAGTCAAATTAGGGTCAAATGACGAAGCTATCTTCATTCATGTAAAAATTAGGCATGAGAAGCATTGAAATCAAGAAACTTAGCCAATAAAATAATACATCAAATCTCGTAGTGTAAAAACTAAAAGACAAGCATACCATAAAGAAGACAATTAAAAGAGCTTCAAAACGCCACTGGGATCAACTCAATCGGAGCTCTGATGCTCAAGATATACACGAGTGAAGCCATGGGCATAAAGACAAGAAAACAAGAAAGATAACTAGCAAACAGGTCCCTGGAAGGGACTAAATTGTAAATACCAGAAAATTAGGGACCTTCCCTATAAATAACCCACACACACAAGGGTATTTTTGCAATTATTAAAACCCGCGAGGGTATAAATGCAAAATACCCAAGTGCGCATGTGCTGCACGTGGTCTCAGGACCTATCTGCAAATTTGAAGAAGTAGGTGGGCCTCTGTGAAATTTGCCCAGATTGCACGTGCGTGGCACGTGCTTTCCAGGCTCGGTAGACTTCTAGGCTCGGAGGAGGCTCGGTGTAGCTTCGGCAAGGCTCGGGAGCTGGCTCTGGTTCGATGCAGGCACGAAAGAACTCGAAGCGCTGGGGAGGCTCGGGACAGGCTCGGGACGTCCAAGCCTACATGTCTTTGCTGCAGCTCGGAGAAGGTCCGGGGCTGACACGTGGCCAATCGAGACCCGTCAGATCTCAAGGATCCGATGGTACCTGGAGGATCTGCTGGTTGGCGACGTGGATGCTCCTGCACCGTTGGATGAGCTCCCGGGAGGAGCATCCAACGGTGCCTGTATCTTCTTCCTTAGCTTCAACGGGCGGCGGAACCAGGAGTCCAACGAAGTGGTCCCAGCTCCGCCGCTCTCTTCTGATGTCGATGAAGCTCATCAACTGGTCGTGATTGGTTGGCGATGGAGCTCAAGTTCTGGGCGAGCTGCGGCTATACGTGGAGATGGCTCTAGTCGCTCCGGTGGTGGAGATGGAGCTCGCCAAGATAACTCCGGCGAGCCCTCCGATCATTCAACAATGTAGAGTACCTGCAGCATTAGTCTAATAGCCGAAGCGAAATGGATGCAAGTGCGACTGAGATGGAGGAGCTTCGTGCGAAGGGAATGGAGCCCCTATAGGTTTCACCGTCGGAGAGCGATGGTGAAAGTGACAGAGGGTGACAGGGTTCTGGAGAAAAGAGGGATGCTATCGGGAGTGTGCGCGTGGAAGGTGGTGTTTTGGCTAAGCTAAGGAGGTGAACGATGGAGGGTAAAGGGATTGATCACGACCTAATTAATTAAGATAAGAAAGATGAAAAATACAAGGAAGTTTGAGGAAGCTTACCTGGTCGGAGATGGAGGTTGCGACTTGGGCTTGGGGTTTAATTGAACCCCGGGTCTTCGCTGGACCCCTTCAGCCAGGTAGGGTAGCTCGAGCAGGCTAGAAGCGCCCGACACAACCATGGAAGGTGGCGGGTCGACACCGGACCTTCCCCTATCACGGGGAGGAGGAGAGGAGCTAGGCGGAGCCCCGCATAAAGGTGGACAATCGTAGATGGTGGAGTAGGCGGAGTATTTGAAGAGCTTAGATGGGAGTTCCGGTAGTGATGGCCTTGTCTTTCGTGGGGGATATGGAGTAGTGGAGAGGTCGACGTGGGTGAAGTGATGGCTCGCGAGGATGAGGGATGATGGGAGAACGTCGTGGGGGTGTTGGCGAGTGGAGATGGTGACCGAGATGACGGGGAAAATGAGAAGGGGGAAGTGATTGTGTGAGCTGGAGATCGTGGGGGAGAGAAGGGGTCCGAGGTAGACGACGGTGTTTTGGTTGTTGGATCTTGAGATCCAACGACCAAAAGAAGGGCGCTAACGAGCGTCTTGGATGAAATCTGGGCGACTCGATCGAAGGGCGATTGGGTATGCCACATGTCGTTCTAATAATGAGGCACTGGCGGGCGACCCAGATCGCATATGGACGGTGATCGGAGGGTGGAGATCATAGAGGCAATGGACGGTAGAGATTAAAGAGGCGAAGGCGAGATCGAATGGTGCACAAAGCGCCACGTAGAGGGCAGAGCTCAATGCGCCAACGGGCGGCTGTGATGGATTTGAATATGATCAGACGGTGGGGGACAAAGCGTGTACGTGGAGATCGTGGGACCGTTGGATCAAGAAGAGATCCAACGGCTGTGAGAGAGGGCGGCAAGGGCAATGGGGCCGGGCCACGTGGCTCAACCAGAAAGAGCTACATGGTCCAATCAGATTATTTGAATAAAGAAAATGAAATACAAAGAGGCAAATGGCCGAATTTGGAAAAACTCAAAACATGAAAGTTGTTGATCTTGATGATATCTACAAGTTTCATGTTGATCAAAATTGGAGATGAGGTCAAATAAAGGCACACAATATTTTTGAGGGTATTTTTAAGGCTAAAAACACATGTATTTTAATTTTGTTATTTTTTTGTGTTTTTAATTTATTCCAAGACTCTGATAATTACAAAACTTTGTCTGATTTTTATTGACACCTAATCTAAGCAAGGGGGTTAACATAGGTAAAGTAAGATGGTGAAATCGAGTTTCATAAAGGAGTCACTAAAATCCAGACCTGTTTCATCACTCCCTCGGAATGGAAGCGTCTTGGTTATACAATCGTTTATGATCACATCACCCTCTTGTATTCCTAATACCTATACATCATGTATACTAGAAGATCTAGATTAAACCTGAAGTTTCAGATCTTATTTAGACTGTCTTATTCATGATTTTACCATTAAGTTTCTCATTTGATCATTGGGAGTCGGGTATCGATCATATACTTTTCAAAAGCATATATCATTGTTAGGTATTGATCATATACTTTCCAAAAGCATATATCAAACCTACAAATTTAGTCAAGCTTCCAAAGCGAGACGATAGTGCACGGAATTTGATCCTTTCCAATATCTCATGAGTGAGCTCGTGTCTTCCGGTTAAGTAATGATCCTGTATGATCCCTTTGAGAGATCTTATTACTCATATGCCCTTGTGTGCGTACCAACGTACTGGTGTGTAGACCTTGATTAGGCCATCAACCTATTGGTCTACCAAATGTACATACTCAGACATATAGTAACACATATGTCTCCGGTCAAAAGATGTGTGCCTATATTGTGACAACATACGACATAGGTCTTTGGTTATCTCGATCTTGTTAGGTCAACTCTTTGACCTAACTTATCTAACACCTCCAAATCTTTATTCCTATGCAGAGGACCTGCATCAAGAGGTCGGCTACATCTCCTTCTCAAGCCTCCTCTCTTAACAATCATTTGACAGTGCTTGATGAGTCCTCAATCTAACTCTTTGGATATTCATCCAAGCACCAGCCTCTATTATTCAACAATTGAATCAATGGTTGTTTGATCATTAAGATGGACATGGTACATAACCTTAATTGTACTAAGGGACCTATTATGCAAATTAAATATTCTTCATTTCAAATCAGGTAATGATATTTTCAATAACATTTATTGTATAGTGGCTTGTCGTGGGCTCGTATGTCCAACATAGAGGAGACTTGTAGGCGATTATGTAAGCCCATAGAACTGAGTCCATAAGTTGTGATCAGCTCTTTCTGTCCGACGTCTCATGTTTCTGCAAGATTGTCTTGATTTATATGTTTGACAATTTAGCCATATACCATTGGATTGATGATGATAAAGAGAAGCAACATGATGATGGATGTGGTACTCCTTCACTAATTTCTTAACCTCTTTATTGATGAAGTGTCTACCTGCATATGAAATAAGAGTCTTCGGTATCCCAAACTGCAAAATGATGCTATCTTTCAAAAATTGACAAACTGTGCAGTTATCGTCGGCTCGAGCAAGTATAGCTTCTACTCATCTACTCATATAATCCATGGCAAGCATGATGTAATCATAACCATGACAGTTAGGAAATGGACCCATGAAGTCAATACCCAATGCATCGAACATATCGGAAATCTGAATGAATTTGAGGGGCATAGAGTCTTTTGAGATGATGGTTCCTACCATCTTTTGATAGTCAAGCTTTGACGTATGTTGTGGCATCCTTGAATAGTGTGGGCCACCAGAGGTCACATTGCAATATCTTTGTTGTCGTTTTGCTTCTAGAATGGTGTCCACCAGATTCAAGCTTGTGACAAGCTCAGGGACACTTGTGTACTCCTCCCTAGGAATACACCGATGCCATATGCAATCTACTCCCCCTGAATAGGTATGGATCTTCCCATTGGTAAAAATAAATATTGGACAAGAACTTGTCCTTCTTGACTTTCGTCCAATCTTGTGGGACTACCCCACATACGAGGCAGTTCACAATATCAACATACCAAGGGAGAGATGTGATGTTGAGAATGGATTCATCAGGGAAGGTCTCTATGATCGGTGCACTACTCAGCTGAGTATCTTCACATTCTATTTTGGACAAATGATCTGCTACCACATTCTGAACTCCAGGCTTGTCTCTGATTTCCAAATCGAATTCTTGGAGGAGAAGGATCCATCTGAGTAGGTGTGATTTAGCATCCTTCTTCTGCTGTAAATATCTGATAGCAGAGCGGTCAATGCAGATGATGACTTTAGATCCAAGAAGATAGGATCTGAACTTCTCTAAGGCAAAAACTATTATCGACAATTCTTTCTCTGTAACTATGTAATTTCTCCATGCATCGTCTAATATCTTGCTAGCATAGTGAATGGCATAGGGCAGTTTCTCTCTTCTTTGTCCTAAGACAACCCCAACTACGAAATATGATGCATCCATCATGATCTCGAATGGGAGAGACCAATTGTGTGGTTGTAGGACAGGAGCTTGAGGACAATATCTTTAAGTTGACAAAAAGATTGGAGAATATGCTGATCAACAATGAAATCGATCTCCTTGCATAAAAGTTCAGTAAGAGATCAAGCAATTTTGCTAAAGTCCTTAATGAATCTTCGATAAAACCAACATGCCCAAAGAATGACCTCATATTCTTGACATTTCGATGTGGCTCGATTTTGGCAATCACGTCCACCTTCGTCGGGTCAAATTTCATGCTTCACTTGGAAATGACATGACCCAAAACAATACCTTCAGTGACCATGAAGTTGCTCTTTTCCCAAGATAAAATCAAATTCACTTAACATCATTTCTACAACACTATGTCTAGGTGCCAAGACAAGAGTCGAAGCTATCACCATAGACTGAGAAGTCAACCATGAAATCCTTGAGAAAACTACTGACCATATCAGCAAAGACAACAAGCATGCACCTTTAGAATGTAGAAGGTGCATTGCACAATCCAAAAGGCATTCTTCGAAAGGCATATGTATCAAATGGACATGTGAATGTAGTTTTCTCTTGATTCTCAGGGACGATCACCACTTGGTTGTACCTTGAGTACCCATCTAAGAGACATAAGAATTCCTTCCCAACCAAACTTTCAAGAACTTGATCAATAAACGACAGAGGAAAGTGGTCCTTCGTTGCTGCATTTAAGCATCGATAATCAACAAGCACGTGCCACGATGTTAGTACTCAGTTAGAAATTTCCTCTCATTGGTCATTTGTAACCATGGTGATTTCTGATTTCTTTGACACTACATGCAGAGACACCCATTTTGAGTCATAGATGGGGTAAATAAAGCCTGCTTCTCACCATTTCGTTGTTTCTTTCGTCACTACGTTCTGTAAGTTAGGGTTCAAGGTAAATGTAGTGTGAACATAAGGCTGGATTTATCCCGCGTAGATCCAAAACTTTCCAACCAAGTGCCTTGCAGTTTTTCTCTAAAACATCGAGCAATTAAGATTCTTGGGGGTCAGCCTGCTGCTGCTGATAACCAGATACATGTTTTCTCCACCTGCAAGGAAAGCGTACTTTAAACTTGTTCGAAGCTGTTTTAATTGAGGTAATTATTGAGTCTGTTCCGTGGACACTTTGAAAACTGTGCTGGTAGATGGATGGCTTGCTAAAATCAATGAGGTGTTGTCCACCTCTGTAACTCGCGTCTTTGATAAAAATGTACCGAACAAGTTTGCAATGAATTCTTCCTGTTTGATTTGGCATGAATTTTCTTCGAATAGGCTGATTATTGATTCTAACCCGGTCTCCTAGATGGCAAGGGGGAAAGGGTCGACTGTTCTTTCTAGGTCCTCCTATGAAGAGAGGACTTCCTGTGTCAAAGTATCATTCAGAGTAATGTGTTAATCACTGATATCAATAATGCCACAATCTTCTGCTACTGATTTTTGTAGGATATGGGAATGATCCTCAAGCACATCACGGAAGCATGTGGATCACATCAAATGCGATCGAGAGTGACTAGTCGCACTAGTTGCTCGATGCAGCGGAATTTAAAAAAAATTAAATGTGATGAAACCACATGATCCAAGAACCTTTCTTGGATCGTTTCATCTAAACCACAATAGGTATAAGGTTTACCTCTTGAAGCATGGTTGCGATTGAGTCTCTAAAATAAGAGACCTCCTGTCTCAAGTCCGATCCGAGGGAGGAGATGCTTGTGAGCATGTTAATGAGACGCGTCCTTCTTGCAATCCAAGTTGATGATCCAAGCGACAGATCTCCTGATCTCGTCACACGAGATTGAACATCTTCTTCAAGAGCAAGGCACACCGAAGGAGATGGAGATCCACGAGTAGATGATCCGGCAATATAACGACGATGCTACATCGATGACGACTCTCACAAGGGCTCCATGGTGGACGACCACTATGAGAGAAAGAGGGAGAGGCATGGCATGTTGAGAAAGAGAGAGGGAGAGAGAGCATTCGTTAATTGTAAATGTGTCGTGCGAAGAGCAAGAGGTGCCTCTTCTTATATAGGGTTTTGGGAGTCCATGGATCTCAATCCATGGACAACACACAATCAATGATTGAGATTGATTTGTGTTTCTTTCAATGGCTAAGATGTTGTCGTAAAAAAACACAACAACAATTGATTTAATTTGAATTAATTTATATTGATAAATCAACATAATTAATCCCAATTTAAATCAATTTAACTAGAGAGGAGATATCAAGGAGATTAACCTCTTCCCTAAAAGAGGGGGTAAGGCTACTCTTCTCCACATGAAGAGTTGTAGCCATCCACTCTTCTTGAGTGGAATGAGTCTATCTCCTCTAATTATCATGAGATCTCACTATCTCATGATATCTCCTTAATTTACAACAACACTTGTTGTAAATATTTTTTACAAAAAATAATTCACAATTATCTTATGAAAAACTTCAATCAAGCCATTTAAATTATGTGAATCTCATTCACAACCCAAAACAAAAAGTAATTATATTTTCAATTAATCATTCAATGTGAATCCAATTCACATTAATAATTAATCAACAAATATAAATCATAATATGCCCTCTCTAATATATTATAAATCACATTTATAATATATCTGATTAATATGGATAGTGCTATCCACATTATTCATATCCATTATAATTAAATCACATTTAATCATCTTGGATCTCTTTTCTCATGTGTCCAAATAACATGAATCACATTCACATTATTCACATATTTGATAATTAAATCACATTTAATTATCTAAGATAACTCTCCTAATAATATCAATCAAATTCACATTATTCATGATAATTAAATCACATTTAATTATCCATTTTCTCAATGCTTGGATACATATATCAACAATAAATTTATCCATGAACTTTTTCAAGGATAATGCCTTTCTCCGCGGATACTTGGAGATAAGGACATGGCGATTGTATTGTTCCACGTATAGTGACTTGGATATTGAGATCACATCTCAAATACAGATCTTGCGGACCGCCCATAGATGTTTGATTAAATCAAAACCGCAAATCTAATATTCTTATTGCATCTGAATCACATTCAGATCAATCCAATATTTGGACTAAGATCAGATTACTTCTCTATGAGAGAAGTCACTAAAATCCAGACCTGTTTCATCACTCCCTCGGAATGGAAGCATCATGGTTATACAATCGTTTATGATCACATCACCCTCAGGTATTCCTAATACTTGTACATCCTGCATACTGGAAGACCCAGAATAAACCCGAAGTATAAGATCAATTTTACACTATCTACTTCAGGGATTTATCATTAAGTTTCTCATTTGGCTATTGGGAGTTGGTATCGATCATATACTTTCCAAAAGCATATATCATATACAGGTGTTGATCATATACTTTCCAAAAGTATATATATCAAACCTACAAATTCAGTCAAGCTTCCAAAGCGAGATGACCGTGCACGGAATTTAATTCTTCCCAATATCTCATGAGTGAGCTCATGTCTTCCGGTTCAACAATGAACCTGTATGATCCCTTTGAGAGATCGTATTACTCATATGCCCTTACATGCACACCAGCACGCCTGTGTATAAACCTTGATTAGGTCATCAACCTATTGGTTTGCCAAATGTACATACTCAGACATATAGTAACACATCTGTCTCTGGTCAGAGGATGCGTGCCTATATCGTAACAACATATGACATAGGACTTTGGTTATCTCGATCTCGTTAAGTCAACTCTTTGACCTAACTAATATGACACCTCCGATTCCCTATTCCCATGTAGAGGACCTACATCAAGAGGTCGGTCAGATATCAACCAAGTGAGAAAGGATTGCCATCTCCTACTCAGGCTGGAGATCATCTCTTAACAATCATTTGGCGGTACTTGATGAGTCCTCAATCTAACTCTTTAGATATTTATCCAAGCACCAACCTCTATGATTCAATAATTGAATCAACAACTGTATGATAATTAAGATGGCCATGGTACATAACCCTAATTGTACCTAAGGGACCTATTATGCAAATTAGTTATTCTTCATTTCAGACCACAGAATGATATTTGTAATAACATTTATTGCAAAATGGCTCGCCGTGAGCTTGCATGTCTAACAATTTTGGCTTTCCTCCATCAGATGCAGCTTTCGGCTCATTTATCATGTCCATTGTGACATGGTCACTATAGGAACGAAATGTAATCTTTTCAGACTCATAATCGATGGCCACTTCGGCAGTTCGAAGGAACGACCGAGCACGAATAATCGGAACCTAAAGCAACAGTACATGCGAATCCATATCTAAGATGACGAAGTTCACTCGGAAGTGCATGTCCTACATAATCATGATAACGTCCTCTAGTAAACCCTTGGGTTGCTTAATGGATCGATCAGTAAATCGCAAGATCATACGAGTGGGTCTAAGAGGATCCAACCCAAAATCTTCAAGCTGTAAGGAGGACATGAGATTTATAGAGGAACCATTATTAAGAAAGGTTCACTCAAAAATATGATAAAAAATTTGGCATCTGATTAAGGGTGATCCCTTGTCTTTCTTTTTTTGCGGGAGATCACTGATATCATTTACGATGGCCATGGTGAGGATGTGCTTTTGTCCTCGTCTGCGTCTATTCTTGCTGGTCTGATGCTTCGAGGTACATGCCTCTTTCAAACCTTTCTTTACTGATGGCATGTTCTCCATGGCCTTCATCAATGACATTTTTAAAATAAGATTTTCAATAATTTCAACCACACTAGGGTCGGACAAAGCATTTTTTTTAAATTTTTTTATTTTTTGGCATTTTTGATAGTATCGGGAAAAGAAATATTCACAAAAGGAAATGTGTTGTTCTTAATTACATCATTATTTACAAATGACAGGCTAAAAGAAGAGAGGCCATTCAAAACATGCAAAAATGTATCCACATGAGCTTCGGCTTTGTCAGTTGGCTCTGGAGTCATTGCGGGTGCAAGCTCCTCCTAGGTTGGTTCAGTTTGGCTTCGACTCTTAGTGTCTTTTTGGAAATTTTCATTTTGCTGATTTTTTTTTTTGTAAATTTTACTGATAGTGGCGGCTGACTGGTGATGCTCCTCTATCATCTTCTTCCTCACCTAGCTCTGCTATTGGTCCAGCTGATGCAGAAGACGTCGACTTGCTAGATGCTACTTTATTCTTCCCCTTAATGTGTGTCAAATGATTACAATGTCCTATCATTCCAGAGAGTCACTGCATGAGACAACACAAAATCTGAAATACTTGACTCTGCTGGATTTGATGGCACATCACAAACTACTCGATCTTTACGCTTGAAATTATTGGGGTTGATCTTGACCTGCGCTGGGATTGGAGTTTTTATCACAATGAGGTCATCGAGGGTCTGGCTCATCTCTACTAGGCTTTTACTAATTGGCCAAGCAGTCGAGAGGGGGGTTCATTGGAGTGACCTCGGATTCATAGTTCTGAGAACACTGGGAGTGATAATGCTGGTGAGGCTGCGAATGGGAAAATTTTGAATTATACTGAGGAGGAGAATCTGGTAATGTTTAGGAGGAGGAGGATACTATTGGTGCTGAGCATCCCCATAATTGTGATACGTCTATTACTGATGGTACAATGACTACTGGTATGAATGATTCTGTCTCCAAGTATTCTGATATGGTGGAGACTACTACAGAGGCTGCTGCTGGACAAATTTCCAAATGGATGATTGGTGATACAACTGAATTATAGAGGACTGGTCTTGCTACGGTCCGCCTGGACGGTCTAGTTGTACATCATTATTCCATATGTCATTCACCTCTTGGATTTGGGGCAGTGGTGGGAAAAATGGATCCGCATAAGATGGGGCTAGGGCTCGGGCTGGTACTCGATAAGATGCTACAACGAATACAGTGGTGCCTAGTTAGGAGCCTGTATGTAGTATATGTTCTGGACCTGGTGCTGCCTTGAACTCAGTTGAGGTGGTTGTGGTGATGATGGCTCCTTCGGCTCAGCGGGAGTTGCGGCTGTTGGACTCGCAGAGACTGCATTGATGGTACTGACCAACAACTCCAACTTCTCGGTAATCTGATCCAGCTTGTCCAGATGCCGGGTTCTCTGTTCGATCAGTGACAATTTCTCGAGGTCCTATGATCATTTCTCAATAATATCAACTTTATAAAGGTGGCTCCCGATGATGATGACATTGAAGCTCTTGTCCCGATCCGTTTCATGGGATGCCGCCATGTTCATTGGCTAGTGGTGGGTTTGTGGTGGTCACTGGTAGCCTCACGATGAATACAAGGTGTCCTCTGCTTCGTTTATTTCTTCAAAAATCAGCTAGACTACATCTTGATCCTTGTTAAAATGAGACCCGCCACATGCGGCATTGACAAGTCTCTGGCTTTCTTTTGTGAGGCTCCCAAAGAAATGTTGAAACAAGCTGGTCTGAAGAATGTCATGATGGGGGCACTTTGCGTGCAAATCTTTGAACCTCTCTCATGCTTCATGAATGGACTCGTGTAATCCGTGGGAGAAGTTGAAATCCTAGCTCTCATATGATTCAGATGGCCTGATGAATAGAACTTGTAGAGGAATGCAGACTTCAATTCCTCCCAGGTCGGTACTACCTTTCCCAAATGATTTATCTAGTACAAGGCCTTATTCTGAAGACTGAATGGGAAGACACTCATTTTGACTACACCTAACAAGATGTTAGGGTAGTGAGTTGTGTGGCAGATGCGGGGAAACTATTGGAGATGGATGTAAGGCTCTTCATTGGTGTTCCTATGGAAGAAGGGAAGAAGAGACAAGAACCAGGGCTTCGATTCAAAGTGTCAGTGGACTACAATAATTTGAATCCACTTAGTCATCTAGCTAGAGCCAAGATTGTATGTCTCCTTAAGCGTAGGCTTGTGAGCCTCTCTTCTTGTTTTGTCTACCAATCCTCTATGGGGCCCATCTCCTTGTTCATCATCATCTCTCCTCCTCCTCCTCCTCGGTTCTCTCATTCTCTCCTCAGGTCATTGAGCATGTCGGTAAAGATGACCAGGGAAAGAGCATGATCTGCCAGTTGCTGTTGGATAGACTATATGGATGCAAGTAACTATGCGTTTACTGCATTCTAATGTGGATGCAAACCCCGATTTGGCTATTGTGGTCCCTTACCTTTTCCCTGAGTATCCATCTCGGAACCAGACTCAGAGGAATTTATCTGTACGGGGCCCAGGTTCGTCTCTTGATTTGCACATTCAAATTCATTTATTCAAACTGACAATTATGGGCAGTCGATGAAAATATGAGTCTAGGATTAAGGTTAATTTCAGACATATGTAAATGGAGTACTTGATATGAATATAAATCGTTCTCCAGGATGTATGTCTAGACAAGAGTGATCCCGATTTATTAGAGTAGAATATGAGGAGTATGAAGATCAGTTTGTAAAGTCCAAACCAAGTTCTCGGGAATCACATCAAATTATTAAAGATGCCGAATTCATGGAGTCAATGTAGGTGTCGGTGAGGTCCCGATTGAACCATCCATGAGTCGACATCTCAAGAGAGAAGGCGGAGTAGATGAGGAATGGAATACAATGGTAAACAATGGATGAAATGAAGAGAATGGAAGAAGGATCGAAGTGAGTAAGGTAAAAGGAATAAAATAGATAAAATAAAAAATGACGTAAGTATGCGGGACTGATCTTTGATCTAAATCTAATTCAAACAAACATCAATGCAATGGATTCAAGAACTCACACCAATGAAGCCGTAAGAGTTCACCAATGAAAGCCGTAAGAGTTCATGTATTTTTATCTTTTCAATTTTATTTTGTTATTTATGCAAAATCTTATAGAAAGTCCTTAGAGGCTATTTCTATAGGAGAGTGAGTACCGCCAGAAAAGTATCTCGTACTTCCCACTTCCTTTGTAACCTATAGCATGTACTTTTTAAGAGAATCCTTGCTATTGGTTCTGGATCCACTACTCATCTAAAGGATAGAGGTATAAGTCGATAGACAAAACCAATAATTCCCTCGACTAGATACTCAGATGTGAAACAATGAGACAAGTACCCTCGTGAGGGGATTGCTTAAGCTCACTACTTCAAACTAATTCTGTAAGCATATGAAGCCCTACCCACCCACGTATGATAGAAGCACCAATACTTTGTGGATCCAGTCAATAACAAGGTAGTACCTAGTTTGGGATTTTGGCTCTATTTTCCTTGAGTTGTGCCTCACTCTGTCTGGAGTGTACTTGAAAATAATATGTTCTTTATGAAGCCAATACAATGAATAATCGTTATGAATTTTATTTTTGGTCGAAGTTTATTAAACAAACCCCTTATTTTATTTTTTGGGTTTTCACCTTTTTTTGAGTATTTTCAGGATAATCCACCTAACGGTTTTTTTGAATTTTCTTTATATCCTAAGTGATACAAAAATGGGAGAGAAGATGGAAAACCTGTGAAGTGACACTATGATGGAGAACTCACCATTGTGTCTAGTGATGCATGCTCAGTTAGAAGACTTACAGTGCTTTCCATATCTCTCCATGCGAGATGCAAGAGAAGAAATTTAAATTACACTATATGCAACACAAATCGGTGAAATTGCCCTAAGCAGGAATTGCTATTAGCATGAAGAATCATTTTAATTTGATCTAGGTCTAAGCGTAGTGGTTATAGGTGCATGTAGATCGTATGGATTTGGGCCTAAATTATTGAGTCAAGAAAGTCCTAAAAATCTAAGGGCTTATTCACATAAACAAATAAAAAGAAAGCAGAAAAGACAAAACATGGGAAATAAATAAAAAATAAGTGGAAAAATAGGGAGGACGAAAGTCAGAATGCGAAGAAAATGCGAAAAAAATCGAGCGGGCCTCCAAGTGAACATACATTGGTAAATTAGGCCTGCAAGAGTATGAATGTCCAATGCCCAACTTGTATTATTACAATTTATTTGAGTCTCTCTCTCACTAAATAAAACTAAATATCTACACTAAGCTTCTCTTCTCAAGTCCTTGTCTTCTCCTTGCTCTCTCCTGCCGGCTTGTGAAGAAGGAGCCAATCTCTGTCAAGCTTGGTTGCCTCGGTCTCCTAGAAGACCGCCCTTGGGTAGAGGCCCTCACAAAAAATTCAACAAAGGAAATTGGTTAGAGTAGATAAATAATTATTTATAAAAAAATAAAAGACATATAGATATACAGCTAATATATACACTATCCTATCATACGTTGCTCCCCGACAACGACACCATTTTGTTAAGGGGTGATCAGTGAGGTTCCTAACGTCCGATCTTGGAGGGCCTAAGGTGTCCGACTAGTCAGATCCGGTAATCGTTGTAGCGGCTGCTCTCATGGTACTCAGAACTCAAACAATCCTCTCAAACAAACAATCGACCCACGATATATGATAAAACAATAAATAAATACAAGGTGAAATTTATTATACCCTACAGAATGTGTACAGTGATAAAGTAGTAGGGGTCGAACCACTGGAAGTAAACTGGATAGGTATAATTTTTATTAATAAAAATTAATAATTATTATTTTTGTACTTTTTTAGATCTTTTAATTTTTATGGGTTTTTATATTTATTTTTTGGATTTTAGTTATTTTAAATTTTTATGTTATTAAATTTCCAAATTTTATTTCCTCTTTTTTTTACAAATTTTAATTTCTTTTTTAAAGATAATATTTCTATATATAGCAATAATAATAATAATATAGGTATTATAAATAATATATAAGGTATATAATAGATAAATATATAAAAATATATACATGAACCCTCCTTTTTATTTTTTAAAGATTTTAAATATATTATCTATTTTTAAGTATAATAATTATTATATAAGTATTATAAGGTATATATAATATATTTATAGGGTCTTATAATTTTAAATATATACAAATATACTCAAAATTCACAAAATAATTTTCTGTATTTATTCTATTTGTATCTGTTTTTGTGATTTTTATGTAATTTTTGTTAATTTTTATGTATTTTTATTGTATTTAATATATCAAAATATTGTATGTAAAATATAGGCCAAAATGTTTTGGGTTTTAAAATAAGAAAATAGGTCCGAAAAATCCTAAATCTATTTTTAATATGTATTATATAATATAAATAAAAATAAGAAATAGAAAATTATTTTTTGGATTTTTATGAATTTTTTTGATTTTATATATTTTTAGGGTTTTGTAATTTTTAGTGTTTTCTTTTATATTTTTTGTGATTTTTTTCTAGAGATACATTATCTACTAATATATATACTCTATTTTTTTAAATGTTTAAAGTTAGTTTTATTATTTTTTTATGTTTTTATAAGTAAATAGGGAATAAATACCTCATTTTCTATTTTTAATAAATGGGAAATATAGTAAAATGCCTAAACAAAATTATTGCATGAACAAGCACCAATTCAGGCATTTACTTTATTTTTTTTCTAAATTTTATGAAGCACTTGAGCTATTTATTAAAAAACGAAAAGCAATAAATAAAAAATGCAAGGTTAGCATGGGTAGACTTGTAAATAAAATGAAGCACAAGGGTATGGGGTGCAAATTTCCAAGAACATTAACTCTTATATTACAAATTTATAGACTAAACATAAACAGTAAAAAGCCGCGAGGTCTACAATGCAAATAACACAATGCCTCACATGGCGCAACATGTGAGGCACAATGACCTTTCTATAAATATAACAAAGTTCTAGGGTCCATAACAATTTATACAAAAGTTTTAAACTGAATTAATATTTACAGGTCTTAGTTTAGGGTTACTTAATAATTTACCAAGGAGAGCTTCATCTGACGATGCTCAACATGCCATATGGCTGATCGTGTGGTGGGGAGGCACATCGGTTCACCTCTTGAGTGGATGACCTAGATTAGCTCTGGGCAACAGATCTTGATCGAATGGGTCTGGGGGTGTCACGTAGAACACCCCAAGAACACTTGCTGGGAAAACTTCAATCTGGTGTTTGTCCTTGCTCCGTCCACCAATCTCTTCGTCGAGGGGTCCAATAGACTCCTGGGGACTCCCCACGTCTGCAGGAGGGCTCAAGTAACTTCGGGCCTCAGTGGAGGAGTCCTGGAGGTATGGGGGTTCTCTACGTACCAAAGCAAGATGTCTTGTCGATTCAGGCTCTAAGTTCCTCTCCAAGTGATGGATCCTGCACAAAACGATAGAGGGGCTCGAGACGAGTGTACTCGACATATTTCAAAGCTGAAAGCATGCTTGGAGCGAAGGGGTAGATGAGATCCGACGTAGGTGGAGGAAGGAGCTTCTATTCGAGCTTGATAAGTGAAGAATCAAGATGGGAAGTGGACCAAAGTATGGGGAGTGGGAAGGGGATAAAAATGGCAGCGAAAATGGGTCGAATCACAGGGAGAATCTTGATGATTTTGGGCTGGAGCTCCAAGCTCCAACATATTTAAATTCTAAAATTACACTAAGATGCAAATTAATTAATTAAGCTAATATCTATGCTACACCAAGGATAGTAAATGCAATAAAAATGCAGAAGGAAAGTATCTCATACTTGCAAAGTAGGGATCAGAGAAAGGGCTCACTGGAGAAGCTCCGGTAAGGCCTTGGACCGCCGAATTCCACCTCTTATCCTTGCCAACAAGGCCTGGAGGTTTGTGCTGTCACCACAAGCTTCAACAAGATGGTATCCTATTAGGGTTACGAGGAGAAATCATGATCGGAAAAAAGGAGGGTAATGGGGGTTTATTTATAGGTGAAGCTGGAGCAAAAGGCCAGAGGAGATGACACGAAAGAGAAAAGTGGTGGGTGGAGGCTATGGTATCAACATGCAGTAGGGTTGCGTGCAAGAAGGTGGGTTGCTCGAGGGAATTGGTGGCATGGACGAGTGGGAGAAAAATGGAGAAAGTCAGAAGTCACGAGACTTCAGACAAAGGATTTGGGGGGGGGGGGGGGGGGCGCAGAGGGGGATTGTTGATCAGGTAGTCAACAATCGCTACTCTCTTGTTGGTCCACGTGGACCATCCAGAAAATAGATGGGATTAAATCCCTTATTAAATGGGTAATAAATAATAAATGATTTTATTATTTTTAAGTCAAAACATAAACAAATATTTATTATTTTATGTAGTATTATATATATATTTTATTTATTTTACAACACTTTTTATTAGTTGTTAATATTTATGTGTATACATAGGTATATATACATGTATTTGAGGTATTTTATTTTTATTTTGTATTTTATGTTTTATTATTGTATATACATATTTTTATTGTACTTTTTTTTATTTTATTTATTTACTTAAATATATATATATATATGTATTATATATATAGTTTACATATATAGTATGATACTTTATTTATTTAAATATCTTTTTGATGAGTTTGTTTTATGTTTATTATTTACATATATTTCAAATAATATTTACAAGTATTTAGAAAATATAAGGAAACTAAAAATATAAAGAATGAATATAATGAATATTATATACATGTATACAATACAATAGGGATCCAAAAGCAAACTTTACATCCTAACTCCATTTTTTATGAAACCACCTTCATTAAACATATACTTAAATTTTATGAAAAATAAAATGAGTTTGGTCAATTTTGGATCTGTATGGAGGAGTTACAGGTCTGTGAAGTTTTCTTTGCGGCCTTTTGTTTTGAGTGTCCCGCATGCGCTGTGTATTATTTTAATGTGAAATAAATTTTGTATTTTTATTTGATGTTTTATGTACAATTTTCATGTTGAGGGTTTTATTATTTAAGGTATAAAAATTGGAAAATAAAATAGGTTCCAAATGACTATTTATTGATGAATAAAAATCAGGGTTTTGAGTTGTATTCTGCACAATTTGCCTGCCCTATCTCCTCCTACTTTATTCCTTGTTGACCAAGTCATCATGATGACTGGTCTCGGGGTCTAGGGTCATTCGGCGTCTTTGACACTTCATTTACTTTTCTTTTCTTTCCTTTATTCTTTTATTTTGGAAATACATATGAATATTTATAGAGTATTTATATATCAATAATTGAATGTTATTTTGTACAAATTAATGCTATATACATGCATTTAGCTAAGGCCAAAATGGAAGAAAAAATGATGAAATGGAGATTCATTACCCCCTCCCCCACCTAAACTTTGCTAATCCCGTAGGAAAAACTTATATGAAAGTAGGACATAAAGACAATTTTTAGTCAATTCCTGATAGTTTAAGTGAGAATACAAGACTCTTCCATCATGCATCTTGTTTTTGTAACTCACCAAAGTCGAATATCTACTAATGAATACTTGATCCATATCTTTTATATTTAACTTTTATCCTAACTTCCTGTTAAAACCACCACAAAATCCACATAAATGATCAAATTAGAAAATTGTCTCATGAAATAAAAAGTGGATCTATGTTAGGAATTTAACTCATCATGAAAATCCAAGAGAAAATCACATAAAATACCGAGAAATCTGAGCTGAAGTAAAAATCTATTCATACACATATATTGTACAATATTCTAATATTTCAATAGACTAATTCTAACCCCAATTAACATGAAACCAACTTCATTGTGTACATAATACTAACCTCAATCCATGAAAAATCGGAAAAAACTAGCTTGTAAAAATACAAAATAACCTAAACCCTCATTTTTAGGATAAAAAGCTGTAAAGTTGCATTACTTTCTCATACCGTGTCCATTCAAACTCTACTTACTTTTGATTTAAGAACAATAAATTTGTGAGTTTGAGGATCGTGACACTACTAATGGGGGGATGGATAGTGGTTCGGGACAACTTTTAAAAATCTTTGTGAAATAACCAACATACATAAATACAATAATCAAGCAGACCAATCAACACACTTGCATAATATTTTTACGTGGAAATCCGCCTGGGTAGAAATCACGATCCGAGTCTTCCTAACTCAGGCTTCCCTATTAACCAGGCTAATCAACTGCTTTAGTAAAGCCTGCGATATTTCCATAGATATCTCAACCATTTACAAAGCTTTCACTTTACAATCTTGGATCAAACACCAAGATCAACGCTACATATCAAACACTGTAGCACAAGCAGAAGAACACGTGAGCTTTCAGCTTTCTTTGTGCTTCCTTGGAGGTGTCATATCCAAGAGCTTCTCTACACACCTAGGATCAGACACCTAAAGTCCTATAGAGAGATGTTAACTGGAAATAGATATATGATTGTGATAATATCCAGATAAGGTTATCTCTATAGATATCAAGAAAGCAATTCTCCAAGTAATAATAGATGATATCTAGAGATAATCAACAACAGTATTGCATGTATAATTTTAAAAAAATAGCACAAGCAATTATATCACAAATCTCACTAATATATAATCAATATCAAATAAGATAATAAATATCACCATGCTGGGAAGAGGCTGCAAAAAATATTCTGACAAAATTAGAAGAACTTGCAGACTGGATAGCGAATCAAAACTGCTGAATCGAACAACTTGCTTTACAGCTTTTCAACCACGAATATTCTTCTTAGAATATCGAATGAGTCGAAAAAATGAGAAATAATATCGAGAAAATCACTCAGAAATAGTTTCTAGCTTTTCTAATGAGAGCAGGAATGAATACCCGAGTGGTGTGTATTCCAATAATGGGTATGCATTGCTTTATATAGGAACTAAAAAAAGTGGCCATTGGAAACAAAATTGGAATGAAATTAAAGATGATTTCCTGATATGATCGATTAGATTAACAAGTATGACAGATCAACTATAAATGATCTATAAGCAAAAAAGCTATGATCGATCAGTTAATGGCCATTTGAATGATATTCAAATAATGATCGATAATTTCGATATGTATGACCGACAAGTGGTCATCGATCAATGAGAACACATGATTGACAATGTATGATCGATCAACGTGAAAAATATGATCGACTGGTTCATCAAAAACTGATATTCCAGAAAAGGATTTTTTTGATTGAAGCTTGCTGGAGTTATAAAATTTGCAAACCTAATACAAATAAAATCATTACAAGTCTTTTGAATAACAAACAACAAAGCTGGGAAACTGCTTTTGCTTTGGAATGACGTCTTAGACACATCCGTCTAGAGCTGAGATCCATACTTGAAGTCCTGCAGTCACAGAGAATATAAGAAAGACTATAATATATTTTTGTATGTGTGCCATCTTTAAAATCATGGATGACCAAAATACTAACAATATCCCCTTTTCTAATGATGACAAAATCACTACAATAGATCTCTGTTTTAGGGACGGGAACAAGCGACAGTCTTTCAACGATCGCCCCATGTGTATTCGCCCAGGATAGTTGTTCCGTCCGATCTCCCGTCTATTGAAAAAAATGGTAGGAAGGGATGGCCATTCTTATGATCATCCCACCTGATTTCCCACCTGGTGGAAAAGAAGGTGAGATTGGAAGTAGATGGAAAAGTTTTACTTATGACCGTCCCCGATCGTCGGGGAAGAGATGGTCATAGAGACCGTCTCATCTTGGTGAATCGATAAAATCCCCAATCCCCTCGACGGCAAGCTACTTTTCATCCCTAATATCCACAACCCATCGTCGTCTCTTATGACAGACGTCGCCCCACACGCTCCTCCGATCTTCTCCCTCCATCGCGAGATCATGCCTTGTCCCCCCTTCGATCTGCTTCCTCCTCATGTAATCTATTCTACGTCAGTGGTTAAGGGACATCTCTTTTCCTTCTCCACGTTACGCCCGTCATCGAATCTATTGGTAACTATCATTGAGTTTATTTAGATGTGATTATATGCACATGATGATTCCTTCTCTATGTTTCTTTGATACTCTATCTTTGAAACTCTATATTTGATAATATATGAATGCTTTGATAGGAATTGTATATATGCCAATGTTGCTCATAGAAATACCTTATGTATATTGTATGAATGCTTTGATACATGTATGAATGATTTGATAGGATAATTATATGAATGCTTTGTTACTCTACATTTCTTTAATTGTATGAAATGCATATATATATGTCAATGTGACTTATAGAAATACCTCATGTTAGATGTATAGGAAATATATTTGTGGGTCATAAGAAATGTATGACAATGCTATGGATGAGTTTGTTGGTATATTCTTCTTAGTAGAACCTGTTAGGGTTGCTATAGATTGAGTTGGTTAGGCAGTACTAAGGTACTATCTTTGGATCGGTGATAATATGATTGATATTTGATTTAATGTAGAAGTATAGATAAGTCTTGGATAAACAAGAGAAAATATAAAAATGGAGTAAATGAGTTTTTAGACGGGGCATTTCATGTTGAATATTTGAATCGAAGATCAAGTGTAGCTGGTGATAAAATAAGATGTCCTCATACGTGATGTAAGAATAGTCAAATCAATGACCGAGACAAGATTTATGAACATCTAATTCTAGACGGTTTTTGGTTACATGACACAACCTGAACAGAACATGGGGAAGAAATCAATTTCATTTTGAGAGAGTAGATGATATGGAGATGGACACTGATGGTGATTATATGAATGAAATGTTAGATGATACAAATAGAAATGACTCGAATGAAACAGAAAATGCAAGAAATGATGATTTCAAGAAGAACATCACTGATGTTAAATGTATGTTAGCTCATGAAGTGGAGATGTCACGACTGCAATTTCTATTAAAAATGTTTAAAATATAAGTCAAGAATCTTTCAACATCCACAATGATTACGAATGTCATGTCTTTAATTAGGAGATTACTCAAAAATCCTGAAAATTTCCCAAAGGATTGGAAAGATGTAAAGTCAAGATTTCGATCACTAGGATTGCAGAAGATCGATGCGTGTCCAAATGACTGTGTCTTTTTTGGAAGGATAACATAAGTTTAACTCATTGTCCAGAATGCGAAACATGAAGATAAAAAGATGAAGATAATAACAGTACAAGGAATAAGGCACATAAAATATTACGATATTTCCCTTTTATTTTGAGATTGAAGAGATTATATAGTTCTAAAAAACTACGAAGTGGATGATATGACACGATATTAGAAGAAAGAATGACTCAGATGGCTTTATACAATACCCTGTTGGTGTAGAGGAGTGGAAAACATTTGATGAAAGATTTCTTGAATTTTAGAAGATGCTCGGTACATTAGATTGTGACTTACAACTGATGGTTTTAACCCATCTGTTAATATGAGCATGAGTTAATCGATTTGGCCAGTTATAATTGTAACATCCAATCTTCCACCATGGATGTCAATCAATTCGTCATTCATGATGATCTCATTACTAATACCGGTTCCGAAAAGTTGAGGAAATGCAATCTATGTTTATATGGAGCAGTTATTTGATGAACTAAAGAGACTTTGGAATTTGGGGATTAAAGTCTATGATGCATTCGAAGGAGAGACATTTATTATGTGTGATGCATTACTTTGGACTATTAATGATTTTCCAGCTTATGCGAATTTATCTGGATGGAGTATCAAAGGAAAACTTGCATGCCTCATATGTTTGAATGACACTCATTCTACCATGCTTACATCAAGTATGAACCATTGTTATCTAGGGCATCACTAGTTTTTTCCCAATCAAACATCAATGGAAAATACACGAATACAACATAAAATTTGACGAGCTATCTTGTGATCGTCTAAAAACTTTATTTAGAGTGGCTGGAAAAATTTTGTGGGAACAATAGATGGAAATTGGGTGATTTTGTTTGGGATGAACTTTCAAGAAGAAAATACCAAGAGGGTGGAGAAAATCTAGTATTTTTTCTGAGAGTTACCTTATTGGAAGGATTTACAAATTCATCACAATCTTGATGTAATGAATATTGCGAAAAATGTGATGAAGAATATTCTAGGATTCTAAACCTATCTAGAAATGGCAAAGATACAATGAGGATACATGATTTAGTTACATTAAATATATGTAATGATTTGCATCAAATTGAGATGGAAAATGGACAAATAACAATACCTGGAGTAATGTACACATTATCAAATGAAGAATAGAATAAAATATCCAGCTTCTTGAAAGATATTAAAGTTTCAGATGGTTTCTCTTCACAATTAGGACGATGTGTTAATGAAGTAGAGTGAAAGATAACGTCTTGAAAAGTCATGACTGCCATGTGTACATGCAAGTATTTTTTCCATTGGCCATTCAAGGAGTTTTGGCAGAAGATATTGCTCAACCTTTGAATGCATTGAGTCATTATTCAAGATAATATGTTTAAAGATATTGGATCCCGATGTGTTAGCCATGCTAGAAAATGTTATCATTGTTATATTGTGCAAGCTGGAACAAATACTTCCTCCATATTTTCTTGATATTACGCTGCATTTGATTGTTCATTTGGCTACTGAAGCAAAAGTTGCTGGACCCATTCAATATCAATGGATGTATCCCATCGAATGATATTTGAGAAAGTTAAATAATATGGTTTTTAATAAGGTACAACCAAAATGGTGGATTGTGGAGGTATATCTTTGTGAAGAATGTATAAAATTTTGTGACATATATATGAAAGGGAGAAGTACACATTTTGATATATTCGAAAGAAATGACGACGATGAAGTTGAAGAAGTAGAAGACCATGACAAGTTATGGATATATCAAAAATGTGGTAGACCAATACTGAAAGGGATCAGAAGAATCATATCAAACACGGAAAGGGATCTTATTCATTACTACGTACTCATGCAAATCAATGAAGTTGATTTTATATTCGATGAATATTTTATGCTAGAAAGTCCTAATATTCGAAAATCTAAATTATTGAATGATTGAAGTCCTATGATCAGGCATTATAGGATAGTGGTGATAGTTGTTTCACCAAAGAAATTGAGATTCTTGCATGAACTCCGTACTCACAAGTTGTTTCTCACTCGGGTTAAATTGTTAATGGTTTTTTCTTTACAAAGAAATCGGCCGATGACATTAAAAAATACATATGTCAGATGTTATATTAAAAGCAGAATTACAATTAGGAGTTGATGGCTATACTGATTAGATCATTGATATAATAGAAATTAGTTTCTTACATGACATGATATGTATTTTGTTCAGGTGTCTTTGGTTCGATATTAGTCATGAGGGAACTGGTTATCAGAGAGATAAGAATGTATATCATTTTGAAAGAGAGTGCCGGTTACTGACAAATGAACCATTTATGTTAGCAAGTCAGGTTGAACATGTCTTTTATGCTCCAAATAACTCCAGCATCGGATGGATTTTTACTATACTTATTGTTCCTAGAGATTTTTTTGATGTACTTGAAGATGAAGATCTCCATTACATTGAAGATGCTTATCAGAAAGGCGCTTATGAGAGTTCAATGCATTCGTGGATAACAATGTAAACATAATAACTTGTAGAGTTTGTGATAATACGGTAACTGACTAAGAGTGTTATATTTATATTTTAAATATAGGAATGCCTCTTAGACGTGATCGACATATTAGAGAGACATCTGCTTCAGCTCCTCCACCCTCAGACCCTCCACATGCCACTACTTCTATCAGGCGGAGAGGACCCTTGCAGTGCAGGGCATTAGATCGTCTCCCTCCAGACACAACGCTACATGTTCAGATTGTTTGGTGGGGATGCAGTGGGGGAGAAATCCACACTCTTTCATAGTTAATTGGGACAAGTGGCGCATTCTCGTATTCCAATCAGCGTTGTTGGCTTCAGGTTGGTTGCTCAGTTTGTTAAGGATTCCATTCTACATGACATGAAGGTAAATATTTGAAATTATCATTTTTCACTTTATATTTTCATTAAAATATCATTTTTAATAATTGACAACTTTGAATCCTTACAGGCTTGTTTCACTTGGGTCGTAGCATTGACGTTGATACACATATTTGGGCTCATGCAGATGAATTGATTCCTTATTTTCGACGAAGCTTGAAGAATACAGTGAGTGATTTTGTGTTTTTTTTATAATAATTATGTGTATGAAATTAATACATTTTTCCAGTATTTCGATCCACAGCTTCCACTTGAGTAGTCGTTTGTGAGGATGCCACCAGGTATTGATCCCACCCATTGAAGGGAGCCTGTTGTATATTGGGCGGGGGATGAACATGGGTTACATAGTGATGAATCTGTGATTCATCACTCTAAAAGTTGAAAATAGAGTCTTGTTCCCGAGTAAATATATGCATATTTCCCTTTATATTGTAAAATTAGCATTCATGCATGCAAGCATAATATCTGCATTTTAGCATTCATACTTGCATTAAATAAGAAGCCAAATTCACTTGTAAATATTCACTTGTATATTAGATAAAATACCTTATTTGTATATATTTTATACTAACTCCGAATCCAATAAAATCAACTCCATAGTGTATATATTATTAACACTAATTAAAAAAAATGTCAAAAAAATACTAACTTGTAAAATCACCTAATAAAACTCCAACCCAAGTTTGAAGACCTTAGACCTTAAAACACACATATCTCTCTCATACGACCTCCGAATTAGGTCTACTCACTTTTAAAGTAATATACATTCAGAGACCTTCGAAACAAGACCAATTTCATTAAAATCGGAGCTCGTATGCAAAACATGAGTTTTGGACCCCTTTTGTATATTATACAAAATGACCGTTTTACCCCTGTATTTTATCTTTCTATTTTCTTCATTATTAAAAATCCAAAAAAATTAGATTAAATTGTAAATATTCTCCTCATATTTTTCCTATTTTTATTTTGATTTTTCTCTTTTTTAAAAAATGACAAAAAATCACAAAAGATAAAATGCGGTATTTTTTATGTGTATAAAGTACCACCCAAAAATACGTTTTACACAAACGATTTTATTTGATTTTCGGCCCTTAACGAAAGTTGTAGATCTCGTCGAGACGAGCAACTTTCGTGTTGTCACTTTTTAATCTAACCTCTTTTATTATTTCTTTTTTATTTTTCTTTGTAAATAGTTGCGGATTTTTCTCGGAGCGACACGTGGCATCTCCTCGATTCATCATATGTCGCCTTTTCATTCACCCACTTATACCATTCCTCTCCTTTATCCTGGATCGTTGGATGAGAGGGTCTTCATCAACGGTCAATACCCATTCCTCCCTCCACTCTCCCTTAACTTGAGGGAGAGGCCACATCTTCGACCACTCCCTCCCCCATCTTCTCCACTCCATCTCCCATCTCTCCCACTCTCTCCATGTCCTCTCCAACCTCCACCTTCTCATCTTTATAATCCCCTCCACTCCTCCATTCATCCCCATCCGCCATTCTAGAGAAGTATAGGCCCAGCTCGCTCCTCCCCCTTGGTGACAGCTCCGGATGTGGAGCTTGAGTCGACGACGACCTTTGCGCTTCAGGCGAGATCCAAGGGATCTTCCCTTTCCGCAGCTCCTTCTCGAGTTGCTCGAGCTCTGCATCGCCGCTGCATCGAGCGAAGACAGGAGCTCATCATCGAGCTCCTTCACAAGCATCCGTCCATCCCTCCAGGTAACATATTCTTCTTTTTCTTCATTACACCCCACACTCTCTCTTCTTGATTCATCACCTTCCTCCCACCGAATCACAAAATCGATCGCACATCAACGGATAAATCACACGTTGCGAACGCAACAGTGATTTTTATTTATTTTTCCGACGAACTTTCATCAATTGATTAATCCTTTATTTAAATCCGCTAAACAAATGCATGAGAATCCCCTGTTTGCAACACGGGATCATTTGTGAACTTTGACTCTCTCTCTCTTCCCTTCTCTTCTTCCCTTCTTCCTTCCACAATAGCGGAACTTTGCTCGAGCATTGCAGGTACTCTCTTCCGTCGCCTCGCGTCCTCCGGCGAAGCCGCCCTCGACAACACAAGCCACTCCAGGCCGGCCACCTCGTCGCGTGAGCAAGGCCTGACAACAACGCCTCCGCCTTCACGCGTCCAAACACGTCCCCACCAACTCGCCAAGCTCCCTCACCTCTAGGCCGCAACCGCCCCAACGCGCCTCCACCGCGCGCGCCCATCCGCCCGAGGTCCTCCTCCTGGGCATGTGTCGCCTGGGCGAGCACCTCCCCGTCTCCAGTAGCGCAGCCACGCGCGTGGGAACTCAGCCGCAGCGCTTGGCCTACGGCCGCGCCCCGCTGTGCCACAAGCCGTCCGCGCCACCGCACGCGGCCAACCCAGCCGCGCCGTCCATCCTTCCTGCCGCCCACGCGACCGTGCAACGCCGGTGCTCCAGCCGCGCCATCCGCGCGTCCTTGCACCGCCGCGCGCTGCGAGCGGCGCCTTGTCCCTCTCGCGCGCTTCCACCTCCAGCGTCCAGCCGCCGTTGGCCATCGAGCTCCAGCAACGCGGCCTCTCCGTCAAGCCTCCAAGGTGGTTGGCCGTCCGCCTCTTCCCCTGTTTCATCTCAAAAACAGAGAAGAATCCATCGCACAATAAACAAATGGTGATTTGGGAAGGGGACACTTGACACCCCTTGCAAGTTACGAAAGGAAGTTCAAGTTTTAGGAAATTACATGTAAGTCCCTATTCTCATTTAAGCTCATATCTCTTTTCTCTGTATTGCATTCACACCCTTGCATTTGTACGTTTATCTTTCTGTCATTTTGCCATCTATTTTTAATTTCAAAAGTTGCATTATGTAGTATAACTTATGTTCTGCCATCTTAGCACTTATTTGTATTTTTTTGATTTGCAGAATATTATTGGAAATTAATTTGGTGGAAAATTGCAATATTTTGCCTATTTTGATTATTTAATTTATTGTGCATTGTCTGCTTATCGAAAAATCTCCAAAAAAATCATAGTTGGCAGAACTAAGTTTATGCTACAACATATCCAAAATTCACATCATTTGCACATGTAATTTGTCAGAGAAAAATCACTTAGTGAAAAAATTAATTGATTTTTAGTTAATCAACCGTGAAGTGTTTTAACAAAATTCAAGTTGATTTGGATAGCTCTTGCTTAGACCTATTTGGATTAATTTTATTTCTGAGAAGTATAATCGTTTGGTAATTATTAAAATTGGTTTAGTCATTTTCACTAAGGTCTATATTTTTTATTATTCGTGCATCAGAAAATTCTAAAAAATTAGAGTAGCTTAATTTCATCCCATTTCATAATCTGGCCAATTTTCATATCCTGTAATTAATTTGATCATATTTCTGATTTAACTTCAAATTGGCCTGATTTTGCATGTGTTCTGCATAGAAATTAAAAAAAGAACAAAAAAAACTTCTCAAAAATCCAACACTTGAAACTTGCTAAAATCCACCTAAGGAGACAGATGCCTCCCTGAGTTCGACCTTGGACTTCCACCAAGTAAAAAAATCTGCCGCTTGAAATTAACTTGACATTAATTAATAGTGGTTTTTGATTAACCTCTCATATCCGACTGCAACGAACACTTAAACTTAATTTGGACCATTAATTTGACCGAATTAACATAGGGTGCGGGACTGTTGTCAAAATGGCGCCGTTGCCGGGGAGGCAAACGGCTTAGGATCACTTTAGAAAATTAGATTTAGGTTTTCCAGTCACTCGGGTAGTCTGATCCCCGAACCACCTTGTAATTATTCCATTTTTTCTCTTCAATTATTTTTTTTAAATTTTTATCTCTCTGACATTTTTATATCTTTTTGTGCGAGGATCGGATGGACTTGGAACGGCTTTCTTGAAGTCGACGCATCTCGAAGTGCATCGGAGGCCGACTATTCGTGGATCAAGTCGCTGTTGAGACGCCAGAAGGATTTTTCATTTTTTTAACTTGTAAAAATTGTCTGCATTTACAGCGGTTCCCGTTTGGGTTCTCGCGTGTGTAAATATTGTGGAATCGTGTCTCTGTCTGCTGTGTGGTTTGAATTTTAGATTAGGCTTGCACTAGCGGCTCCTCGAGCCACTCTAGGATTTGCTTGTGCTCGTAATTCTTTAGGACCACACATTGCACTTAAAAGACGCACCTACACCACAGAAGTAGTCAAATCAACATGTACTTCACTCGCTAATAGAACTGCTTGTCTAGGAGCGGATTTTATCGCTTGCATTTGCATGTAGTGTAAAGATTTCAATTCTGTTTTGCATCCTGCATAAAAGCGAAGGGATCACTGTAAGTCTTTTTAACTCAGCATACGGATCATTGTTTTTCGTACATCAGCTTTTCTCGATTTCCCCCTCTGATTTTCACATTTAATTAAACGGAAATTGAGACTGTCCGATAGGCGTGCTGTGTGGTTGGACTGAATCAGTGAGAACTTAACTTGAAATCGGGACTGCTAAACACTATTGACCAAAAAAGAATAAAATTGGAAAATTGTTTGCGGGAGATTAATCCCAGACCTTATTTTCAGGCTGAGTGAGGGTACTTGAGTGTGTGTGAACACCTTAAAGCAGAGCTCAAATCCCCGCCTTCCATATCACGTTCCGACCAATCCTAGCAAATATCACAAGTCGTAATCTTTAAGGTTCACTGACTAGTACCAAGTAGCCTCCGCCTGTCTCAGGTAGATAGGGGCGAAATTGCGGTACTTTGCGACAAGCTGCCAGTAACCCCCCGAGGTGAAGTTCCGGCCTTGTCAGCCTCCGCCTGCTTGCAGGTAGATAGGGGTGTGGTCTTTGAATCCATCGACTTGGGATAGGAGCGAAGAAAGGAAGGACCGGCGGTATCTTAGGCGACAGGTTAAACAGGGAAGACGCATCCGTCTCTGAGCCGACTTCCCTTAGGCCGCGTAATCCTTGCTATCTTGCTTGAAAAACTCACACTTAAAAACTACAAGATTAATTGGACTCGATTTCGAGTCCTTCACCGTGTTGAGTGTGAACTCGGGGTTTGCTTTTGCATTTGTCTTTGTGTCTGTCCGTGTGCGTTATCCTGTGTAATTACACATTTTCTACATCAATCTTCTTCCTTTCCTCTCCAATATGTCAGGATATTGGTCCCCATACCATGTGACCTCTGGTCACTCCTCCTCGACCATATTACGTTCATCTTCGCTTTCTCCTTCACCATCCATGGGAGACCCTTACACGTGGTCGGCTCCCCCTCAACCCGATCATGAACTCAGAACTCCGACTGACTTCTCCACTTCTTCGCATATCTCACCTACTCCATATTCTGACATTCCGGATCCACTTCCATCTTGGGCTGACTGTACTTATTCCCGCGAACTTGCAGGAATTAAAGAATCGAATGCAGAGCAAGCCACTGCTGAGACAGATGATTGGTAGAATTATATGCCCCCACATTATTCATTCTCACCTCAAGTAGGGACCATACCACAAGTTACATATAAACATCCCGACTTGACCTTAGGGCATAACTTGGTCGATCAAACAACCCAAATTGAGAGGCCTGAATATCATGATTTCCCAGACTTGATTGACTTTAGTGATCAAGCTTTCATTAACCAGCCTTCATTCGGAGAGTCTATACATTCACAAGATTGGACTCATGAGCTAGACTTATCAGTCCCCATTTCATCATATGAGGCTCCGACCAATATTTGCCATCGAGATGGTCCATACTCGACCCAGCATTACACACCTGAGTCTAGGTATGTTGAGTATGAGAACCCAATATCTCAGCAATATCCTCCAACTGATCAGAACTCTCGCATGATTTGTCATGAAAATTTTGTGGAGGATGACATCTCTAGACTTATTAAGAAAAATGAATCATTTGGTAACGAGTTAAGAAATGTCATGGACATATTGCACTCAATTTCTGCCAGCCTGGGTATGAAAGTGGACAAGGAAGTAAGTAGATCCGATGTTGAAAACCGAGCAAGCATCAGGGAACCCACATCGTTTGTACAGCTAGAGTCCATTCTATCTCCCTCTTCTACGAACCACTTACCCTCCAATCCAGAGTCTGATCATTCATCCACCAAAAACACCAAAAAATTTGAAAAACCAAAAATCACATAAAAATTGAAAATGAAAAAGACCTAAAAAAATTGGATCCTGCCCTAAGGGAAGCACTCGATGAAGAATTGATTTTCAAACTTCCCTTAATAAAGGCCATTTATCACTTTCCCGACCTCAAACGATTTGTGAGAAGTAAATTGATGCCCAAGAGGTCGGGTAATAAGAGGACAAGGACTGAAAGACATATAGTGTCTATGGCCAACTCCTTGATTATGGGGAGAAAGACCAAGAGCCGCAGAGTGAAGCGGTTGCCCCGAGTTGAGTGTGAAATCAAAGACACCATCTTCACCCATGCAAGAATCGATGATGACTCACCGATAAATATCCTCCCGACCTCTGTGTTTGACAAGCTCAAACTCAGGCCAATCAGAAAATCGAGAGAGATCGTTCAACTGGCTGATCGATCCATCAAACGGTCGAGAGGAAACATTTCAGTCATCGTTACTTTCCAAGGTGCTCTACTCCAGGTGGACTTTACGATCATTGACATCGAGCACCGAGGAGAGTTTTCCCAGTCTCCGATTATTCTCGGGAAGCCGTTCTTAGCCTTGGCTAAGGCGACTATAGATTGCGAGACTCGGGAAATCGATTTTACAGCATTGGGAGCGCTTCGACCTCATACATTCTTTGATAAACTTTACTCTAAGGTGACCCGCACATTCGCTGACAGTCATGACCATCGAGAGGTAGATGAGTCCCACCTCTCTGCTACACCTGAGAGACCGATTGTTCGGACGATCGTTGGATCAGAGACTAACCACACTTCCACTTCAACAACTGCTTGCACCACCACTGTGACAGCTTCTAAGGAGGACTCACGACCAGAAGCTGACATTGAGTCGGACACGACCTTTATGTATTGCCTTGATCATTTCGATGATCCGACATAAGAGCCCAATAATGCCAAGCCGACTGAGACCACTAGAACCTTCCCGAGACATGTGCTGACCCTTCAGGAATATTACAATCTTTATGGTGACTCGTCTGATGAGGAACCCATAGTCAGCACCACACCACGACCCGAGCCTTCTAAGGAAACAACCAAGATAAAATTGACTCCACTTAAAAACACGGTTGCTCCCTCTTCTAGTCGGCTATCTAGTGAGAGGAAGTCGAGAATTGATTCCTCGAGGTGTTCCCCCGAACCTCTCAAGGCGCGTCGCTCTCCACTCCCTCTCAATGATTCAGGTTCTAGAAAACCGACTAAGAAAATTTCCTTCAACATTTCGGAGAAGGAATTATCAGAGGAATCCTCATCGGGTCCAGATAAGGTGATTTATATGAGTAAGCTCAGTTCGGCTGTTCTTAAGCCTTATCTAAGCAAGCAGCCATGTGTCGACCCGCGTTGGACGATTCCTACACCTCATTATTATTCATCTGAGGACGATTCCGACAGTGACACATATGTATATTATCCACCTCCTCACGTCCGCAAGAAGGTTCGTCACAAACCTTCTTAATCCTTGTATATTCTAACTCTTTCTTGTACATACATTCTCTCCCTCCCTCCCCAGTGATTCGAATCACTCGCCCCGTTTCCATATCATCTCATGACTATACTTAGGATAACCAGATCCTAAGTATAGGGGGAGAGTGACCCGCATCTATTCATTGTACATCCTCCAGATCACATCGGTTCTCATACTCACTCCTGTCCTATACTTAGGCTGAGCAAAGCCTAAGTATAGGGGGGACCGATGCCCTCCATGTATATACTCATTCATTTCCACTCTTTTCCTCGTCCGCCCCATTTCTGATCTTCTTCTACACTTAGGCTGCCAGAGCCTAAGTATAGGGGGGCGGGACGACTTCTATACTTTTTGTTATTTTAGCTCTCCTACGCTTAGCCCGAGCTATGTCTTTTTAGTCGCTTTCGTGCTCTGAGGACATAACACACGCTAAGTATAGGGGGCATGTATATATTACATATATACTTTACCCAGAGCTCGTACTTTCGCATATTTTCGCGTATTTTTGTATATATTTTACAATAATTATGGGTGGATAAAAATCGAAAAAAATTTTGTATACTTGTATAATACTTGTAAACCTTTTGTAAAAATTAAAAAAAAATAAAAATAAATTAAAATTTTGTATACTTGTATAATATGTACTATATGTATAATACTTGTATAAAAAGTTGTAAAATTCTTGTAAAACATACTTTTGTAAAATTTGTTGTAAAATAGGATGTATACCAAAAAAAATCGTGTATACTATGTACAAATTGTATCAACTAAAAATTGTTGTAAATAATAAAAAAATGTTGCATACCAGAAAAATAAAACAAAAAGGCTTCTTATTTACTCTTGCATATCATCTCTGCATCTAAAAAGAAAAGAAAAAGAGTCTTGCATTTTCATTCATCTTCATAGCATGACATCTGCATCTCATCTGCATATCTTGCATATGCAAAGTGAAAAGCTAGTAGGTTCTGAACCAAGTTATGAGTAGATATTGAGGATGGACTTGATTTGACCTTAATCCACCTGATTTCGGAGGAACCTTATAGGATCTGGAGTTAAGATTTCTCAGGTCAAGTGACTTAATTCTTTGAGTCCGCAAGTCTATGTTCACATGTCATCTTGATTAGTCTAAGTAGAATATCTCGTGCATACGCAGGATTCTTTTAGATAGTGACCTAACTTGGACAAGCACTATGCACGTAGCTCTTCATTGATGAGGTGGTGAGGAGGTAGAATCCTTTAGCTTGGAGTAGCACACGGGTGGAAACATCCGTCCTCCTCTAGGGAGGGTAGTGCATCTCAACCTAGTCTGGTGGTGTTGACATCTAAGGATAGGATGTTGTGGGTTGCAATAATGCTTCAAAAGAGGGATAATCTACTGGCTCAAGAGGAAAAACTCCTGATGTACATGCTGCACCTTGTATATAGTTCCAAAAAAAAGAAAAAAAGAAAAAAATGCAAGAACTCCAAAAAAAATAGACAGGCCAAAACAAAAAAAATATATTATTGCATGTCGGAGTATGTATATTAGCAAGAAGTCTGCAGCTGGATGACTTGGCTACACTGGTCAGGCATCACGGGATAGGTAGCTACACTGGCTACCGTCCATTCTTTTCTCTACCCCCCTCCTCTTGAGTTGGTCGCACTTGAACTTAGAAGGGAATACCCCGCTCCTCGCTTGTTAGAGGAGGCTGGCTCCGAGTCATTTCTGATGTGGAGAGCTATATCTCACTTACACAGTACAAGTAAGAATCATAGTCGTCAGAAATTTGCGTTTGAGGATTTGTTCTGACCTGACTATTGAGGCGTCTTGAATAGAAGACTTGTGGAACTTGAAGTCTGTTAGGTCTTAAGTACAGGTCCCAATAAGGTTCCACCACATAATTAATCCAAAGGTTGAGTCAAGCTCCATTTTCAACTTTTGTTCATGACCTTGGTATGGAACCCAATCTCATTTCACTCATGCATTTCATTTTAGTTGCTCGGGGACGAGCAAGGTTTAAGTATAGGGGGTTGATGAATCTGTGATTCATCACTCTAAAAGTTGAAAATAGAGTCTTGTTCCCGAGTAAATAGATGCATATTTCCCTTTATATTGTAAAATTAGCATTCATGCATGCAAGCATAATATCTGCATTTTAGCATTCATACTTGCATTAAATAAGAAGCCAAATTCACTTGTAAATATTCACTTGTATATTAGATAAAATACCTTATTTGTATATATTTTATACTAACTCCGAATCCAATAAAATCAACTCCATAGTATATATATTACTAACACTAATTAAAGAAAAATGTCAAAAAAATACTAACTTGTAAAATCACCTAATAAAACTCCAACCCAAGTTTGAAGACCTTAGACCTTAAAACGTACATATCTCTCTCATACGACCTCCGAATTAGGTCTACTCACTTTTAAAGTAATATACATTCAGAGACCTTCGAAACAAGACCAATTTCATTAAAATCGGAGCTCGTATGCAAAACTTGAGTTTTAGACCCCTTTTGTATATTATACAAAATGACCGTTTTACCCCTGTATTTTATCCTTCTATTTTCTTCATTATTAAAAATCCAAAAAAATTAGATTAAATTGTAAATATTCTCCTCATATTTTTCCTATTTTTATTTTGATTTTTCTCTTTTTTAAAAAATGACAAAAAATCACAAAAATAAAATGCGGTATTTTATGTCTATAAAGTACCACCCAAAAATACGTTTTACACAGACGATTTCGTTTGATTTTCGACCCTTAACGAAAGTTGTAGATCTCGTCGAGACGAGCAACTTTCGTGTTGATCACTTTTTAATCTAACCTTATTTATTATTTCTTTTTGATTTTTCTTTGTAATTAGTTGCGGATTTTTCTTGGAGCGACACGTGGCATCTCCTGGAGTCGTCATATGTCGCCTCCTCATTCACCCACTTATACCATTCCTCTCCTTTATCATGGGTCGTTGGATGAGAGGGTCTTCATCAACGGTCAATACCCATTCCTCCCTCCACTCTCCCTTAACTTGAGGGAGAGGCCACATCTTTGACCACTCCCTCCCCCATTTTCTCCACTCCATCTCCCATCTCTCCCACTCTCTCCATGTCCTCTCCAACCTCCACCTTCTCATCTTTATAATCCCCTCCACTCCTCCACCCATCCCCATCCGCCATTATAGAGAAGTATAGGCCCAGCTCGCTTCTCCCCCTTGGTGACAGCTCCGGGTGTGGAGCTTGAGTCGACGACGACCTTTGCGCTTCAGGCGAGATCCAAGGGATCTTCCCTTGCCGCAGCTCCTTCTCGAGTTGTTCGAGCTCTGCATCGCCGCTGCATCGAGCGAAGACAGGAGCTCATCATCGAGCTCCTTCACAGGCATCCCTCCATCCCTCCAGGTAACATATTCTTCTTTTTCTTCATTACACCCCACACTCTCTCTCCTTGATTCATCACCTTCCTCCCACTGAATCACAAAATCGATCGCACATCAACGGATAAATCACACGTTGCGAACGCAACGGTGATTTTTATTTATTTTTCCGACGAACTTTCATCAATCGATTAATCCTTTATTGTGAACTTTGACTCTCTCTCTTCCCTTCTTTTCTTCCCTTCTTCCTTCCACCATAGCCAAGCTTTGCTCGAGCTTTCATCTTCATTGCAGGTAATCTCTTCCGTCGCCTCACGTCCTCCGGCGAAGCCGCCCTCGACAACACAAGCCACTCCAGGCCGGCCACCTCGTCGCGTGAGTGAGGCCTGTCAACAACGCCTCCGCCTTCACGCGTCCAAACACGTCCCCACCAACTCGCCAAGCTCCCTCACCTCCAGGCCGCAACCGCCCCAACGCGCCTCCACCGCGCGCGCCCATCCGCCCGAGGTCCTCCGCCTGGGCGTGTGTCGCCTGGGCGAGCACCTCCCCGTCTCCAGTAGAGCAGCCACGCGCGTGGGAACTCAGCCGCAGCCCTTGGCCTACGGCCATGCCCCGCTGTGCCACAAGCCGTCCGCGCCACCGCACGCGGCCAACCCAGCCGCGCCGTCCATCCTTCCTGCCGCCTACGCGACCGTGCAGCGCCGGTGCTCCAGCAGCGCCATCCGCGCATCCTTGCACCGCCGCGCGCTGCGAGCGGTGCCTTGTCCCTCTCGCGCGCTTCCACCTCCAGCGTCCAGCCGCCGTTGGCCATCGAGCTCCAGCAACGCCGCCTCTCCGTCAAGCCTCCAAGGTGGTTGGCCGTCCATTGCCTCTTCCCCTGTTTCATCCATCGCACAATAAACAATGGTGATTTGCAAAAGGGACACTTGACACCCCTTGCAAGTTACCAAAGGAAGTTCAAGTTTTAGGAAATTACATGTAAGTCCCTATTCTCATTTAAGCTCATATCTCTTTTCTCTGTATTGCATTCACACCCTTGCATTTGCACGTTTATCTTTCTGTCATTTTGCCATCTATTTTTAATTTCAAAAGTTGCATTATGTAGTATAACTCTTGTTCTGCCATCTTAGCACTTATTTGTATTTTTTTGATTTGCAGAATATTATTGGAAATTAATTTGGTGGAAAATTGTAATATTTTGCCTATTTTGATTGTTTAATTTTTTGTGCATTGTCTGCTTATCGAAAAATCTCCAAAACAATCATAGTTGTAGAACTAAGTTTATGCTACAACATATCCAAAATTCACATCATTTGCACGTGTAATTTGTCAGAGAAAAATCACTTAGTGAAAACTTAATTGACTTTTAGTTAATCAACCGTGAAGTGTTTTAACAAAATTCAAGTTGATTTGGATAGCTCTTGCTTAGACCTATTTGGATTAATTTTATTTCTGAGAAGTATAATCGTTTGGTAATTATTAAAATTGATTTAGTCATTTTCACTAAGGTCTGTATTTTTTATTATTTGTGCATCAGAAAATTCTAAAAAAATTAGAGTAGCTTAATTTCATCTCATTTCATAATCTGGCCAAGTTTCATAATTTTTGGCATTAATTTGATCATATTTTGGATTTAACTTCAAATTGGCCTGATTTTGCATGTGTTCTGCATAGAAATTAAAAAAGAACAAAAAAAAAATTTCTCAAAAATCCAACACTTGAAACTTGCTAAAATCCACCTAAGGAGACAGATGCCTCCCTGAGTTCGACCTTGGACTTCCACCATGTAAAAAAATCTGCCGCTTGAAATTAACTTGACATTAATTAATAGTGGTTTTTGATTAGCCTCTCGTATCCGACTGCAACGAACACTTAAACTTAATTTGGACCATTAATTTGACCGAATTAACATAGGGTGCGGGACGGTTGTCACATAGTACACACATCTTTTATTTGCTTACTCTCTTTACCTTATTAACATTTGTTTATTATAGGAGATTTTGAGGTGGAATACCGAAAATAAGAGCAAGGGATCAAGGCTACCCATAAGATGGGTAGAAAAACACAAATCAATTGAAGCACAACTTTGTAAGTACTCGCTTATTTAAGTGATTTATAATTATTTTTGTTATGTAGACAGACATTCTTAATTTTAAATTTTATTTAGTTAGAAGAATATGAGTATTTAGTTAGAAGAATTGTGCCAAATAGGATGGATGTTTTTGAGAAATTTGAGTCTTAACATCAATGGGATTGTTGAATGGGTGAACCCATCATACAGACTCCTTCATGTAAGATAAACTTATATGTCTTATTTTAACTTTCTAGAGTATTATAATATAAGATAAATGATTTATAGTGCATGCCTTTCAGGAAGAGAAGGTGAGGCTTACAACCACTCCATCCATCATTGGATAGCACGGTGTCAGTCAAGCGTCTGTCACTCCGGATGAAGCATTCATCCAAGCAACGAGTCCAGAGCATTCTAGACATGCGCGATGCAGTGGACATAGAGCTACCATTCGATCATGGTATAATGGTGGTAGTAGTTCATCCTCTCAGAATTCAGCGATGGAGATGGAGTTATAGAACACCTTAGTGCAGCTAAATGAGTGAGTTTCGAGCCAGGATGACGTGATGCATCAATACCAAGATGAGATAGCATGGCTGAGGGGTGAAATGTCACAATTTCATGCTTTCATGCACCTTCATAGAGGAGGAAACCTTGCACCAAAAGCTCCACCGCTTCAATCAAATGAGGAGGATGAAGATGCCAGTGATGGGAAGATGATGACAACGATGATGATGATGGCGAAGATGATGAAGAGAAGTAGACGTATATTGAATGAAAAGAATCTATCTATGTTAACAACATTCATAGTTTAATATTAGTTAGACGAGTAGTTAGTATCGATATAAGAACATTTCATATACATTTGACATAAACTATTTTTGTTTATTGTTTGACCTGTTTGATCTTTTTAATCCTGTTTGATCTTGTGTGATTTTGTTTGATCTTTATGTCCGATAGTGGTGTACTAGTATGTCTTCTTATTTTGATTTCATACAGGGTGTAGGCGAAGGAGGTCAGCGGTGCAACATCAACATGTATTATTTTATTTCTGGTTGTCACTCAAACATGATGGTTACACCATCCCATATAATCTTCTGAACCCTTCCCATTAGTCAAGAGGGATTAAATGGGCCCGTTGTATAGGTCTATTGGGATGGTCACGGATTTCTCGTATACCCTGAACCCAATTTAATGGTATATACTTGAAACGATCATAGAGAAGTAGATGGGACGGTCAACACTATCTTTTGTAAAATTTTAGGTGAGATGGTGGCGATCATCTCATCTAGGAAGATATGGGACGGTCACGATCGTCCCATCTAAGCACTTGTATGGGACGGTCGTGACCATCTCACCTATACAGACATAGATGGGATGGGCATGACCGTCACATACTAATTACTTCCATCATTCAGGGAGACACCAGACGAGATGATGACAACCGCCCCATCCGAGCTTCAGGATGGGACATGCTTTGTTCCTGTCCCATCCAGACAGATGGGACACAACTAGAAGAGACGTTCGAACGACCGCCGCTTATGCACAGACGAGATGATTGCTTGTGCAAGCGAGACAGTAAACAACCGTTGCATGTTATGGTCCAGGTTGTAGTGAATCCCTTTCAAAAACTTAAAAAGTTGTAAACATCTAAGCAAGAGCAAATGTCAAATCAACTTTGATATATGCAACTTATATAAATAAGTCAAAATAATTTGAAACACAAGTTTAAATCTTGATTTTAGTTTCTCTCCCTTACTAAAAGAATCATAAAACTTTTATTTCTTGTAAGGTGAATAAATGTTGTAAAGCAAGAAGTTTAACTTTCCCTTTAATTAATTTATCCTCTTAATTAATCAACCCATTAATGTTTAAGATGTTTAAGCTTTAATTCTACTCTCCCCCATTTTTATGATAAATAAAAAAGATTAAGAGAGAATGAAATAAAACATGCATACTTCATTACAAAGTAGGAACAAATACAAAAATGTTTATTTGGCGCACAAACTAGTTCCAATATAGAATAACAAAGAAATAATTGGATTACTTATGGAAAGAAACAACAAAGAAAACTACAAGACATGACTAGTTGGAGGGTGCAAAGTCAGTCCTTATCACGAGGGAGCGTCGAGCCTTCTTGCCTTGCTCGATAACTCTGAGTGTTTGATGAATATATGATTCATCACTCTATAAGAGATTAATTAAGCTCAACTCACTAAAATTCATATGCATTTTAACAATTATCTTGCAAATTATCATTCATGCATATGTAAATAATAATTGCATTTTATCATGCATAATTGCATAAAATAAGAAGCCAGAAATCCCGCCCAATTAGCTTGTAAAATAAGCTAACTCTCTATTTTTTAGTTAATTCATGATAACTCCAAATCACCTAAACCCACCTCCATTGTGTACATAATACTAAAAAGAATAAAAAAGAAAGGGTTTTTTTATCAGTTGTGCCCCTTTGAGATATTTCAATATCAGTTATGCCCCTCCCTTTTTTGAAATATCAGTTGTGCCCTTACCTTCTTGCAAAATTCACAGTTTTGCCTTTTGTAATATCAATTATGCCCCTACTTTACCATAACAAAAGGGCGAAACTATGAATTTTGCAAGAAGGTAGGGGCATAACTGATATCCCAAAAAAAGGGAGGGGCATAACTGAAATTGCAATATCTTAGAGGGGCACAACTGATAAAAACCTAAAGAAAAAATACAAAAAATCACTGACAAAAAATAAGTGGTCCATAAACCCAAAACCTTATTTCAGGATGATCGGACTAAAACACTGATATCTTCCTCATACAGTGTCTATTTTAATCCTACTCACTTTTTAACTAATGTACATTCAATTACCTTCAAAACAAGACCAAGTTCAAGTGATTCAGAGCTCATATGTGAAAGTTGGATTTTGGGCCTCTTTTGTACATTGTGTTTTACCCGATTTTGACATATTATTTTATGTATATATTTTACTTTTTTATTTTATTTCTTTTTCATTGTTTTCTTTGACAAAAGTTTTATTAAAATGTACACAAATACAAATCCAAAATGAGCTTGAAGTCAAAGAAATTAACCGAGTCTGAGTGTTCACTAACAATTTAGAGTAATGTTTAAATATTTATCTTTGATTTTATTGTATTTTTCTGATTTTTATCTTATTTAAAATGATAAAAAATTACAAAACCCCAAAAATAATACTTTATGCAAACGACCTATTTTGGTTTTAGTCTCTTCATGAAAGTTGTAGATCTCATCGAGACGAGCAACCTTTGTGAAAATATTTTTCGATCCAAGGTCATTTGCTATTTCTTTTCAATTTTCTTTTCTTTTATTTTTCGAATTTTTTTGGAGTGACACGTGGTAGCTCCTGGAGCAACCACGTGTCACATATTTTTTATTTATTTATATTTTGATTTTTAATAAAAATAAATAGTAATAATAAATTTACATGCGGCTCAATCTGGGCTGTTCTATCTTGGCCAATTGAATAGCCCAGAGATCATCTCCACCAATCACGCCTCCCCTTTTCCATCTACGATCGGTCGCCGCACCCTCCTTGCTATCTACAGTCGGCCACCACCTTTTCCCTTCCTGATTTGCCCCTCATCATATCTCCTCCCCGATCCTCCTCCAATCAGATCGCCGCCGACTCCCTCATCATATCCCATCTCTAATCACCCTTCAAATCCAATCACTCCCACCTTCCTATTCCGCCACGTTCGCCTTCCATATCAATTGCCCCGCTGATGAATCCACGTTTCATCATCTTTATTCTATCATTTTGGCCTTAAAAACCCTAGTAAATGCGTGTAAATAGGCTTAATATAGGCATTTTAGCATCTATGTATATGTGTGTAAATATTGTATAAAATGCGGTTTTTAGTGCCAAAATTATAGAATAAAGAAAAGAAAAGAAAAAGAATAAAATATTGTAAATATTTTATGACCCGAAACCCCGAGACCTAGGCATCTTGATGAATAGGTCGACAAGGAATAAAGTAGGGGAGATAAGGGCTAAAATACAGATAAAATACCTATATTTTCTATTCATTCATTATTCATTTTGGGACCTATTTTTGGTTCCACTTTTTATACATCAAATAAAGAAACTTTGTACATGAAAGTTGTAGATAATTTAATAAAGAAAAATACAAAATTTATTTCACAGAAAAATAATGTACAGATAAAAAGTTATGGTCTGAATAAAATTCCAGAATCTCAACTTCCCAGACCCGTATCTCACAACTGAAAACTCCAAATGCCACATACTCACCTTTAATTGTATATAGAAGAAAATAATCTATCCAATGGTGGTGGTTTCGCATTTGGCGGAGCTACGGTTTGAAAGTTGACTTTTGGACCCACATTGTATACTTGTACATATTAAAATATTCAATTTATTATTTATTTATTATTTTTACAATTTTATATTTTTATAATGTTGTAAATAATACTTATAATAATTATGTACATTAAAATAAGAATAAAAACCTAAATAAAAACAAAAATAAAATACGTAAACATAAAATACATAGATACATTACCTATACAAAACATGTTTGTATTTTATTAAATATACAAAATAAATCAGAAAAATAAAATAAAAACATATTTGTGTAGATAAAAGTATTTTTTTAATGTTATAAAATCATAAATAAAAATAATAATATTAAAAATACCTAAATAAAAATAGAATATTTAAATACATAGATATAGATACCTATAAGGGTATAAATGCAAACTTGTAAAAATATATTTCATAAAAATAATTAAAAATCACAATAAAATAATTTATAAAATAATAAATACTTTTTATTAGATAACCTAAATCTAAATAATTCATTTATTATTTTAAAACGAATTTTCAAAACATTTTTTGGGCTTTTTCCTGGTTGGTCCACGTGGACCAACCAGGTGGCCTGGGATGTTGACCAACCGGTCAACTCCCTGGCCCAAGCCTACCCCCTTGTCAGAACTACCCGTGACCCACTTTTCCTCGATTTTTTTTGCCTTGATGCGTTGCTCGAGGGAGATTTGACCCTTCATGAAAGTTGTACCTGGTACAACTGCCATCCACGCCCAAGCATCGTTTCGGAGATTCGACCTAAGATACGCCCGTGATCGGTCCTCGAAAGTCACCCTTCGCCACAGTTCAAAACCAAGCCTCCACCTTTCCTCCACCTTTTGAACCCTTCTTGACCCTTATTTTCCTCTTCTTCTGGCGAGCTCAGGACTGGACCTCGTGACAGGAGGCCCTCCAGCTCGTGAGGGAGGAGGTTAGGCGGCCAAGGCGGCGCTCCAACCCATCTCCGGCCGACGGCCGTGAGGTCTTCTATCCCTTGGTTTCCTAACCAATCGAGGTGGTTTTCGTGTGTTTTTCTTTGTGTTTTTCTCGTAGTTAACTAGATGTTAGTGTAGTGATTCATTTCGTCTAATTAGATCGCTGTTTAAGCCATTTTTAGTGTAGATCTTCACATCGAACACCTTGCCGGAGCTCAAGAGCTCCGGCGACCATCGTCACTCCATGCCCCACTGTTTTCTCGCCAATAAAGGCCAAGTCCTCCGCCATTCGCGCTGTCGTTCTTTATCCGTCTTCGCAGGATTGAAGGAGGCGTCTGAGCCTCAAGGACCACCAAGGATCAGCCCCCAGGTCGTCCAAGGCTTCATCGAGCGCCGGAGGCCATTCGTTGGTCCTCACCCCATCTACGGTACCTAGGAGCATCACCACCGCTGCAGGAGCTTATCGAGGTCGTCGGGGAGGATCCAGGTGCGTGAGAGCTCGAGCTTCGGCGAATCCAAACTCGCCAAGCTCGAGTTCTTCGCGTGTTCGTCCAGAGCCACCCGTAGCCATCGGATCCGCCCCAATCGCCCAGGAGGAGCAGCTACCGTCTGATCGTGCGCATCCAGAGCCGTCCATCACTTAAAGATAATCTAATCTGGGCCGTCGCTGATGAAGGGGTATCGCGCGTCCGCGGCGCGACACGTGGCTTAAGTGACTTATTAACCGCCGTTGGATCGCACGTTTGAGTGGGTAATTTGCAAACTTCAGCCAGCCTTTTTGTAATTAATTAAGACTTCTCAAACATTCCTCTGCAGGCTTAAAATTTTGTGACATTTGCATACTGTACCCCAAGGTTTTTGAGTATTGCGAATTCGCCCCCTCCAGGCGCGCGTGCCTATGCACGTGGGGCTTGGATTTTTGCTGGCATAGCCTTGGCATTTTGTGTATTTGCTAACAGTCCAGAAACTATTTTCTCTAGTTAATTATTTTGTGGAATATTTGCTTGCCAGCCCTCGGACTTTGCCTTAATTACACATATACCCCTGGCTTGCATGTAGTTTCTTGCTGTCATCTCTAATTTTTGCATGCATCTATAAATCACTAAAAAATCCACAAAAATTGTATTAAACTTCCTGTTGCATTGTAGATTTATGTCATATTTTTATTTTCCATGATTATTGCATTTTAATATTTATTAAAAATAAAAAATAGTCATTTTCAGCACTGTTTGCATTAGAAAATCACTAAAAAAATACAAAACTCTCCAGAAAAATCCCAAAAAAATATATTTTGTTCCCTTTAGTGTGTCTTAGCTCCAGACCAAAAATCATTAAAAAATACAAAACCAAACTCCTAAAAATTGCAAAACTCTAAAAACCTTCATAAAAATTTATAAAATTCATAAAAAATCCAAAAATAGGTTTTCTTTTCCTGAATTTTCTTTGTTTTATTATCTTTAAGTGAAAATTAATTTGGAGAATTTTTGCTACTATTTTCTATTTTATTTCTCCATTTTAAGTTTCAGCCTTGCATTTTTGTCACTGTTTGCTTTATTTTGCTTATTAAAAATACCAAAAACATCCTTAAAAATACCCAAAAATCACAAAAATAGTAAAAAAGCATAAAAGCCAAAAAGACTTCATTTGCTAATTTTTGGATATTTTTATCCATTTTATAAATATCTCTTTCCCCCTTTTATTACATTGTCTCTATTTTCCAATATCGAAAAAGAAAATATAAAAAAATATAAAATACAAAAAGAAAATATAAAATCAGTAAATTAAAAATCAAAATACAAAATTATAAAATTAAAAATCAAATAAAAAAAATATAAAAATTAAAAACCCACAAAAAATAGCTTAGTAGACACTTGATCACTCTCATACACATTTTGTGCACTTGTGCCTCGTTCTACCTGTCTGCTCCCTGTGTTCGACCTCTACAATACTTGCACCTATACACATCTTGTTGTAGAGTTATAATAAATTTTAACTCCGCACATTTACTTTCATTGCTTGATATATTTGTCGTGGGTTAATTGTTGTTTGAATCGGGATTTTTGAGCGGTCACCGCACCGACTGCGGTTTCGCCTTGTGAAACCGTACGACCCTCGATCATCTCGGTTAAACAAATGGCGCCGTTGCCGGGGAGCAACAACGCGTAGTTCGGGTTTTGTTTGTGATTGTGATTTAGTGTCTATTTCGCGGCTTTTATTTTTGCTATTTTATTTTCTTTATTTTTGATATATCTCTTGAGCTGTCTAACCTTCTCTTTTGTTAACTTTGTGCGAGGAACCGCGGATCGAGGGAGGCGCTCCACCCTAGGTGCCTACGCACCCACGTGAAGCCGGCTTAGCCATCCTAGCACCGAGGAGACGAGAAGAGAATTTCTGAAGACCGCGCTCCACTTTAGTTGCATTTTCTTTCATTGCATTTATTTTTGTAATTCTAGTGAGAGAGAGACCACTATTATTGTAATAATACAGGTACCCCCAGACTTGGACTCTCGAGCCTAATTTCCAAGTGATTGTTCACTTGGGGGCTCGCCGCGGTTTTGTCGGCTTTTCTTCGCATTTTTTTTATTTTATTTTCCGATTTTCGATTTTCTTTATTTTGTGTGATTAAGCCCCTAGTTCTAGGATTGCTTGCGATAGGCTAAGGCCAAACACCTAATATCTTGCATGCACCTATAGTCTCGTTTGGGCTTAGTCAAATTTTAAACAGTTGATCATCACCTTCAATCCGTCGTGCCGCGAGCTCTCCCCGCAAAGCGCTTTCTCCTAAACTCAAGTGTGTTGAGCAGAGGAGGGGTGAGCCTAGACCGGACTCTAGGGTTGAGGATTGGCGGTCAACTTGTGGTTCTTCCCGCTAATAGCAAATTCTGAACTTAGGGTGATTTCATCGGCTTTGCATTTGCATATAGATAGGTTTCAATTCTGCTGAGCATCCTTGCATGTAGAGTGCTGGAGGCAAGGTGAGCATTTACGCTTTAGCATTCATCATTGATTTGACGCTTGCATTGCTTTTCCGACTCTACCTCTGATTTTGCCAACCTAGGATCTTAAAGGAATTGATTCCTCGTTAGGCGCGTGCATTTCTCACTAAAAATTAAAAAAAGTGATAATCAATAAAATTGGGACTGCTAATATTACTTGACCCTAAAATCCACCAAAAAGAAAATCTTGTATTGGGGCGAGTAATCCCCTCATTGTCTTCGTTTTACTTGCTCGCGCACACACTAAGGTTAGTGCCCAAATCCCATATTTAGCCCCCTAAGTGTTTGTGCAATTTTGGACTGCTCGCCTAACTCTAAAACAGACAAGATAAAAAGACCGCATTTGCGGTCTCTACCGAGTTGAGTAGGTGAATTGAGGGTTTGTCTTATTTTCATTTTTGTTTGTGATTGTTTTGTGTGTATCCTAGATCATCCCTGCGCATTTGCGCCTTCCTTTCTACTCTCTTGACTTGACCATCGTGCTCTCCCGATCATTATCCTTTTGTTTTCGAGATGGCCGACTGGAGCGTATTTTATACGGACTTTGCGGATCATTCGTTCACTCCAGCTGGTCCACCTCCTTTTTTCCAGGAGGACTTTGCTCCTGACTTTTGTACATATCCACCTCAGCCACAGTATCAGACCTCGGATTTCTACCCACACCCACCTCCACTTCCGTATTCTCCACCTTCACATCCACCCGAGGCCGAGCTGTTGGAGTCACCTTTCATGGAGTCCACCCTTGAGCACTTGACCCAGATGATGGATCATATGAGACAGAGGATTGACCACCTCACTAGTACCAATAAGAGCGACTATGATATTCCACCATTTGATGATATGGGTTCATTCGAGGATTTCCATGAGAGCTTGCAATCACCAAAATTACAAAAAAATAAGAAAATTTTGAAAATACAAAAAGAGTTCGGGAGACACATGATCGAGCCAGACTGTGAGGAGAGGTACCACTTGCCAGATCCTTTGACCACACAGCCTTTCACACCCGGTCCCACCTTTGACCCCGAGGATGCTGCTGTACAGACTGCTCTTGGCATGCCTCGTGTATATGATGATTCCGACTTCCTCCCTTGTATGGAGGAGGTCCAAAAATTCAAAAAAATGTTGACTGAACCTGAAGTGGTGGCCACCATACATGAGATTATCCGTGCCCCACTTCAGCAGGCCATGACCGATTTATCTGCTCCTCTTCCCAAGAAGAGAAAGCGGAGGAGCAGATCTGAGCGTCATATCTTGACCATGGCCACTGCCCACGCCATCACACACCGTCCCATTCCTCGGAAGAGGAACACTGCCTCACCTTTCATTAGCTGCACCATCTCTGACTTCACATGTGATCACACTCTCCTAGACGGCGGTGCTTCGATTAGCATTATACCCTTCTCGCTGGTACAGTCTCTTCACCTAGGGCCTCTCAAGAAAACCAGGATGATCGTACAGTTCACTGATGGGTCTATCAAGAGGCCGAAGGGTATCCTTGAAAACACCGTCATTTTGATTCAGGGCACGAGCTACCATGTTGACTTTGTCGTATTGCCCATGGAGACCTCCACAGGGGAGCACTCTCCAATCATCCTGGGACGACCATTCCTTGCCTCTGCGAGGGTCGTTATTGACTATGGATCAGGAGAGATTCGCTTCCGTCCTGCTGACGAGAGTGAAGCATTGATCACCGCACCCACTGCCGACCAGAAACCTGCACCTGATGCTACTTCACCTATCTTGGCTGACCTCGAGGACCATGACCTTGATGATACTATCAGAGAATTTTGCTGCTTATTGGATTCTACTGAGACTCGAGAATTCCTTCCTGTTGAGGAAAACTCGGAAAGCATGGATCTCGACGTTCCTTCTTCTGGGACTTGGCGATGTGTTGATGACATCCGCGGGATTTACACGATCGATACCATTGAGCGGAGGGCGGATTTAGAGACTATACAGGACGGACATGCTTTGACTACTTCCACTGATGAGTCCGCTCCTGTTCACATAGATACTGGTGAGCCAAAGGCCGAATTTGATTTAGTTACATTTCTTCAGAGATTCGGGCCTTTTGATGAAAAAGATGATCCGGTTGAAATTATAGAGGACGATCAGAGTTCGACTACTTCCACCGATGAGTTCGTGCCTTTTGATTTTGACCTGGACGACACCTCGCAGGATGACTCTGAGTACACTACTTCCGATGATGATGAGTTCGTCCCATTCCACTTTGATATCAGCGAGACTCCCAAGGCCGGACCTAGCTGCACTTCTTTCACTGATCCGTCTGTGCCTTCATACCCTAGGGCCACTGAGGACTTACACCCGTCGACCCTGATCGGATTCCGTCCACTGTGGACCCCGATGTCGACCTGCACCACACTAGATCTATTCCTCCGCGGTCCCGCAAGAAGGTGCGCTTTCAACCTTCTTGATCATATGTACATCCATCTCTGTTGTATATCCTCTTATGTTCATCTTCGTCCTTCTCCCGTTTTTCTCGTCTATCCATTCTCGTGTTTGCCTTGCTTAGGACACACTTTGTCCTACGTTTAGGAGGGGTGGACGAGCCGAGTGTTCATTTTTCGTTCCATGTCATCACTCCTGTTGTTGCCTATACTTAGGGCTTCTTCTACCCTAAGTATAGGGGGAGTGGTGTGTATATCCCCATGATCTATTCCATCTTTCGATTTATTTTCTTCTTTTCTTCTTTTCTTCTTTTCCTCTTTTATCTTCTTCATCTACCGAAAAGGTGCCGCCCCTTTTTGTCAGTCTTCTATACTTAGGACGTACTTTGTCCTAAGTATAGGGGGGTGTGCACCCCGAGTTTCTCTATTCTTTGATCCTCTCCATTGTCTCCTCTTCTTGTCTATACTTAGGGATATCTTACCCTAAGTATAGGGGGAGACAATCTGAGTACGATCTTTCATTCCCACCCTTGACCCTCCCTGCTTTGTGTACAGTCTGCTATACTTAGGATTATTTGATCCTAAGTATGGGGGGACGGTCAACTTCTTATTCATTGATTCATTCATTCGTTCCTTCATTCTTTAGACTTGCCTATACTTAGTACGAGTTATGTCTTCTCTTTTCTCTTCGATCTATGAGGACATAGCTCAAGCTAAGTATAGGGGGGTCGTATATACTACGTATATACTTTAGCCATAACTCGTACTTTCGTATTTTCTTAATAAATATGGCTAATAATTCTTTAAAAATTCTTTAAAATTCGTTAAAAATCCTTAATAAAAAGATGTGATTATTCCTCAAATATTTTTGTATTTACTGATTAATAAATCAGGTGAAAATGTTTTTTGCAAAATGTTTGAAAAATAGTTTGAAAATCCATGTGAACATTTATTGAAAACTATTTTGAAAATATTTTGTTACATGTTTTCAACCTTTGTAAAAATGTGTGGTTTGTAAAACTTCTTTTCTTTGTGTGAAATAAAATGTTTGAAAAATGATTTGCAAATGGTTTGAAAAATGGTTGCAAAAATGATTTGAAAAACCTATATATACTGTTTTGAAAGCCTTTGCAAAATGTTTTCAAATGTGTGTAAAATGTTTGTAAAAACTATTTTGGACTATAGTTTTCAAAAATTGTGTGAAAAGCTTGTGTCAAATAAGTTTGAGGAGTACTAACATCACACCAAAATTCACTATGTATGTACTTATAAAATTGATCACTTACCCTTGTAAATCCTTAAAAATCCACTTCTTGTATATATAAGAAGCACTCCCGTGTACATATTTTAACCTATTTTTCAGCCAAAATCTTTTTGTTTTCAAAAAGCCCAAAAACATTTGCAAAAATTAAAATCCAAAAACATGTGAAAAATCTTTTTGAAAAAGACAAAAAATGCATATGCATCATCATCATCTTTTCAAAAATCCATAAAAGTTCAAAATCTTTGAAAATTACATCACAAAAAGATTTTCTGCATTGCATTGCATAGCATTCGCATTTTTCGGATTGAGTTTGATAGTTGAACAAGTCTAAGTAAAATCCGAAGATTGGAGCTTGATTGGACCTTAAAATCTACCTAATAACAGGAACCTTATAGGAACTGGGTTTGAGGTACTTCAGGTCTAGTTGACTTAATTCTTTGAGGATCACGAGACTTGGTTCAATGGATTCTTGACTGCCTAAGTAGAGTATTTCGGAGCACACACACGACTCTTGTTGATAATGACCTAACTTGGACACCTGCACCTTTCACATGGCTCAACTCAGTTGGAATGGTGAGGGGATTGGATTTGCCGGTGTGAGACGCACACAAGTGGAAACACTTGTCCTCCTCTAGGGAGGGAAGTGCACCCCAACCCATCCAGTGATTAGGAAGTCTAAAGACAGGAGGTTGTGGGTTGCGATAAAGCTTCAAAAGAGGGATAGTCTACTGGCTCAAGAGGAAAAACTCCTTATGTAAATGCTGCTGTGAATAGTATTTCAAAAAAAAAAAGTTCAGGCATGTACAAAAATAAAAAGCCTGCAAAGTATGTGAATATGTTGTATAGAAAATAAGCAAGCTTGAGCATCAAAGTCATATCATGTGAGCCTGCAGCAGGATAACTTGACTACACTGGTCTTGCATCCTCGGATAGGTAGCTACACTGGCTACTGTCCATTCTTCTCTTCACCCCCTCCTCTTGAGCTGGTTGCCACTTGAACTTAGAAGGGAATACCCCGCTCCTCGAGGATGGAGTCATTTGATTGGGGAATCATTGGGTTGTCGTACTGGAGAAGTCAGTTTCTTTGTCATTCTAGTTGGGGAGAGCCACCATCACTTACACTGTACGAGTCAGATTCATAGTCGTAAGGGTTTGCGTATGAATTGAGATATTTCTGACCTGGCTATTGAGGAGACTTGGACAGAGTTTTGAGATTCTCGGGGACTGTTGGATTTCAAATTCGGTTCTCAATAAGGTTCCGCCCGCACTAAAATTCCAAAGGTCCGACTTAAGCTCCAAACTTTGATTTTGTGAAGACAAGTTTGACAATTAAATTTAGTCCATCTTTCCTCTTTTTCTTTTCTTTATTTTTCTTTTTCTGCACTTATTGCATAAGTGTTTGCTAGGGACTAGCAAAGGCAAGTATAGGGGGATGATGAATCCATGTTTCATCATCTTTATTCTATCATTTTGGCCTTAAAAACCCTAGTAAATGCGTGTAAATAGGCTTAATATAGGCATTTTAGCATCTATGTATATGTGTGTAAATATTGTATAAAATGCGGTTTTTAGTGCCTAAATTATAGAATAAAGAAAAGAAAAAGAATAAAATATTGTAAATATTTTATGAACCGAAACCCCGAGACCTAGGCATCTTGATGAATAGGTCGACAAGGAATAAAGTAAGGGAGATAAGGGCTAAAATAAAGATAAAATACCTATATTTCTATTCATTCTTTATTCATTTTGGGACCTATTTTTGGTTCCACTTTTTATACATCAAGTAAAGAAACTTTGTACATGAAAGTTGTAGATAATTTAATAAAGAAAAATACAAAATTTATTTCACAGAAAAATAATGTACAGATAAAAAGTTACGGTCTGAATAAAATTCCAGAATCTCAACTTCCCAGACCCGTATCTCACAACTGAAAACTCCAAATGCCACATACTCACCTTTAATTGTATATAGAAGAAAATAATCTATCCAATGGTGGTGGTTTCGCATTTGGCGGAGCTACGGTTTGAAAGTTGACTTTTGGACCCACATTGTATACTTGTACATATTAAAATATTCAATTTATTATTTATTTATTATTTTTACAATTTTATATTTTTATAATGTTGTAAATAATACTTATAATAATTATGTACATTAAAATAAGAATAAAAACCTAAATAAAAACAAAAATAAAATACGTAAACATAAAATACATAGATACATTACCTATACATATCCCTATACAAAACATGTTTGTATTTTATTAAATATACAAAATAAATCAGAAAAATAAAATAAAAACATATTTGTGTAGATAAAAGTATTTTTTTAATGTTATAAAATCATAAATAAAAATAATAATATTAAAAATACCCAAATAAAAATAGAATATTTAAATACATAGATATAGATACCTATAAGGGTATAAATGCAAACTTGTAAAAATATATTTCATAAAAATAATTAAAAATCACAATAAAATAAATTATAAAATAGTAAATACTTTTTATTTAATAACCTAAATCTAAATAATTCATTTATTATTTTAAAACGAATTTTCAAAACATTTTTTGGGCTTTTTCCTGGTTGGTCCACGTGGACCAACCAGGTGGCCTGGGATGTTGACCAACCGGTCAACTCCCTGGCCCTAGCCTACCCCCTTGTCAGAACTACCCGTGACCCACTTTTCCTCGATTTTTTTTCGCCTTGATGCATTGCTCGAGGGAGATTTGACCCTTCATGAAAGTTGTACCTGGTACAACTGCCATCCACGCCCAAGCATCGTTTCGGAGATTCGACCTAAGATACGCCCGTGATCGGTCCTCGAAAGTCACCCTTCGCCACAGTTCAAAACCAAGCCTCCACCTTTCCTCCACCTTTTGAACCCTTCTTGACCCTTATTTTCCTCTTCTTCTGGCGAGCTCAGGACTGGACCTCGTGACAGGAGGCCCTCCAGCTCGTGAGGGAGGAGGTTAGGCGGCCAAGGCGGCGCTCCAACCCATCTCCGGCCGACGGCCGTGAGGTCTTCTATCTCTTGGTTTCCTAACCAATCGAGGTGGTTTTCGTGTATTTTTCTTTGTGTTTTTCTCGTAGTTAACTAGCTGTTAGTGTAGTGATTCATTTCGTCTAATTAGATCGCTGTTTAAGCCATTTTTAGTGTAGATCTTCACATCGAACACCTTGCCGGAGCTCAAGAGCTCCGGCGACCATCGTCACTCCATGCCCCACCGTTTTCTCACCAATAAAGGCCAAGTCCTCCGCCATTCGCGCTGTCGTTCTTTATCCGTCTTCGCAGGACTTGAAGGAGGCGTCTGAGCCTCAAGGACCACCAAGGATCAGCCCCCAGGTCGTCCAAGGCTTCATCGAGCGCCGGAGGCCATTCGTTGGTCCTCGACGCCATCTACGGTACCTAGGAGCATCACCACCGCTGCAGGAGCTTATCGAGGTCGTCAGGGAGGAGCCAGGTGCGTGAGAGCTCGAGCTTCGGCGAATCCAAACTCGCCAAGCTCGAGTTCTTCGCGTATTCGTCCAGAGCCACCCGTAGCCATCGGATCCGCCCCAATCGCCCAGGAGGAGCAGCTACCGTCTGATCGTGCGCGTCCAGAGCTGTCCATCACTTAAAGATAATCTAATCTGGACCGTCGCTGATGAAGGGGTATCGCGCGTTCGCGGCGCGACACGTGGCTTAAGTGACTTATTAACCGCCGTTGGATCGCACGTTTGAGTGGGTAATTTGCAAACTTCGGCCAGCCTTTTTGTAATTAATTAAGACTTCTCAAACATTCCTCTGCAGGCTTAAAATTTTGTGACATTGCATACTGTACCCCAAGGTTTTTGAGTATTGCGAATTCGCCCCCTCCGGGCGCGCGTGCCTATGCACGTGGGGCTTGGATTTTTGCTGGCATAGCCTTGGCATTTTTTGTATTTGCAAACAGTCCAGAAACTATTTTCTCTAGTTAATTATTTTGTGGAATATTTGCTTGCCAGCCCTCGGGCTTTGCCTTAATTACACATATACCCCTAGCTTGCATGTAGTTTCTTGCTGTCATCTCTAATTTTTGCATGCATCTATAAATCACTAAAAAATCCACAAAAATTGCATTAAACTTCCTGTTGCATTGTAGATGTATGTCATATTTTTATTTTCCATGATTATTCATTTTAATATTTATTAAAAATAAAAAATAGTCATTTTCAGCACTGTTTGCATTAGAAAATCACTAAAAAAATATAAAAACTCTCCAGAAAAATACCAAAAAAATATATTTTGTTCCCATTAGTGTGTCTTATCTCCATACCAAAAATCATTAAAAAATACAAAACCAAACTCCTAAAAATTGCAAAACTCTAAAAACCTTCATAAAAATTTATAAAATTCATAAAAAATCCAAAAATAGAGTTTTCTTTTCCTGAATTTTCTTTGTTTTATTATCTTTAAGTGAAAATTAATTTGGAGAATTTTTGCTACTGTTTTCTATTTTATTTCTCCATTTTAAGTTTCAGCCTTGCATTTTTGTCACTATTTGCTTTATTTTGCTTATTAAAAATACCAAAAACATCCTTAAAAATACCCAAAAATCACAAAAATAGTAAAAAAGCATAAAAAGTCCAAAAAGACTTCATTTGCTAATTTTTGGATATTTTTATCCATTTTTATAAATATCTCTTTCCCCCTTTTATTACATTGTCTCTATTTTCCAATATCGAAAAAAAAAATATAAAAAAAATATAAAATACAAAAAGAAAATATAAAATCAGTAAATTAAAAATCAAAATACAAAATTATAAAATTAAAAATCAAATAAAAAAATATAAAAATTAAAAACCCACAAAAAATAGCTTAGTAGACACTTTATCACTCTCATACAAATTTTGTGCACTTATGCCCCGTTCTACCTGTCTGCTCCCTGTGTTCGACCTCTACAATACTTGCACCTATACACATCTTGTTGTAGAGTTATAATAAATTTTAACTCCGCACATTTACTTTCATTGCTTGATATATTTGTCGTGGGTTAATTGTTGTTTGAATCGGGATTTTTGAGCGGTCACCGCATCGACTGCGGTTTTGCCTTGTGAAACCGTACGACCCTCGATCATCTCGGTTAAACACCCGCCGACTTCTTCTTCCTGCCACTTGTACCGACATCCACCTTCCATCTCAAGTCTTCCCCTCAATCCTATATAACCACCATCGCCACCTTTCTACATGATCATCTGCCGTTCAACCAGCAAGGAGCCGCTTCAATGCCGTTGGTGACATCCCAACCCTCCTCCTTGGCGCTATCCAAGGTTGTTGGGACTTGACACAACATGCCCCCTTTGAGCGCCTTCTTTGATCCGATCACACGTCGTCGAGATTCACCCCCTCTAGTTATCTTCTTTCCCACCTGATCCATCTCCTCCTTCTCCATTTACACCCTTGCTCCACCCATTCCCATCTCCGCCTCGATCATTCCAATACCCATCCCCACCACCCATCTCTACTATCGAGCTTCACCCCCTCTAGAGGAGGCTCCATCTTCGTGCTTCTGCTTCAATACCATGCCTCACTTCCAGGGGTTCACCGGGGACCTCCTTCGACGCATTGTTGGCTCGCTACTCTAGAAGATCCTCCAACAACCACTGTTTCACCTTCAACGCCGGTCTTCATTAGTCGTACCTAGAGTGTACTTCTGCCTTCTTTGACAACCTAAAAGGGGAGCTTCCAAATCTTCGCCAGCAGCCGTCCACCGTCATCAACAATCAGAGCTTCCTACAGGAGGCCTTCGCATCGCCGTCGAGCCACCGCAGCTCCGCTTTTCGCCTTCGTGCCTCCGACCACCATCATCGACTCCAGCCTCTACCTCTTCCCGTCACCACCTGCAAGACCACCACTATCATCGACAACCACTCGAGGTAGCTTCATCGGACGAGCTCCAAGAGAACCATCCAGACGACTCCGCCTCTTCGACCCCCATCGTGCCCCTGAAGACCCATGGCCGTGTGTCAACCATTGGAGCACTGCACCCTCCTCTGCTGGGAAGCTTCTCTAGGAATCCCAGCCAAGCCCCACTGTCAAATCCAACCTACTCTGCCAGCGAGCGACTTTCCTCCTCTCACATTTGCTTGTGAGCCACCAGGCTCGAGTCCCAAGGAGGCCACATGCTCCTCACGTGCTGCATGGAGATAATTGTAGAAGAGCCTCCTCCTTTGCCAATTTCCATAGCAATCCCCACCAACCAGGGTCACATGCTTGACACGTGACCCCTGGACTTTTTGTAAGAAACTCCCTAGGGGTTTAGCTAATTTCATTTAAGCCCCGTGTTCTGCATTTCTCTTTTATTTAATTATCGCAATTTTCATTGAGACCCATGTGTTCTCCCTTTATTTTGGACCTCAATTTTGCATTATTTTATTCATTAAAAGTAGGCACTTTATTCTATACTTAATGCTCTACATTGTGGCATTCTCTTTTTATTTTTATGCTCGATGGTTAATTAATAATAATTGTTTCCATAGAATATTACATATTTTACCCACTTTATGCTAAAAAAATTGTACTGCTCAGAAAATTGCTAAAAATTCTTGAATAGTAGAATTAATTGTTGTTTACATTGTGCCTCAAAAAGAACTGATTGCATTCATAATTTGCCCTATAAAAATTATCTTGTGTATTTCAATAGTTAATTTAAGAAGTGTTAAATCTCACATTTTTAGGGTTTAGGATTTTTTTTGAGATAGATCACCTAGTAATACATCTTAGATAATTTTATTTCCTGAGAATACTTAGGTTTAATATTTATTATAATTTATCATTGAAATTCATCTTGTTCGCATTCATTTAGTAATTAAATATTCATATTGTATCAAAAATTTCAAAAAAAATTACATAGCATTCATTACATCTTTTTTAACATCTGGGCTAAGTTTTGTGATTTTTGGACATCGTTTAGTCGACATTAATTTTCTCATCCTTAATGGCTCGCATTTGCATTTTGCATTCAAAATTGCATTAAAAGTATCAAAAAGATCTGCCTCAAAAACCATACATAAAATTTCATAGAAATAAACATAGGTCATTCCTTTGCCTCCTTGAGTTCGACCCTAGGACTTGCCCATGCTAAATAAACATAAAATTACTCTTTTTAAATTTGATTAGTTAATTAAGTGGCTATTTTCTTGATTAATCCCTATTACCTGACTACAATACAAACGACACATTTACATTCATGCGTAATTAATTCTTACTTTTTGCAAATTAATAAATGGTATTTATGATTCATCAACATCTGAGCTGTACTCGAACTCAGGTGTTCCTGATTTAGATTCATCTAAATCTGTATCTTGTTTTCCTTCTTCTTCCTCAGGCTTTGGGATAGGGGTGTGCATATGAATTCCCTTGCATAATCTAGAGGATGAAGCACCAGGAGCTGAAGGTCTAGGTGAAGGCTGAGGGGGAGTAAGTGCTTGCTGAGGTGTTAAATGGTGAGCTTGGGCATGAGGTGCACAGGGCTTGGGTGCTGCAGGTGCTGGGGCAGGAGGAAACTGCATGTTATGCATCCGATGCATCTCGTCAGGCATAAAGTACAACATCTCGTATTGACCATTCACGAACTGAGTATAACTGTTGGAGAGTGCATCCATTTCCTGCTGAAAGTTTGTCACTGCATTAGCCATCTCTTGAATCTCTCAGAATTCGAGAGTGAGCATTAATGTTGACATGTTGGCTGAGCTACTCCTCGGGGAGAATACGGTAGTCAGGATATACCCAAGTGGCATCAAAAGCTAAGGGGATGGGGAGAACATGCATAGGAACGAATCCAGAGAAGTGAGGAGATGAAGTAGGAAGGGCATGGGTGGATTCTGAGGTAGTAACAGACAGCTCTAATTCTGATTCATCTACTTCAATTGTGAAGAGCATTGATTTTGCACCGAAGGGTCAGACTCATAGGATGTCGTCTAGGTCACGTGGGATATGAACTCCAAAATGCTAGAGGATGTGAGTAACCAAGAATCCTAACTAAATGTGGGATCTAGGGGGCTGAGAGAGAAGATGACCAAGATAATGAGACCAATTGAATAGTCGAACTTGAACAAAGACATAAATGATGGCTTGAACCTCTAGAGTGACTTGAATGGGGTTCGACTTCTGGTTGCGAAAGCACCTGGAGAAGACTATGTTGAGGAACCCAGGAAGGGGCCTAAAGTTCGAGGCAATGAGAGGCTTTGTGAAGTTTTGGACGGGCAACAAAGCTTCTCTCAGCTCGTCTTGGGTGATGATCTCCAAGACCTCAAAGATGGTTGGATCAGTGTTGGGACAACCAAGAATGGACAAGATGACATAAGAGTCAATAATGAAAGTGCTTCTATTTATCGTGGACCTAAGATGGTAGTGGTTGGCATCACCTATGTCCTTGAGGTTCATGTGGAACTCGATGACGATGTCAGGTGAGATGGATTCTATAAGAGAATCCTGATAATATGGAAACATCATCAGATTGAACAGATTCCTGACTCTATTCATGCTAAAGATCCAAGTGCATTCTAAAAAGTGATTGTTAAAGACATACCATAAAATGGGTCGGGAGGTCATGAAGTGAAGATGCGAAAAGCAAAGATTCGGTCTTCTATGGAGGTGAAAGGGAAGCAGCCTTTGATCTCTTTGGTGCAATCTGTAGACAAGAGTGACCTTAGAAATGAGAAGGTCCTAAGAAAAGAGAGTAAAACAATAAGAACATGGGTATTATACCTATAGATGATTGATTAGGTCCTGCTATATGATCGATCAGGGGTGATCGATCAGGCTCTTATATGTTGATTGATTAGGCCTGCGCTAGGTCTTGAGAAAACTTACTTTTTTTGGTGGTCTTTCTCACTCGAGAAGGTGTGACGAGAAAGTGTGCCATGGATGCCTATTTAAGTACTAAAGAAGTGTTTGTATGGCATAAAAATGCAGATTTCTAAGGATTTTTAAGGTCCTTCTTTCTCAACGAGTAGATATAATGTGTCTTATATTAAGGAGGGCTTGGTGTCGACTAGGTCTGAAAAGGATGGCTAGGCGATGTCATAGGTGTCCTTTCCAAAAATGGATGGGTAACAAAAATCAAAATTTTAAATATTTAAAAAATGGCCAGATGATCGATCAAACTCCTATGCATGATTGATTAGTGGTGATGGATTAGTGCTTGACTGTGGTTTATCATAGGTGATCGATCAACCTACTTCATATGAAATGTACCCTAAACAAGTTACTTTTTCTGAATATTCGATTCAACAAATATCACTCGTTTTGCACATCCCTAATTTCTTCCAATGAACTCAAACCGAGGTGCAACTAGAAGTTTTGTAAAAATGTCTGCAAGCTGCCTATTTGTTGATATGTTGTCCAAACAGATTTTGCCTTTCAAGAATTTTCTCTAAGAAAGTGATGTCTGACATCTATGTGCTTAGTCTAGAGTGGTTAACAGGGTTCTTGGCTAAGTTAGTAGAGCGAGTGTGGTCACACAATATTCTATTCTTGATAAAAGACAAACCAAAATAAAAAAGAATGTTTTTCATCCACAGCAGTTGAGTACAAGCAAAATGGGCATATGTATACTCCACTTCAGTAGTTGAGATGTACACACAATTTTGCTTCTTGGAAAATCAAGATACAAGGGCATTGCCCATGAATTTGTAGCTGCCTGATGATTCTGCGATTCATCACTCTTAAAGTTGAAAATAGAGCCTTGTTCCCAAGTATTTAGTAGCATATTTCCCTTTATCTTGCATAAATAGCATTCATACATGCATCCATAATACACACATTTTGGCATTCATAATTACATTAAATAAGAAGCCAATTCATCTCTAAAATTCACCTGTAAAATATTCACCTAGTCATATTATTTCATACCCCCTCCAAAGTCAATAAAACCTTCCTTATACTGTGTATATTACTAGTTAATAATAGAAGGAAAAATGCCAAAAATTCCTAGCTTGTAAATCACCCAATAAAACCCTGCCAAACCTAGTTGGAGACCCAGATCTTAGAATGTCAATATCTACCTCATACAACCTCCGATCTAGGTCTACTCACCTTCAGATTAATACACATTCAGAGACCTTCAAAATGAGACCAATTTCATATAAATCGGAGCTCGTGTGCAAAACTTGGTTTTTTGGACCCTTTTGTGTACTATAGATATGTATATTTGTACCCTTGTATTTTTGTACCTTATTTGACCTCATCTCTGTTTTTGGTCAACATGAAACTTGTAGATCTCATCGAGATCTACAACTTTCATGTTGTGAGTTTTTTTCCAAATTCGGCTTCCTTCTCTCTCTAAATTCATTTTCTCCTTTAGCCATTCAGAACATGCCACGCGGTGCCCTCTGATTGTGCCACGTGGCCCGCTCCTTTGCGCCACACGCCTTCCATCTCCACCGTCTGATCACGCTCTTTATCTCTTGATCTGGGCCATCCAAGCCGCAATGCTTCTTAGCCCTTCGATCAAACCCTGGATCCAATCTAGACCGCTCGCCAGCGCCACACCTTCCTTGCGCCACGTGGAGGCATCTACACCCTCCTATCTTCGCCAGAAGCTCCCAATCTTGGCCATTCACCTCGCTTTGGATCTCCACCGTTCGATCGAGGTGCAAGATCTCATCACAACCGCACGTCAGCGCCTCCATCTCCGCCTGCCACGTGGTGCGCCCTGCGCCCTTGATCTCACCCCGCTGATCTAATCCTAACCCTCCTCTTCCGCCCTTCTCCTGACCGTTGGATCGCTCGATCCAACGGTCCAAACATCGTCGTGTACCTCCCGCAGCTCCCGCTCCCACGTCGCCCACCTCACCAACGAGTCGCCCCCTTCCTATTTTGGGATCCACTCCGGCCACCCTCCCCACATCCTGTCACCGCCATTTCGTACCCCACTCTTCCCTCATCCTCGCCGACCCCCTCGAACTCCATGAATCACGCCCACATCGCTCCATGACCTCCACCAACTCCATCACTTCGTCACCTACGCCATCACCTTCCACCTTTAAATACTCCATCTCCGTCAACCTTCGACCCCATCCGCCACCAAGGAGAGATTCCCCTAGCTCCTACCTTCCTATTGGTGACAACAATTCGGCAAGCAGTCGAGCGAAGACCGAGCTTCATCTCTGGCGAGATCCACGGCCATCCCCGCCGTACCACAGCCTCCCCTGTGAGCTGCACGAGCTCAGGAACCTCTACCGGCCTTCGAGCGACGACCCAGAGTCCAATCCCGAGCTCCATTCCCCATGTAGACACCTCCATCTCCTCTCTGATCTTCTTCTTCTTCTTCTTATTTTTTCTCATAATTTATTCGCCTCCCACGACCGACTTCACCTTCGCCTGATCATACTCCGAGCTCCGCCTTGGAGCCGGTATCTTCGCGCTCTATTCCATTAGCCCGACTACGCTCCACATCTCACACTGACGAGAGCTCCACCACCTTGGCAGAGCAACACCACCGGACGATCCTCACACCACTCTAGGCCTCTCATTGCACTCACGATCACCCCATGAACACATAGAATGCTTCGGCTATCAAGTAACCCCCTGCAGGTACCTTCTAGCTCATTGGCCGGATACCTCATTGGAGCTACCTCGACCTTCATCGCTGCACTCCTCTAGACTGCCCCAGCCTCAGCCGCGACCACCGGATGCTCCGCCGCACCTTGAGGACCCTTCCCAGCTACTCAGACGTCCTTCACGACCTTCACCGATGACTGGAGGAGGAGGCAGAGCTAGAGCCTCTTCGTCGGAGCGCAGCCACCTCCGCCGCAGGAGGCGGCGGACCCTTTTAGTACGAAGCCCAGTAGCCGTCCGATCCCCTTGATCGGATGATCCTGAGGAAGCCACGTCTCCATCAGTCTGCAACCATCGGATCAGGAGGATCTCACGCTCCAGATCACGCCACGTCGCCACTTGTCCCGAGCTCCAGATGCCGTTGGAGCCCTCATGATCTAACGGCTCCCGATTGACCACGTGCCCATCTCCAACGAGCTCCAGAAACCGTTGATCTATCTTGATCCAACGAGCCGTATCACGCCACACATCGGCCATCAGAAGCTGTTGGATCTTCACTTGATCTAGCGGTCCAGATCACACCACGTTGCCTTCTCCGAGTCTCCTCCCCGAGCATTAGGCTCCGAGCCCCCGAAGCTAGTCTGAGCCACTTCCAAGCCTGCAACGCCTACGATCCTCCATCCGAGCCTCCGACTTCACCCGAGCCTGGGACCTCACGTGTCTCTCACGTGCGGCCTGGACATTTTGCACCGAGGCCTCTGAAGGTTTTGGTAATTGCATTCCAGTCCCTACCAGGAGCACCACATGTGACACACGTGTTTCGTGGGCAATTTGCATACATGTCCTCCTAATTATAGGTAATTGGATATTAGTCCCTATCAGCATGTTTGATTTTTAGCAATTTTATTTTCTATAATTGCAATTAGGCCCCTGTCTTTGCACGTATTTTTAGGTATTCATTTGACATCATTTTTTAAGTCTAAAAATTGCATTGTGTAGCTTAACTTGTCCTTTTTCATATATGACATTTGTCCTTTCTGTGATATCAGTGGAATTTATTGTTCATTAAATTGGTGAAATTTGCTATATTTTGCCCATTTATGCCTTTTAATTCGTAGTAGATTCTCTGTTGCTCCAAAAATCACCAAAAATTCACATTAGACTTAGGATAATTTAGCTTACATTGTACCCAAAATCTTTGCATTTGCATGCATCCCGAGTCCAGAATAAATCATTTTGTGATTTCCTTAATCGATTTTTAATAGGTCCAATTCACCTAGAGTTTTACGTTTATTAATTTTCCTGGATTCTTCATACTTAGATCTATCTAGGATAATTTTTACATCTGAAAATATTGTGTTTTGGTATTTATTAAAATTAATTTAGTCAAAATCACATTGCATTCATTTTTAATTGATAGTAAATTCATATAGTGTCAGAAAAATCCAAAAAAAAATCAGTGTAGCTTAATTTCATTGCATTGTGACTTTCACACTCTGGCCAAGTTTCATGATTTTTGGAATTAATTTGACCTTATTTATGATATAACCTATAAACTAGCCTGATTTTGCATGCGTCTTTTCTTAATCGCATAAAAACTGCTTAAAAATACCAAAAAATATCTTCTGAAAATCCGACCTCTTAAATTTGCTTAAAATCTATCTAAGGAGACAGCTGCCTCCCTGAGTTCGACCTTGGGCTTGCTCAAGTAAAAAAAAAATAAATTTGCCGCTCATAATTAACTCAACCTTAATTAAAAGTGGTTTTTGATTAGTCCGTACTACCTGGCTACAACGAACGACACGACATTAATTCGAATAATTAATTTAACGGAATTAACAAGGGTAGTACACGACTCTTCAAAATGGCGCCGTTGCCGGGGAGGCACGGCTTAGGTTAATTTCTAGTTAATTTCTAAGGGTTTGATTTTCCATCCCCGAGTAGTCTGACCCCCGATTTTCTTGTTAATATTTTTCTGTCATTTAATTTTGAATATTTTTGTGTCATCCTTTATCTGACCTCAATTTGTTTTTGTGCGAGGAACACGAGGAGTTCCGAGGCGCTTCGAGGAGCTTGCATTTTTAAACTTTTTGAGTGATTGTGAGGACTTGTACTTTTTTTTATTTTTCATTATTGTTTGCATTCTTTCCAGCAGTTCCCGTTTGGGTCCTCACGTGTGTAAACATAGTGGAACCGTGTCCCTGTGTGCTGTGTGGATTGAATTTTTAGACTAGGCTTGCACTAGTGGCTCCTCAAGCCACTCTAGGATTTGCTTGTGCTCGTAATTTCTTTAGAACCACACATCACTTAAAAGACATACTTAGACTGCAGATCTAGTCAAATCAAACCTGTGCTTCACTCGCTAATAGAACTGCCTATCTAGGAGCGATTTTTGCCGTCTGCATTTGCATGTAGTATAAAAGCTTTCAATTCTGTTTTGCATCATGCATAAAAGCAAAGGGATAACTGTAAGTATTCTTCACTCAGTATAAGCATCATTGATTTCTTGTGCATCGGCTTTTCTCGATTTCTCTCTCTTGGTTTTTCAAAACTTAAGTAAAAGGAAATTAGGACTGGACGATAGGCGTGCTGTGTGGATTGGACTTAATCAAGTGATAACCTAACTTAAAACCGGGACTGCTAAACATTATTGACAAAAAAATCAATAAAAATCGGAAATTCTGCTTGCGGGAGATTAATCCCCGACCTTGTTTTCAAGCTGAGAGAGGGTACTTGAGTGTGTGTGAACACCTTAAGGCATAGCCCAAATCCCAGCCTTCCATATCACGTGCCAACTGATCCTAGCAAATATCACAAGTTAAATTATTCAGGTTCACTGACTAGTACCAAGTAGCATCCACCTGTTCACAGGTAGATAGGAGTGAAATTGCGGTACTTCACGACAAGTTGCTAGTAACCCCCCGAGGTGAAGTTCCAAGCCTTGTCAGCCACCGCCTGCTTGCAAGTAGATAGGGGCAGGTCTTTGAATCCATCAACTTGGGATAGGAGTGAAGAAAGGAAGGACACTGGTATCTTAGGCGATAGGTTAAACAGGGAAGATGCATCCGGCTCTGAGCCGACTTCCCTATAGGTCGCGTAACTCCTTCCTATTTTGCTTGAAAAATCACACTTAAAATCAACCAGACTAATCGGACTCGGTTTCGAGTCCTTCATCGTGTTGAGTGTGAAAAATACATGGTTTTGGATTTAATTGCTTGCTTCAGGTAGGAGTAAAATCCTATCTTCACTTAGAACTCCCGATTCTTCTTGCCAATCCAAGATGACTGACTAGGGGGATATCGACTCCTTATTCGCTAATCTCTCTTTGAGCCCCCCATGAAACTCATCTTCACCGGCCCAAGCGCAACTTGAACCACCCAGAGCTCATGACCCTCTTGAGTTCTGGATCCCTCACACCCAGGGTGGTTGCTCTCAAACCAACCCTTTCCTCTCCTCTGAGCTTACCGAGGAAGACCATCGCCTCGGTAAGAACCCCTTCCTTGATTTGTCCTCTAACCTAGACCATGTTTCATCCCCAGGAAAAGAGGACAGAATGTCGAAGAAAAACCCTAACAAGGAAGAAAATAGAGAGGACCCCATGATTCAAGTCTTAGCTCGGCTAGCAAGAGCCGAACAGTTGAACGTAGAATTAACGGCTAGACTGTGACAGGTGATCGAAGCCGAAGGAATATACCGACCGATGGTAGATGCCTATAATTCAGCAGAGAACGAGATACACAGTTTGCTAGTACCCGAGGTCCCCCTTGAAGCATCCGAGCTGAAGCCACACTTCCTAATCCTGCTGCCGAAGTTCAATGGAAACGCTAACGAAGAACCATATTCCTTCCTCAGAGACTTCGATCTGGTTTGCGACAACCTTAGTCACCCTAGGGTTGGACAATATTACATCAGGCTGAAGGCCACCCCATTTGCCTTAGGAGATAAGGCTGCACTTTGGCTGAAGAACTTAGGGGTGAGATGTACAACCTGGATGCAGTTCAAGGACTTATTTTTGAAGAAGTTCTACCCACTTGGTAGGACAAATCAGATGAGAACGAAGATCACTAGCTTCTCCCAGGGACCTAGTGAACCATTCCATGAAGCTTGGGATAGGTTTAATGACCTTATTCAAAAATGCCCCTGTCATGGCATTTCAAGAGCTATCTTAGTCCAGACCTTATTCTGTGGCATGACCCCAGAGATGCAGGGGTTAGTGAGTGCCACCTGTGGAGGAAGCTATCTGCACACAAATGAAGATGCCGTATGGAAGATCCTAGAGCAGATGGCGGAAACATGCAGATCTCAGGCCACCAGGGCCTATCAGTTGTCTCCTTCGCCTTACCAACGAGACAACCCGGAGGACTGTAACAAATCTGACGGACGACCTTATCCCTAGCATGGGGTTAATAGCAGACAAATTAACCATGATCGAGCATATTCACAAGAGGGTCACTGACCTTGAGGCACTCTCAAGATTGCCGAAGCAAGCGGAGGAACTTACTGAGAGGGTATCTAAGATAAAGCTTCCTGCCCCTTCTGCACCACCTGTACCTGTATACTGAGTCCATCTTGTACAGGAATAGGCACCGGGGCCTCAGAGTAGCTGGGTCCAGGAGCAGACTTACACTCAGCAGAATCAGCATGCATCCCCACAAGTGGAGACAGGATACGAGGAGCCTCTGCAGGTGTTCGAGATCAACGGTCTGTGGTACAACCATGACCCCGTCGGCAGACAGTCGGGGATAGGGAACGATCGGCCTCACCGACCTTCCCTATCTTACAAGGAAAATGGCCCCATCCATGCACCGCGCTTTGTTTAGTCCAGGCCCGAACGAGGGTACCAACCTCAACAACACCGACAACAGCAGCGCACGTTCCACTCGGGCCAGCAGGGCCCGCCACCTTCCCATCAGCAGCAGCAATACCGGCATGGCCAGCAGGGCCAGTACAAGACCTCATCCTCAAGTCAGCATCAACCAACCCATCCCACCGAATTGGAGTCCCTCACCTTGGCGATCAAGACCCTGACTGATAGGGTCCAATAGATCCAGAATGACTATCTGGATATGAGAATCAATATGAATCGTGTTTCTCGTACCCAGGACCAGCAGATGGCACCCAAGACCCCAATTCCCGCCCAGGTTCAGGGCAACCCAAACAGCATGAATCAAGGCCAGAACTGACCACGAGATCAGGTATATTATTCAGATAATTCTTTATCTGAACATGAGATCCTTTCGTATGATAAAGTAAACCATATGTCCCTCAAGAGCAAAAGGACCGTGATTGTACTTCATCGGGAACGAGCACAGGAGGAAGAAGCTGCCAAGTCTCTACCTGAGGAGAACTTGGAGGCAGAGGAGCACCACCACCACCACCACCATCGACAGAAGAAGAGGACTTCTGAGTCCTCAAAGAAGCAAGGGAACCACACCAGTTGGGAGTCCACTGAAACCGATGAAGAGCCCGCACCTCCATCTGAGGAGGATGTTCCAGCAGTCGCGGAGGATGCATCACGGATTTCACAATAATAGTTTTCTTTCAGTCATAGTCAAAGTCCGAGTCAGTTTCAGAGTCCGAGTCCTGTAAAAAATTCAGTTCCAGTGTTGAATGAGAATCTTTCAGTTTCAGAATCTGAGTTGGAGTCAATAATCCCTTTCCCTCGAGCTCTTAAGGGTGGAAAGAAGAAAACTAAAAAATTCAAAAAGATGACCATGAGATGGCAGAGTTTTGCAAAAAACATATCAAGGTCACGATCCACTTTGACAAGTACATGGAAATGACACCTGCATTTCAGAAATACCTTAAGGTGAGATGCACACCTATCAGGGTTAGCAGGAAGACCAAAAGTCGTGTTGAGAAACACGTCCTGTCAGTAGCCACAACTTGCGCAATAAAGAACTCGTTTCCAAGGAAACGAAGAGACATGGGTGCACATTATGTGGTGAGTCATGCTAATGACACTGCGTTTGCACGCACTCTCCTAGGCAACAGATTCTCCATCAACCTAGTGCCTACAACCCTCTATGAGCAGCTTAATCTCGGACCTCTTAGAAAATCCAGATCTCTCCTTCAGTTCGCTGATAAATCAACCAAGAGGTCCCAAGGAGAATTGAGGAATGTTGTCATCAAAGTCGAGGGTCAGGAATACATGGTGGGCTTTACCGTCCTTGATATGGAGACCCCTCGTAATTGGAGAGATTCCCAGATCATATTAGGAAGGCCCTTCCTCAGAACAATAGGGCCCTTGTTTGATTATAAGATCGGGAAAATCCAGTTCCAAACTCCAGGCGGAAGATGAGGAACTAGAGATGAAGCAGACCAGATGGCAGAGACCTAATTCAGAATCCAACACCGAGTACTCTTCATCCGAGGTAGACTGCATTCACGTAGACACTGTTGGGCCATGGATACAGAACCCAGCCAATGCCAACGAGTCCCTCCCCTCCGGAGAGGATCCTGTGCATGAGTCAGTTTGCGAGATCCTTAGAAACGAACACAACTCAGAACCCGCATTCCCCTACATCTTCGATGACTTAGAGGCCCAACTGGGCGTGTCAGTCCTTCCCTCTTTAGGACAATCAGAAGATGAGGATGACGAATCGGACGTGGGTTTTGCCAATTGCATGGAGACCTTTGACGATCCGACTCCAGAGCTGAATGAATTGGTGACAGCAATTTCAAAGACAGATCCAGCCACTGCCAACAATGAACCAGATTCGATTGAGCCAGACTTCCTAGATGATCACACATTACCTGAGCTCAAACCCTTACCCACAACACTCAAATATGCCTTCTTTGCTGGACAAGAGAAGAAGTATCTGGTCATCATCAGTTCGCGATTGACCGAGGAGCAAGAATCTTGCTTGCTAGAGATCTTGGAGAAAAATCGCAAGGCGATAGGCTGGAGTATCTCCGATCTCCACGGGATAAATACCGCTCTCTGTTCGCACCATATCTATTAGGAGAATGAAGCTAAACCCTCTTGTGAATTCCAACATCGATTGAATCCAAATTTATTAGAGGTAGTGAAGAAGGAGATAGACAAATGGTGCAACGCGGGTTTCATTTATCCCATCTCCAACTCCAACTGGGTGGCCCCGATCCACGTTGTCCCGAAAAAGTCAGGAATTCAAACTACCACCAACGAAGATGGAGAGGAGATCGTGACGCGAGTACCCATGTCGTGGCGCATCTGTGTGGATTACAGACGCCTGAATACCGCGACGAAGAAGGATTCTTTCCCCCTACCATTCATTGATCAGATCCTAGAGACTAGAAGGGAAAGAATTCTTTTGCTTCTTGGATGGATTCTCGGGCTATAATCAAATAGCCATAGCTTCGGAGGACCAGGAAAATACCACATTCACATGCCCTTTTGGTACCTATGCTTTCAGGCGCATGCCCTTTGGGTTGCAATGCTCCCGGTACTTTTCAAAGGTGCATGATTGTTGTATTCGCCGAAATGGTCGGCGAATTCCTGGAAGTCTTCATGGACGACTTCTCAGTCCACAGTGATTCCTTCGATTCCTGTCTTAGGAATCAGGACCGAGTCCTCAAATGTTGTTGTGAGGTTAATCTGGTGCTCTCCTGGAAGAAAAGTCACTTCATGGTGACGGAGGGCATTGTGTTGGGGCACGTCATCTCCAAGAGAGGAATGGAGGTTGACCCTGCTAAGGTGGATGTGATCAGACGACTCCAAACTCCAACCAACGTAATACAGTTGCGGTCGTTCCTCAGGCATGTCGGATTTTATCGGAGATTTATCAAGGATTTTTCTAAGATCGTCGGACCGCTAACTGAGCTTTTAGGCAAGGACATGGAGTTTATTGTTGATCACAAATGTCTTGAGGCCTTCAAGCTATTGCAAGGAATGATCATGAACGCCCCAATCCTACAAGCCCCAGATTGGCCTCTGCCTTTTGAGATCATGACGGACGCCTCAGACTTTGCTGTTGGGGCTGTGTTAGGACAGAGGAGGGATGACGTCCCATTTGCAATACACTACGCAAGCAAAGTGCTTGATACTGCTCAGTGTAAATATACAGTTACGGAAAAGGAGATGCTTGCAGTAGTGTTTGCCTTGGATAAGTTCAGATCTCATATAATCAGATCCAAGGTAATTGTGTTCACTGACCACACAACACTACGATACTTAATGGAAAAGAAGGACGCGAAGGCGCGTCTTCTTAGGTGGATTCTACTTATCCCGGAGTTTGACTTGGACATTCGTGATAAACCTGGAAAGAAGAACGTAGTAGCTGATCATCTCTCCCATCTCGAAGATCTTAATGCTTCTGAGATTCACCAATTCGAGACTCCTTCCCTGACGAGTCGATTTTTGTTGTCGACTCACTCCCATGGTATGCCAATATCGTGAACTATCTTGTCTCCTAGAAGGTTCCCGAAGATTGGCCTAAGAGCCACATAGACCGAATCAAGTCGGATTCTAGATATTGCTATTGGGAGGATCCGATCCTTTTCTTTGAAGGACCAGATTGTGTCTAGAGACGGTGTATTCCTCAGAAGGAATACCAGAGTGTCCTTTCTTTATGCCACAGTTTGGAGGCAGGAAGACACCACTTCGGGAAGAGGACTGCATGGAAGGTACTTTAGTGTGGCTTTTACTGGCCGACTCTGTTTTGTGATGCCATCACCTTTGCGAAGTCGTGCCCAGTATGTCAGAGAATGGGAGGAACCGTTGGTTCCAAAGATGAGATGCCGATGCAGCCTGTCATCATTTGTGATGTCTTTGATGCTTGGGGCATCGACTTCATGGGCCTATTCCCTGTTAGCCACGGATTTGAATACATCCTTCTTGCGGTAGATTACTTGTCTAGACGGGTGGAGGCTATCCCAACCCGACCCGCAGACAGCAGGACTGTCTGTAAATTCATCAGAGATCATATCATCTCTAGGTTCGGGATTCCCAAAATGTTGATATCAGATGGGGGTATCCACTTTATAAACAGAGACATGAATAAACTCTTTAAGGACTACGACATCGAACACCGTGTCGCTAGTCCTTACCACCCACAGACTAATGGTATGGCTGAGGTGTCGAATAGGGAGGTGAAAACTATAATGCAGAAGCTTGTCCGCCCAGACAGGAAGGACTGGTCTCAGATCTTGGATCAAGTCCTATGGGCTTATAGGTCAACTTACAAGACACCTTTAAGAACCTCCCCATTCCGGATGGTATTCAGAAAGCCATGCCATTTGCCCGCAGAATTAGTGCACAAATCAGAATGGGCAATCAAGAAGGTCAACTGGAAACACACATCTAGGGTAGAAGCAGAGAGAAATAGATCTGAATGAGCTGGTGGAAGTCAGAAACTGAGCATACGACAATAGTTTGGTGTACAAGGACAAGGTGAAGCTTTGGCATGATAGATATATCAGATGAAAGATCTTTGTTCCTGGACAGAAGGTATGGTTGTTCAATGCAAGGCTGAAAGTCTTCCAAGGCAAGTTGAAGTCCAAATGGACAGGCCCATTCATTGTCCGTACGGTGCATGATAGTGGATGTGTTGATATCTCAGATCTCGCAGATGACGTACCGACATTCCTAGTAAATGGACAACTGTTGAAACACTTCGTCGAATCCAATGAACAGTAGGTCCATGTTGAGGAGATTGTATTCATTCGCGAGACAGGTTCAACAGATACACATCGAGCCGCGCATGAGACCTTGCAACAGTGAGCTCCCACCATCGGTAGCATCTGGAAAGATTCAGACCGCCATCCTTATATATATATATATATCCATCATTCCTGTATATTCTACCCTTCCCTCCCGCGACTCTCATCACTCACCCCAACTTCCTATATCTTCATCTACAACTATACTTAGGATGACCAGATCTTAAGTATGGGGGGGGGGGAGAATCACATGAGTCCGTTCACTGTACATCCTCCAGATCACATTGGTCCTTTTACCACTCCAGTCCTATACTTAGGCTGACCTAAGCCTAAGTATAGGGGGACCAATGCCTGCCTTATATATATATTCTTCCACGTCTCCTCTTGACCTCGTCTGCCCCATTTTTGATCTTCTTATACACTTGGGCTTCCAGAGCCTAAGTATAGGGGGGCGGGACGACTTCTATACATTTTTGCCCCTTTGGCTCTCTTACACTTAGCACGAGCTATGCCTTTTTCCTCGCTTTTTGTGCTTTGAGGACATAGCACACGCTAAGTATAGGGGGGCGTGTATATATTACATACATACTTTACCCATGGCTCGTACTTTCACGTATTTTTATATATATTACACAATAAATATGGGATGGGTAAAAATGGAGAATTTTTTTTGTAAAATACACATGTATAATATGTATAATACTCATAAAACACTTTTACCATAGGAGGTATACCAAATTCTTGAAAAGAAAATGGCTTCTTATTTTACTCTTGCACATCATTTGCATCTGAAAAGAAAAGAAAAAGAGTCTTGCATTCATCTACATAGCATGCCATCTGCATCTCATCTGCATATCTTGCATATGCAAGGTGAAAAGCTAGTGGGTTCTGAACCAAGTTATTAGTAGATGTTGAGGAAGGACTTGATTTGACCTTAATCCACCTAATTTCAGAGGAACCTTATAGGAATTGGAGTTAAGGTTTCTCAGGTCAAGTGTCTTAATTCTTTGAGTCCGCAATTCTATGTTCACATGTCATCTTGATTAGTCTAAGTAGAATATCTCGTGCACACGCATGATTCTTATAGACAGTGAACTAACTTGGACAAGCACCATGCACGCAGATCTTCATTGATGAGGTGGTGAGGAAGTAGAATCCTTTAGCCTGGAGTAGCTCATGGGTGGAAACATCCGTCCTCCTCTAGGAAGGGTAGTGGATCTCAACCTAGTCTGGTAGTGTTGACGTCTAAAGACGGGACGCTGTGGGTTGCAATAATGCTTCAAAAGAGGGATAGTCTACTGGCTCAAGAGGAAAAACTCCGGATGTACATGCTGCACCTTGTATATAGTTCAAAAAAAATGCAAAAGCTCCAAAAAAATCAGACAGGTCCAAGTGAAAATAAAATACCTGTCGGAGTATGTATATTAGCAAAGAAATGCAGCTGGATGACTTAGCTACACTGGTCAGGCATCCCGGGATAGGTAGCTACACTGGCTATCGTCCATTCTTTTCTCTACCCCCTCCTCTTGAGCTGGTCGCACTTGAACTTAGAAGGGAATACCTCGCTCCTCGAGGAAAGAGTTACTGGATCAGGTAACTAGAGTTACCTTGTTAGAGGAGGCTATTTCTGAGCCATTTTTGATGTGGAGAGTTACATTTCACTTACACAGTACAAGTAAGAATCATAGTCATCAAAAATTTACGTTTGAGGATTTGCTCTGACCTGACTATTGAGGAGTCTTGAATAGAAGACTTGTGGAACTTGAAGTCTGTTAGGTCTTAAATTCAGATCCCAATAAGGTTCCGCCACATAATTAATCCAAAGGTCGAGTCAAACTCCATTTTCAACTTTTGTTCATGACCTTGGTATGGAACCCAAAATCATTTCACTCTTGCATTTCATTTTAGTTGCTCGGGGACGAGCAAGGTTTAAGTATAGGGGGTTGATGAATCTGCGATTCATCACTCTTAAAGTTGAAAATAGAGCCTTGTTCCCAAGTATTTAGCAGCATATTTCCCTTTATCTGGCATAAATAGCATTCATACATGCATCCATAATATACACATTTTAGCATTCATAATTACATTAAATAAGAAGCCAATTCATCTGTAAAATTCACCTATAAAATATTCACCTAGTCATCTGTATTTCATACCCCTTCCAAAGTCAATAAAACCTTCCTTATACTGTGTATATTACTAGTTAATAATAGAAGGAAAAATGCCAAAAATTCCTAGCTTGTAAATCACCCAATAAAAACCCCCAAACCTAGTTGGAGACCCCAGATCTTAGAATGTCAATAACTACCTCATACAACCTCCGATCTAGGTCTACTCACCTTCAGATTAATACACATTAAGAGACCTTCAAAATGAGACCAATTTCATTTAAATCGGAGCTCGTGTGCAAACCATGGGTTTTTGGGCCCCTTTGTGTACTATAGGTATGTATATTTGTACCTTTGTATTTTTTACCTTATTTGACCTCATCTCCATTTTTGATCAACATGAAACTTGTAGATCTCATTGAGATCTACAACTTTCATGTTGTGAGTTTTTCAAAATTCAGCTTCCTTCTCTCTCTAAATTCATTTTCTCCTTCAGCCATTCAGAACAAGCCACGTGACGCCCTCTGATTGCGCCACGCAACCCACTCCTTTGCGCACCACGCGCCTTCCATCTCCACCGTCTGATTACGCTCTTTATCTCTTGATCTGGGCCATCCAAGCCGCAACGCTTCTCAGCCCTTCGATCAAACTCTGGATCCAATCTAGATCGCTCGCCAATGCAGTGCCCTCCTTGCGCCATGTGGCGGCATCTACACCCTCCGATCTTCGCCAGAAGCTCCCAATCCTGGCCATTCACCTTGCTTTGGATCTCCACCGTTCGATCGAGGCACAAAATCTCATCACATCCATACGTCAGCGCCTCCATCTTTGCCCGCCACGTGGCGCGCCCTGCGCCCTTGATCTCGCCCTGCTGATCTAATCCTAACCCTCCGCTTCCGCCCTTCTCCTGACCGTTGGATCGCTCGATCCAACGGTCTAGACATCATAGTGTACCTCCCACAACTCCCACTTCTGCATCGCCCACCTCACCAACGAGTCGCCCCCTTCCTATTTTGGGATCCACTCCGGCCACCCTCCCCGCCTCCTGTCACTGCCATTTCATACCCCACTCTTCCCTCATCCTCGCCGACCCCCTCGAACTCCATGAATCGCGCCCACATCGCTCCATGACCTCAACCAACTCCATCACTTTGTCACCTACGCCGTCACCTTCCACCTTTAAATACTCCATCTCCGTCAACCTTTGACCCCATCTGCCACCACGGAGAGATTCCCCCTAGCTCCTACCTTCCTATTGGTGATAGCAATTCGGCAAGGAGTCGAGCGAAGACCGAGCTTCATCTCTGACGAGATCCATGGCCATCCCCACCGTGCCGCAACCTCCCCCGTGGGCTGCACGAGTTCAGGAACCTCTACCGGCCTTCGAGCGACGACCTGAAGTTTAATCCCGAGCTCCGTTCCCCAGGTAGACACCTCCATCTCCTCTCCGATCTTCTTCTTCTTCTTCTTCTTGCTTTTTCTCATAATTTATTTGCCTCCCACGACTGACTTCACCTTTGCCTGATCATACTCCGATCTTCGCCTCGGAGCCGGCATCTTCGCACTCTATTCCATTAGCCCCGACTACGCTCCACTTCTCACGCCGTCGAGAGCTCCGCCACCTTGGTGGAGCACCACCACCGGACGATCCTCACGCCACTCCAGTCCTCTCACCGCACTCACGATCACCCCACGGACACATAGCATGCTTCGGCTATCAAGTAACCCCCTGCAGGTGCCTTCTAGCTCATTGGCTGGACGCCTCATCGGAGCTACCTCGACTATCATCGCTGCACTTCTCCAGACCGCCCCAGCCTCAGCCGAGACCCCCAGACGCTCCGCCGCACCTTGACGACCCTTCCCAGCTACTTAGAGGTCCTTCGCGACCTTCATCAACGACTAGAGGAGGAGGCAGATCTAGAGCCTCTTCATCAGAGCGCAACCACCTCCGCCGCAAGGGGCGGCATGCCCTTTGAGCACGAAGCCCAATAGCCATCCGATCCCCTTGATCGGACGATTCTGAGGAAGCCACGTCTCCAACAGTCCGCAGCCGTCGGAACATGAGGATCTCACGCTCCAGATCACGCCACGTCGCCACTCGCCCCGAGCTCCAGATGCTGTTGGATCCCTCATGATATAACGGCTCCGATCGACCACGTGTCCATCTCCAGCGAGCTCCAGATACCGTTGATTTATCTTGATCCAACGGGCCGTATCGCGCCACACATCATCCATCAGAAGCCATTGGATCTTCACTTGATCTAGCGGTCTAGATCACGCCACGTTGCCTTCTCCGAGCCTCCTCCCCGACCATTAGGCTCGGAGCCCCCGAAGCTAGTCCGAGCCACTTCTGAGCCTATAACACCTCCGAGCCTCCATCCGAGCCTCCAACTTCACCCGAGCATGGGACCTCACGTGTTTCTCACGTGTGGCCTGGACATTTTGCATCGAGGCCCCTGGAGGTTTTGATAATTGCATTCCAGTCCCTGTCAGGAGAACTACGTGCGGCGCACGTGTTTCGTGGGCAATTTGCATACATGTCCTCCTCATTATAGGTAATTGCATATTAGTCCCTGTTAGCATGTTTGATTTTTAGGAATTTTATTTTCAATAATTGCAATTAGGCCCCTATCTTTGTACGCATTTTTAGGTATTCATTTGACGTCATTTTTAAGTCTAAAAATTGCATTGTGTAGCTTAACTTGTCCTTTGGGGCTATAATTGGAGATACCATTGTTTTTGGTACAGAAGTTCCTATATCAATGGGAAATGCCCTACCTTTGAGTGCGGTTTGAACTATTGATTTACGTAATTGGAAGTAACCAATTAGGTTTACGACGAAACCTAGAAATCGATCACTGATTCAATTGGAGTACCTCCACGGGATAGACCTTTATAGAAAACTATTGAGTAATAGTAGAAAGTGATTGAGTTCAGTAGTTCTTCATAGAAAATTATTGACTCTAGAGATTTGATAATATGGAGAAGACAAAATGGTTTGAAGCACGGACAAAACCAGAAGCGCTCCTTGTTTCAAAGAGAGGAAGACGGGTTATTCACATTTAATTTGATGGTCAGAGGCGAACTGAAAGCTATGCAGTGTATAAGGATCCCCCGGGGAAAAATAGAGATGTCTCCTACGTTACCCGTAAGTGGAAGTATTGACGTAATTTCATAGAGTCATTCGATCTGAATGCTACATGAAGAACATAAGCCAGATGACGGAACGAGGAGACCTAGGATTAGAAGATCATAACATGAGAGATTCGGCAGTATCTCACTAATGGCTCGGGCCCCTCGGAAGGAGGCCTTCTTCGCCTTCCACCTAAGCTGCGCAGGAAAGGCCCAAAGCCAATCCCAGGGAACAATAAAGCTTTATAGGGTCTTTCTGTCCAGGTGCAGGTAGTCCGCATCTTCACAGACATGTCTATTTCACTGAGCCTCTCTCCGAGACAGTGCCCAGATCGTTACACCTCTCGTGCGGGTCGAAACTTACCCGACAAGGAATTTCGCTACCTTAGGACCGTTATAGTTACTAAAAGAATTATAGAAATTAGTTCAAATGGAAGAAAGAAGTCCGTTGATAAATGAATACCAATATGTTGAACATTACTTATTAGATCCTGCTCTATAATTCGGTTTGATCTTGTAGTCCAAATAATCCCATACCATGATGTCTCTAGGATAGTAGTAATTAGTGAAAAAAGAATACTTGTACAGACTAACGAAGTAACCGTATCCCCAACAGTCCAAAGGTGGAAATCATTATAATATTCCGAACTATTTGTGAACATCACAACAAATATGATTAAAACATTTATAGCACCTACATAAATAAGGAGCTGCGCAACAGCTACAAAATAGGAGTTCGATAAAATGTATAATAAGGATATACAAACAAGAACCAATCCCAATGAAAAGGCAAAAAAAATAGGATTGGTAAATAAAAGTAATTGACAGAATTATAAATGGTATTGGTATTGGAAGTTTCCTTATAGGAGAGGGGTTAAAATATATCGGAGGTGGACGAATTTCATCTTATCTTTTTTTATATTTATTTTATTATGTATCAACTTTTTTACTAATTTATTTTCTGAGTTTATAAGAATGGGTTCTTATTATTTTTTTATTAGAATTGGAGTTTTAAACTTATATAAGATACGAGATAAAAATAAGGGAGAAATTATTAAGAATTTAAAAATATCATAACAATTTCTTTATTTCTTCGTTTCATATCTATTGACACTTGTGCTATTTTTGTGATATCAGTGGTATTTATTATTAATTAAATTGGTGAAATTTGCTATATTTTTCCCATTTATGCCTTTTAATTTGTAGAAAATTCTCTGTTAATCCAAAAAATCACCAAAAATTCACATTAGACTTAGGATAGTTTAGCTCACATTGTGCCCAAAAATCTTTGATTTACACGCATCTCGAGGCCTGAATAAATCATTTTGTCATTTCCTTAATTGATTTTTAATAGGTACAATTCACCTAGAGTTTTAGGTTTATTAATTTTCCTGGATTATTCACACTTAGATCTATCTAAGATAATTTTTACATCTGAAAATATTGTGTTTTGGTATTTATTAAAATTAATTTAGTTAAAATCACCTTGCATTCATTTTTAATTCACAGTAAATTCATATAGTGTCAGAAAAATCCAAAAAAATTAATATAGCTTAATTTCATTGCATTTCACATTCTGGCCAAGTTTCATAATTTTTGGAATTAATTTGACCTTATTTCTGATGTAACCTATAAAGTAGCCTGATTTTGCATGTCTTTTCTTAATCGCATAAAAACTGCTTAAAAATACCTAAAAAATATCTTATGAAAATCCGACCTCTTAAATTTGCTTAAAATCTACCTAAGGAGACAGCTGCCTCCCTGAGTTCAACCTTGGGCTTGCCCAAGTAAAAAAAAATAAATTTGCCGCTCGTAATTAACTCAACCTTAATTATAAGTGGTTTTTGATTAGTCAGTGTTACCTGGCTACAACGAACGATAAAAAATTTATTCGAATCATTAATTTGATGGAATTAACAAGGGTAGTACGCGGCTCTTCAGTGCCACATGTACTTTTCCAATCCATACGACTGCTAGCATAATCTACGTCACTATAAGCGAATAATCCTAATGAATGCATACTTGGATAAAGCCAACCAAAATCTTTTGTAAAAACAAGATAACGAAAGATTCTTTTTACGGATTTTATGTGGCTTTCTTTTGATGCTGACTTAAAATGTGCAACTAAACATGTGCTAAATAGTATATCGGGTCTGCTTGCAGTTGATAAAGCAAAGAGCTGATCATACCTCGGTAAAGCGTTTGGTCGATAGGCTTGTTGGACTTGTCAAGGTCAAGCCGAGTCACTAGAGCTATTGGAGTATAATTCTCCAAAACTTAGTCAAAACCAAACTTCATCAGCATCTCCTTTGTGTACTTCTGTTGTGAAAAGAAGTATTGAAATCTATCTGATTGATCTGTAATCCTAGAAAAAACTTGATGTCTCCCATCATGATCATCTCGAATGATTCCTACATAACTTGAGAAAAATCCTTGCAAAGAGTTGCATTAGTGGATCCAAACACAATGTCATTAAAATAAATTTGCACAATCAGTAAATCAAATAAGATGGACTTCATAAACAAAGTGCAATCTACTTTATCTACCATGAATCCTAAGGTGAGTAGAAAGTAAAGGGTTTTCCTGAGCTTGAAAACGTGTTCTGGTCTCTAGGGGTCTTCAAAATTGGATGGTTGCTTGACATTAACTTATTCTTTAATGAAGCTGTTTAAGAAGGCACTTTTTACATCCATTTGATACAACTTGATTCCCTTAAAATAAGAGGAAGCTAATAACATTCTGATTGACTCGATCCTTGCAATGGATGCATATGTTTTATCAAAATCAATGACTTCTTGCTGAGTATATCCCTGAGCAACAAGTCTTGCCTTATTCCTGACAACTATCCATGATTCATCCAATTTAATCTTAGAAAAACACTTGGTTCCAATAAATGTTTGGTTTTCAGGTTTGGGCAAAAGCTCTCATACATGGTTTCTCTCAAATTGAACACGTTCATCTTTCATCGCCATTAACCAAGAATCAATATTGCAAGCCTCGTCTACAAAGTTCGGCTCCAGTGAAGATACAAATGTATATAGTGCAAATGAATTTAAGTATGATCTTGTTTGGATTTCTTTTGAGATGTCCCCAATCAACAACTCCTTTGGGTGATCTCTGACAAAGCTAAAATCCTTGGGTAACCCATGAGAATCACTATTCTCAGGGGCACTAGAAGGATTTACTTGAGCATCTTCCTCAAATTCTAATTCTTGTAGCTGATGAGTCTTGCTAAAGTTTTCATCAATGGAAACATTGGCCGATTCTACACCAATCATTGTTTTCTTATTGAATATCCTGTGAGCTTTGCTTCTTGAAGAGTAACCTAATAAGACCCCTTCTTCACTTTTAGAATCAAACTTGTCAAGGTTTTCCTTAGTGTTAAGAATGAAATATTTGCTTCCAAAAAATAGAAATGGCCTATTCTTGATGAGCATCCAAAATAGAGCTTAAAAGGTGTCTTCTTTAATCAAAGAATGATAGAAGTCTTGTCTAAGACATCGTAGGCTATATTTACAACCTTTGCCCAAAAATATCTAGGTAGATTGAATTCACATAACATTCTACGGGAGAATTCCTGAAGAGTACAATTTTTCCATTCAACTACGCCATTTTGAGTTGCTATTCTGGGTGCAGAAAATTCATGCTTGATCCCAATCTTAACATAGTAGTCAGAAAAGTTTTCATTCTTGAACTCCCCACCATGATCACTTCTTAACATAATGATAGTAGATCTCTGTTCATTCTGAATCTATTTGGCTAGTTTCTCAAATTCAGGGAATGCTAAGTCCTTAGAAGAAATGAAACAAACCCAAGTATAATGTGAATAGTCATCTACTATAACAAAACAATAACGACGACCACTTAAGCTTTCGAATTTCATGGATCCAATAAATCTAAATGTAAAAGCTCTAATTTTATGGCTGAGCTAATATACTTCTTAGACTTTGAGGGTTTTTATGAAGTTTTCCTAATTCACATGCTAAGAACATGCTTAGGAAGGTCTTTAAATAGGTCAAGTTTGCTAATCCTATGGATTAAGATAAAGAGAATGTGACCTAATCTTTTATACTAGAGTAAAGGTTCTTCTTGTACTACAAGAAGGAAATCTTTTGATGAATACTCATCGAATCTAAGCATATATATTTTTGTGTCTATCTCTCTCAAGAAACAGATCGAGTGTATCTTCCTTAAGAACTTCAAAACCATAAGAAGAAAACACTACTTTAAAACCTTTATCGCGGGTCTGAGACACACTCAAAAGATTGTGTTTCAGACCATCAACAAGTCTAACATGACTAATAGAAGTTATAGGGTTTCCAATCGCACCTTCGTCAACTATCATACATGTGTGGTTGTTGCCAAAAGTGACAGTCTGATGAATCTCCATTTCATCACCTTTATTCTATCATTTTGGCCTTAAAAACCCCAGCAAATGGATGTAAATAGCATCAATTTGTTCATAATAGCATTCATTATTTATTGTATTAATTATACAGAAAATAAGGTTTTTAATACCAAAATTATAGAATAAAGAGAAGAAAAGAAAAAGGAATAAAATATTGCAAATATTTTATGACCCTAACCCCGAGACCAAGGCCAGCATGGAATTGGTCGACAAGGAATAAAGTAGGGGGAGATAAGGGCCAAGAGTACAATAAATACCTCATTTATTTATTCATCCATTTATGCATTTTTGACACCTATTTTTTTATAATTATTTATTCATCAAATAGAGAAACTTTGTACATGAAAGTTGTAGATAATAATGTGAATAAAATTACAAAATTGAGTTTGTATAAAAATAAGACTCAGTGTACATTTTATACACAAAATAAAAAGCCAAAATCTCAACTTCACAGACCCATATCTTGCAAATAAAAACTCCAAATCACCCAAACTCACTTTAATTGTATATAGCATTCCAAGAACTATTTTATAAAATTGGTTTCATGATTTTTGGAGTCCATCTGTGGAAGTTAGGTTTTTAGCCCTTCTTGTACATAATACCTGATTAAAATATTCATTTTATTCAATAATCATTATTTTTATAAATTCATATTTTTAGAATTTTGTAAATAATGTATATACTACATGTACATATTGAGATTAAAAGAAAACTAAAAAGAATTTGTGAAATAAAATAAGTCTATGTATCACATAGGCAAAATACCTATGTTAAGAATGTATATAAATAAAAGGGATTTTTATTCTTTGATTCTTTATTCATTTATATTTTTGTAATAATGTATATATTATATATATCTTATTAAAAATACAACTCCATAAAAAAACACATAAAATCCATTAAATAAATAACATGTATATAATATATAGGTAAAATACCTACAAGTATACCTACATATACACAAACACATTTATTTAAAAATATAAATAAACTCATAAAAATTAAATAAAAATATATTTATACTCACAAAAATAAGTTATAAATTTATAAAATAAGAAAATAAAATAATAAAATAAAATAAACAAAATAGAAATAAATGTATATAAGTATACTTATAAATACCATATTTTAATAAAACCGTAATAAAATACTTCAAAAAAATAAATAAAAATGGTAATTAAATACTACGTTAATTTATAAACATTTTTTATTTTATAAGAAAAATCTAATTAATTCATTTATTATGTTAAATAAATCGGTCAACTTCTTGTTGACGTGGACCAATCAGACGCCTGCGTTTGTTGACCGGTCAGTCAACTGCACCCCCAGGCGCCTGACTTGACACGGATTGTCTTTTCCCCCGATTTCTTGCCTTTTTCCCGCGTGGCTCAGTGATCAATCAACAACAATCATTTCATGAGATTTGCTCCCCTTTCACCCGTGATCCCCGCCGATCATTTGGATCCCTTGTACATTGCCCCGATTCTTCAATAATCGCCGGTCCTTGGGGGTCTCCAGGATTGTGTATAAATAAAACCCTCCTCCTTCTCCGCCGAATTTGGCCAATTTCACCCCCTTCTTTGTGCTTGAATGAGTTCCTGGCGAAGCCCTCGTGACAGGAGGCGCCTCCCAGCACCTCGATTAGGCCGGAGATGGAGGAAGTTTTGTCGCGGTGGCGCTCCGGCGGCCACCCTGCTCCCTGGCGGCCCCCAGGTATAAGAGCTGCGCTTTTACTTGTTTTAGATAGGTTTTAGTTTTAGCATTTCATTTCTGTCTTTAGATTAGCGTTTAATAATTAGACTTAGCGTAATTTAGGCGATTCGTAGTTCGCCGGAGCTTTGCTCCGGCGAGCTTTTCACAGTACCCTCGCCGTGTTCCGACCACCTTTTCACCTCCATTTCTATACCCCTTCATTTCCCTACGCCCCAGGCACCTCCGTTCACCCAGATCTCCACCAGATCTGGAGATCAGATCTCCTCTTCCACCTCTCGCCGGAGATCACCGCCCCGCATCCCCTTTCGCTCATTTTGACCCAAATAAGGCCCCCAACCCTTTGTTTTTGTGCGGTGAGCTTTCTTGCAGGTGCTGGAGGCCAAAGGACCCCCGTTGGGGTCGATTCGATTCTTCTGTAGGTACCTGGAGCTCGCCATCTTCATCGACCTCGCTGGACCGTTTCGGTGAGCCTCCGGCTCCCCTGAGTGCTCCAGTCGACAGAGTCGAGCCCCAAGAAGCTATTTGGACCATCAGATGCCCGAGGGAGCGCCGGACAAGAGAGCAGCACCGGATCGAAGGTCGGGGAAGGGGGAGTTCTTCCCTGTTCTTCGTGCCTTCGCCTTCACCGTCCGATCGTGGTCCCAGCCCAGTTCAGATCCCAACCGTTTGATGGAGCTCTGCATTCACCGTCAGATCACGCGGCTGATCTAATCTCAGCCCTCCATCAGCGAAGCGTCATCGGGCGAGGAGGTGGCGACGCGTGTCAAGTGGAGAACGCTAAACCGTTGGATCACGCGCCTTGTGGGGGCAATTTGCATATCCAGCCCCCGCCTTTTTTGTATTTATTATTTAATTCTGTAAATATTTTTGCACGTTATAAAATAATTGTATATTTTGCAGTAGGACCCCTGAGTTTCTTGAAATTACATTTAGGTCATTCCGCGCCTCACGTGTAGTCCCACGTGAGGCGCAGGAAATTTTGCATGTAACCCCTGACGACTTTTGTTAATTGTAAAATAGTTCTAAAAATTTAAATAAATGTTTATTCCTGTTGTATTTTTGCACTGCTGCCCCTGTAATTTATTATATTTGCAAAAATGCCCTTGCCATGCTTAATTATTTTTGTGTCTTTTATCCATTTATTAAAAATACCTAGATGGCTTCTAAAAATGAACAAAAATTAGGGTAGATGTTTTATGCCATGCTTGTTCACGCCCATATTTTATTTCGCATTTTTTGCATTTTTCCTAATTATTAAAAATGAAATAGAAGCCATTTTTGCACTGTCTAAATTAGAAAATACAAAAAAATTAGAAAATGTTTTTGAAAAATCCCAAAAAGATTATATATGGTATAATTATATATATATTGAGTCAGAAATTAAAAAACCCTAAAAATATGAAAAAGAAAATTAAAAAAATCAGAAAGCTCCAAAATCCAACAAAAAATAGAAAAATCCTTAAAAATCCCAAAAAAACATTTTTTTATAATTATCTATATATTATTATTAATGCATTAAAATTAATTTGGGAATTTTTGGAGTTTATTTTATATTTTTAAAACCCAAATTATATTCGACCATTTATTTAGTCCTATATTCCGGACATTTTTGGAAATTAAAAATACATAAAAATTAGAAATATTTCAGAAAAAAATAAAAAAAATTAGAAAAATATTAAAAAGCAAAGAAAAATTATATCTATATATATTTTAAGTATTTATATATATATATATATATTTATAGACTATAATACTCCTTTCTCCCTTCTTATATATATATATATATCTCTTTATATATATGTCTTATATATATATCTACCTATTTATATTATATAATTAAAAATATTAAAAGAAAATATAAAAAATATAAAATATAAAAACAAAATAAAAAATTTTATAAAAACAAAAATATAAAAAAAATTACTAAACCCAAAACCCACTAAAACAATAAAAGGACATGAACAATGGATTGAATAATTGAATGATACATCACATACAACCATTCGCCTCCCAGTGTTCGACCTCTACCTGTACTTACACCTATACACATTTGCATGTAGAGTTATAATAAATTTTAACTCCACATTTTTGGATATTTATTGCATATATTTACTGTGGGTTAATTGTTGATTGATCTAGGGATCTTTAAGTGGTCGATTCAGCGACTGGATGTCTCACCTTGTGAGATGTCTAGACCCTTGGATTTTCCCCAGTCATCAGATGGCGCCGTTGCCGGGGAGGCAACGGATTTTGTATGATTTTGTGAGCGTATTTGTTCAATTATTTGATCATGTCCATGATTCAGTTATTTGTTTGGTTTTTATTTTTTATTTGATATTATTTGATTGACTGCTCTGACCATTTCTTCCCTTTGTCTTTGATGCGAGGGACTGCCAAGCGAAGGAGGACCTCTTAGGAGGACATATGCACCCAAGCAAGGCGGAGTTGGCTCTTCTATGCCAAGCCAACAGGAGAGAGCATCAAGGACAGATGAAGGAGTATTTTTGGAAGACAACCCATACTTTTGATGCATTTTACTTTATTTCATTTTATTATGTATATTCATGTGAGAGAGTGACACTTAGAAACATGTAATAATATAGGACTCTCACAACTACATGAAGACTCCCGAGGTCCAGTGCCTGAGGGATTGTTCCCTTAGGGGCCTCGATGATTTTTGACGCTTTTCTTTTATTTTATTTTTATTATTTTGTGTGTGAATGAGCCTTAGCTTAGGAGTTGCTTGCTCGTAGAGTTAGGTCCAAACACCATAATATTTGCATGTACCTATAGTTCGCTTTGGACCTAGATCAAACTCTAAACAGCCGCTCATTTATCTCTTAGCCTTTGTGCCACAGCGAGCCCCGCAAAGCGCTTTCTCCTAAGCTCAAGTATGTTGAGCACAGAGGAGGGGTGAGCCAAGACCGGACTTTTTGAGGCTAAAGATTAATGAGCGACTTGTGGTGCTTCACGATAATAGCAATTTCTGAACCTAGGGAGATTTCTTCGGTTTGCATTTGCATATAGAATAGGTTTCAAATTCTGTTATGCATCCCGCATGGAGAGAGCTGGGAGGCACTGTAAGTCTTATTACTTGGCATGCATCATCGTTTTCCGACTTGCATGGCTTTTCCGGTCTTCTCCCTCTGTTTTTGCCAACCTAGGATGCTTAATGGAAATTGGAACCTCGATAGGCACGTGCATTGAAAATACCCAAAAAAGTGATAACTTAAATAAAATCGGGACTGCTAACTCTATTGGACTTAAAAATAAAACGTAATGGATTCCTTGTCTTGGGGAGAGCAACCCCCTCATTGGATGCGTTTTAAAGTGCTCACGTACACACTAAGGAGTAGAGCCCAAATCCTATCAAGCCTCCTGTGATTGTACAATTTTTGTGGTTCTCACCTAACTCTAAAATCGAAAAGATAAATGACTGTCACCTGATGGTCTTCACTGTGTTGAGTAGGTGAATTGGGGGTTTGCCTTGTGTCTTGATTGTGACTTGGAGTTCATTGTGTTTTTCTTTCATCCCTAGAGTAGTTGGTCCCATCGTGTGAGTCATGCATTTTCTATCTTTGAGTTTCTCTATCTCTCTTATACATATATCTCTTCATTTTGCATCGAGTCATGATATTGGCGCTTGAGCTCAATCATTCTTCGCCAAGTCCTTTGTTTCCCGCTCCTTTACCATCTTCTATGTTTCCATCGTACCATCTTCTCTGGTTCGGGGAGAGCACTCTCTTCGGACCACCATTTTGACGGTGTTCCCGCCTTGTGGGGAGCACCCAATTTTGTCTACGTCCCGATCTTCTCGCCCGCCCTCCTCGTACCCTCTGTATCACTCTTCTACCACCCATGATATTGGCACGCCCGCTCAATCAGCTTCTCCACTTCCCTTTGTGTACCCTTCTTATCCATATTCCTCGTGTCCCCCGTATCATCTTTCCCTTTACCCGGGAATGCTGTGCATAATGATGAGGCCCACATCGAGGATTATTTACACAAATTATTTGTAAGTCGGGCCTATGATGTTGAGGTTGCTGAGATTGATGTGATTTGTCTTTGATACATGCATACGAGCTTATTGAGGATTTTTGCTGATGCATAAAGCATAAGTGTGATGCATTATTGAGGAATTTTAGTTCTCACACACCGGATTGAGGATGTGGTATGATGAGATAATTCGATGAAGATTTCATGAGTATTGATTGGACTATCTATCTTGAGGTTCCAACCATCTTGATTTTTGAGGATTGACTGATTACTTTATTTTGGACTTCTTGATAAAGGTGTGCGGATCCTACATGATCTCTCATCTTCCGGATTGACCCATCCTTGATCTCCTGACTCTCTGATCCACCCTGGCACTTAGAGGATTCCTGACTATTTTTCGTGCCATCTCAGCAGATTGGATTGATCCAAGGGAGGTTTGGTGAATGACATGATTATTTTCTCCCTTGCATGATCTTATGCCCTCCTATGGATTGATGTATTCACACTTTTGAGGACCTGAGACGACTTGCCAGCATTCCCAAAATCTACATTGATATAGCTCGTATTACTCCCCGAGGTCTATTTACGGGAGTATGCGACAATTTATAGGACTACGGTTTCATTCACTGCTTTGATCACCATTGTGATGGGACCTGGAACCGAGTCAGATAATATGCTTGATTGGCCTCCTCCTGTGATTGTGTACCTGACCTGTCGGTACATGTGGCCAATGTACTGGACTCAGCTGAGTCCGCTCTCCTTGACGGTCCTCGCAAGGCAGAGCTCCACTTTTCTGATTATTCCATGCCTAGCTCATAGCTCCCCGAGGGTTATCTGCAGGAGACTATGACATATTTCCGATATGATTGGTCTCTTCTGTTGGTAGCCGCCTTGTCGCCTATCGAGACCATTTCTATGATCCGTCTGATGGATCAGGCTCCTTTGAGCCCGCTCTCCTTGACGACGCTCGGAAGGGTGAGCTTCTGTTCTGATTATTCATTGACTAGCATGTACTACTCCCCGAGGGTTATCTGCGGGAGGGTACATCACCTTGTAGGTACTCGGCTTCATTTCTGGTGTCTCCTATCTGTGGGAGCATGAAGCCGAGTCTTTTGAGCTTCTTACCCGGTCTCCTCCCTGGTTGTGTCTCCTATCTGCGGAGCACGGAGCCGAGTACTCTGATTATTCTCTGATTTTGCTCACCTTGAGGACCCTCGCAGGAGTGAGCCACATATGGTGCTGCTCGGTATATTCTTGTGACTTTCAGATTATATCACCACCGTGCATCACATAGTCTCATATGCTTTATTTCCGATCTATCTGAGACCATGATTGACCGGAGGAGTCTGTACTGCTCTTTCTTCCTCCCGGTCTTACGGTATCGGCTATATTCCCCCATGATGACCATATGAGCCGTTCATCTGCTTCATACTACCGGACCCGATATCCAACTTTCCGATCTGATTATCCACGGTAGCCGACACCCACCTGACTGCATATCAGGGTGTCTTTTCACCTTCCGGCTGCGTCCTCGTTCTCACAAGGAGACGACGACGATAGTACGGTAGTCGCTTACCAGACACCGTCCTGTACTTCATTCGTTTTTCACCGCTTGTATATATGTGTACCTTATTCATTCTTTCTCTCGTATGTTATGTGTACCCCAGATCTATCACCATATCTTTGTGTCTACACTTAGGACGTACCTTGTCCTAAGTAAAGGGGGGCACACACCGCGTTGTTCTTTCGTTGTTCAGTTTTGTCACTCCTGTTGTCGCCTATACTAAGGGATATCTCACCCTGAGTATAGGGGGAGTGATGCGTATATTCTCCACGATCATTTCATTTATCCGTATATATTTCTTCTTTTCTTCTTTTCTTCTTTTCCTTTTCATATTTCTTTATCTCAATAAAAGGTGTCACCCCTTTGTGTTAGTTTTCTGTACTTAGGACGTACTTTGTCCTAAGTATAGGGGGGTGCATCTCTGATGTGTTGATTCTTTGATCTGTTTATTCCCAACCTTGACCCTCCTTGCTTGGTGTGCAGTCTGCTATACTTAGGATTACTTGATCCTAAGTATAGGGGGGACGATCAACTTCTATTTGTTTCATCTCTTCTTTATATATTCTTTAGACTTGTCTATACTCAGTACGAGTCATGTCTTCTCTCTCTCTCTCTTTTCCGATCTATGAGGACATAGCTCAAGCTAAGTATAGGGGGGTCGTATATACTATGTATATACTTTAGCCATAACTCGTACTTTCGTATTCTCTTAATAATATGGCTAATAATCCTTTAAAATTCATTAAAATCCTTAAAAAGATGTGGTTATTCCTCAAATTCTTTTTGTATATACTGATTAATAAATCAGGTGAAAATGTTTTTTGCAAAATGTTTGAAAAATTGTTTGAAAATCTTCGTGAACATCTATTGAAAACTATTTTGAAAATATTTTGTTACATGTTTTCAACCTGTGCAAAAATGTGTGGTTTGTAAAATTTATTTTCTTTGTGTGAAATAAATTGTTTGAAAAATGATTTGCAAATGGTTTGAAAAATGGTTGCAAAAGTATTTTGAAAAATCTATATATACTGTTTTGAAAAACCTTTGCAAAATGATTTTTAAATGTGTGTACATGTTTGTAAAAATGTTTGTAAAAATTATTTTGGACTATAGTTTTCAAAAATTGTTTGAAAAATTTGTGTCAAATAAATTTGAGGAATAGTCACATATAATAAATAACTAAAATACTATATTATTATTTTAAATAAAAAAAATAATAAGATTCTTTAATAAGTGTACATATATATGCCTTTAAATAAAAACTAAATTCTAAATTCTTTAAAAATCATTAAAATAAAGCAGCACGCCCGTGTAAATAGTTGTACATATCTTATATTTTGAGTGCCCAAATTATTTTATTTGCAAAAATTCTTTGTGTAAAACTTTATCTCTTTGATTTCAAATTCTTTGAAAAATTGCATTATTCCTTGCATATTTGTAAATAGCATTTGCATTGCATTCATCTTCTTTGATTGAGCTTGATAATTGAACTAGTCCAATAAAGTCGAAGATTGGAGCTTGGTTGGACCTTACTGCACCTAACTGCACTGGAACCTTACGGGGACTAGGTTTAAGGTACTTCAGGTCTATTCAGACTTAATTCTTTGAGAAATCAGGGTTGGGTTCAAGTCACCTCAGTGGACTAACTAGAACTTTTCGAAACACACGTATGACTCTTGCCGACCGTGACCTAACTTGGACACTTGCACCTTTCACTTGGCTCAACTCAGTTGGAGTGGTGAGGGGGTTGGATTTGCCAATTTGAGACGCACACGAGTGGAAACATTCGTCCTCCTCTAGGGAGGGAAGTGCACCCCAACCTGGTCCAATAGCCATGAGGTCTAAAGACATGATATTGTGGGTTGCAATAAAGCTTCAAAAGAGGGATAGTCTTCTGGCTCAAGAGGAAAAAGTCCTTATGTAAATGCTGCTGTAAATAGTATGTTTGAAAAAAAAAGAGGTCAGGCCTGTAGAAAAATAAAATGCCTGCAAAGTATGTATATAGAAAATAAGCAAGCTTGAGCATCAAAGTTATACCATGTGAGCCTGCAGCTGGATGACTTGACTACACTGGTCTTGCATCCTAGGATAGGTAGCTACACTGGCTACCATCCATTCTTCTCTCTACATCCTCCTCTTGAGTTGGATGCCACTTGAACTTAGAAGGGAATACCCTGCTCCTCGAGGAAAGAGCTGTTGGATTAGGGAATCATTGGGTTGTCATTCTGGAGAAGTCAGTCTCTTTATCATTTCAGTTGGGGAGAGCCACTATCACTTACACGTACAAGTCAGCTTCATAGTCATAAGGGTTTGCGTATGATGTAGGTTAGTTCTGACCTGGCTATTGAGGTGATTTGAATCGAGTTCTGTGACTCTCAGAGGCTGTTGTGTTTTAGATTTGGTTCCCGACTAGATTCCACACACATTCTCACACCAAGGTCTAACCTAAGCTCCAAACTTTGATTTTGTACATATGAGTTTAATAATCATGATCAATTCAAATTATTTATTTTTGCTTTTTCTTTTCTTCCTATTCTTTGTTCTTTTGTACTTATTGCATAAGTATTTGGTAGGGACTAGCAAAGGCAAGTATAGGGGGGTGATGAATCTCCATTTCATCACCTTTATTCTATCATTTTGGCCTTAAAAACCCCAGCAAATGCATGTAAATAGCATCAATTTGTTCATAATAACATTCATTATTTATTGTATTAGTTATACAGAAAATAAGGTTTTTAATGCCAAAATTATAGAATAAAGAGAAGAAAAGAAAAAGGAATAAAATATTGCAAATATTTTATGACCCTAACCCCGAGACCAAGGACAGCATGGAATTGGTCGACAAGGAATAAAGTATGGGGAGATAAGGGCCAAGAGTACAATAAATACCTCATTTATTTATTCATCCATTTATGCATTTTTGACACCTATTTTGTATATAATTATTTATTCATCAAATAGAGAAACTTTGTACATGAAAGTTGTAGATAATAATGTGAATAAAATTACAAAATTGAGTTTGTATAAAAATAAGACTCAGTGTACATTTTATACACAAAATAAAAAGCCAAAATCTCAACTTCACAGACTCATATCTTGCAAATAAAAACTCCAAATCACCCAAACTCACCTTTAATTGTATATAGAATTCCAAGAACTATTTTATAAAATTGGTTTCATGATTTTTGGAGTCCATCTGTGGAAGTTAGGTTTTTAGCCCTTCTTGTACATAATACCTGATTAAAATATTCATTTTATTCAATAATCATTATTTTTATAAATTCATATTTTTAGAATTTTGTAAATAATGTATATACTACATGTACATATTTAGATTAAAAGAAAACTAAAAAGAATTTGTGAAATAAAATAAGTCTATGTATCACATAGGCAAAATACCTATGTTAAGAATGTATATAAATAAAAGGGATTTTTATTCTTTGATTCTTTATTCATTTATATTTTTGTAATAATGTATATATTATATATATCTTATTAAAAATACAACTCCATAATAAAAACACATAAAATCCATTAAATAAATAACATGTATATAATATATAGGTAAAATACCTACAAGTATACCTACATATACACAAACACATTTATTTAAAAATATAAATAAACTCATAAAAATTAAATAAAAATATATTTATACTCACAAAAATAAGTTACAAATTTATAAAATAAGAAAATAAAATAATAAAATAAAATAAACAAAATAAAAATAAATGTATATAAATATACTTATAAATACCATATTTTAATAAAACCGTAATAAAATACTTCAAAAAAATAAATAAAAATGGTAATTAAATACTAAGTTAATTTATAAACATTTTTTATTTTATAAGAAAAATCTAATTAATTCATTTATTATGTTAAATAAATCGGTCAACTTCTTGTTGACGTGGACCAATCAGACGCCTGCGTTTGTTGACCGGTCGGTCAACTGCGCCCCCAGGCGCCTGACTTGACACGGATTGTCTTTTCCCCGATTTCTTGCCTTTTTCCCGCGTGGCTTAGTGATCAATCAACAACAATCATTTCATGAGATTTTCTCCCCTTTCACCCGTGATCCCCGCCGATCATTTGGATCCCTTGTACATAGCCCCGATTCTTCAATAATCGCCGGTCCTTGGGGGTCTCCAGGATTGTGTATAAATAAAACCCTCCTCCTTCTCCGCCGAATTTGGCCAATTTCACCCCCTTCTTTGTGTTTGAATGAGTTCCTGGCGAAGCCCTCGTGACAGGAGGCGCCTCCCAGCACCTCGATTCGGCCGGAGATGGAGGAAGTTTTGTCGCGGTGGTGCTCCGACGGCCACCCTGCTCCCTGGCGGCCCCCAGGTATAAGAGCTGCACTTTTACTCGTTTTAGATAGGTTTTAGTTTTAGCATTTCATTTCTGTATTTAGATTAGCGTTTAATAATTAGACTTAGCGTAATTTAGGCGATTCATAGTTCGCCGGAGCTTTGCTGCGGTGAGCTTTTCACAGTACCCTCGCCGTGTTCCGACCACCATTTCACCTCCATTTCTATACCCCTTCATTTCCCTACGCCCCAGGCACCTCCGTTCACCCAGATCTCCACCAGATCTGGAGATCAGATCTCCTCTTCCGCCTCTCGCTGGAGATCACCGCCCCGCATTCACTCATTTCGACCCAAATAAGGCCCCCAGCCCTTTGTTTTTGTGCGATGAGCTTTCTTGCAGGTGCTGGAGGCCAAAGGACCCCCGTTGGGGTCGATTCGATTCTTCTGTAGGTACTTGGAGCTCGCCATCTTCATCGACCTCGCTGGACCGTTCCGGTGAGCCTCCGACTCCCCTGAGTGCTCCAGTCGACAGAGTCGAGCCCCAGGAAGCTATTTGGACCATCAGATGCCCAAGGGAGCGCCGGACGAGAGAGCAGCACCGGATCGAAGGTCGGGGAAGGGGAGTTCTTCCCTGTTCTTCGTGCCTTTGCCGTCACCGTCCGATCGTGGTCCCAGCCCAGTTCAGATCCCAGCCGTTGGATGGAGCTCTGCATTCACCGTCAGATCACGCGGCTGATCTAATCTCAGCCCTCCATCAACGAAGCGTCATCGGGCGAGGAGGTGGCGACGCGTGTCAAGTGGAGAACGCTAAACCGTTGGATCGCGCGCCTTGCGGGGGTAATTTGCATATCTAGCCCCCGCCTTTTTTGTATTTATTATTTAATTCTGTAAATATTTTTGCACGCTATAAAATATTTGTATATTTAGCAGTAAGACCCCTGAGTTTCTTGAAATTACATTTAGGTCATTCCGCGCCTCACGTGTAGTCCCACGTGAGGCGCAGGAAATTTTGCATGTAACCCCTGGCGACTTTTGTTAATTGTAAAATAGTTCTAAAAATTTAAATAAATGTTTATTCCTGTTGTATTTTTGCACTGCTGCCCCTGTAATTTATTATATTTGCAAAAACGCCCCTACTAGGCTTAATTATTTTTGTGTCTTTTATCCATTTATTAGAAATACCTAGATGGCTTCTAAAAATGAACAAAAATTAGGGTAGATGTTTTATGCCATGCTTGTTCACGCACATATTTTATTTCGCATTTTTGGCATTTTTCCTAATTATTAAAAATGAAATAGAAGCCATTTTTGCACTATCTAAATTAGAAAATACAAAAAAATTAGAAAATGTTTTTGAAAAATCCCAAAAAGATTATATATGGTATAATTATATATATATTGAGTCCAGAAATTAAAAAACCCTAAAAATATGAAAAAGAAAATTAAAAAAATCAGAAAGCTCCAAAATCCAACAAAAAAATAGAAAAATCCTTAAAAATCCCAAAAATACATTTTTCTCTTTTATAATTATCTATATATTATTATTATTAATGCATTAAAATTAATTTGGGAATTTTTGGAGTTTATTTTATATTTTTAAAACCCAAATTATATTCGGCCATTTATTTAGTCCTATATTCTGGACATTTTTGGAAATTAAAAATACATAAAAATTAGAAATATTTCAGAAAAAAATAAAAAAAATTGGAAAAATATTAAAAAGCAAAGAAAAATTATATCTATATATATATTTTAAGTATATATATATATATAGACTATAGTACTCCTCTCTCCCTTCTTATATATATATCTCTTTATATATATGTCTTATATATATATATCTATCTATTTATATTATATAATTAAAAATTTTAAAAGAAAATATAAAAAAATATAAAATATAAAAACAAAATAAAAAATTTTATAAAAACAAAAATATAAAAAAAATTACAAAACCCAAAACCCACTAAAACAATAAAAGGACATGAACAATGGATTGAATAATTGAATGATACATCACATACAACCATTCGCCTCCCAGTGTTCGCACTTACACCTATACACATTTGCATGTAGAGTTATAATAAATTTTAACTCCACATTTTTGGATATTTATTGCATATATTTACTGTGGGTTAATTGTTGATTGATCTGGGGATCTTTAAGTGGTCGATTCAGCGACTGGATGTCTCGCCTTGTGAGATGTCTAGACCCTTGGATTTTCCCAAGTCATCAAATGGCGCCGTTGCCGGGGAGGCAACGGATTTTGTATGATTTTGTGAGCGTATTTGTTCAATTATTTGATCATGTCCATGATTCAGTTATTTGTTTGGTTTTTATTTTTTATTTGATATTATTTGATTGACTGCTCTGACCATTTCGTCCCTTTGTCTTTGATGCGAGGGACCGCCAAGCGAAGGAGGACCTCTTAGGAGGACCTATGCACCCAAGCAAGGCGGAGTTGGCTCTTCTATGCCAAGCCAACAGGAGAGAGCATCAAGGACAAATGAAGGAGGATTTTTGGAAGAAAGTCCATACTTTTGATGCATTTTATTTTATTTCATTTTATTATGTATATTCATGTGAGAGAGTGACACTTAGAAACATGTAATAATACAGGACTCTCACAGGTACACGAAGACTCCCGAGGTCCAGTGCCCGAGGGATTGTTCCCTTGGGGGCCTCGATGATTTTTGACGCTTTTCTTTTATTATTATTTTGTGTGTGAATGAGCCTTAGCTTAGGAGTTGCTTGCTCGTAGAGTTAGGTCCAAACACCATAATATGTGCATGTACCTATAGTTCGCTTTGGACCTAGATCAAACTCTAAACAACCGCTCATTTATCTCTTAGCCTTTGTGCCACAGCGAGCCCCGCAAAGCGCTTTCTCCTAAGCTCAAGTGTGTTGAGCACAGAGGAGGGGTGAGCCAAGACCAGACTTTTTGAGGCTAAAGATTAATGAGCGACTTGTGGTGCTTCATGATAATAGCAATTTCTGAACCTAGGGCGATTTCTTCGGTTTGCATTTGCATATAGCATAGGTTTCAAATTCTGTTATGCATCCCGCATGGAGAGAGCTGGGAGGCACTGTAAGTCTTCTTACTTGGCATGCATCATCGTTTTCCGACTTGCATGGCTTTTCCGGTCTTCTCCCTCTGTTTTTGCCAACCTAGGATGCTTAATGGAAATTGGAACCTCGATAGGCACGTGCATTGAAAATACCCAAAAAAGTGATAACTTAAATAAAATCGGGACTGCTAACTCTATTGGACTTAAAAATAAAACGTAATGGATTCCTTGTCTTGGGGAGAGAAACCCCCTCATTGGATGCGTTTTAAAGTGCTCACGTACACACTAAGGAGTAGAGCCCAAATCCTATCAAGCCTCTTGTGATTGCACAATTTTTGTGGTTCTCACCTAACTCAAAAATCGAAAAGATAAATGACCGTTACCTGATGGTCTTCACTGTGTTGAGTAGGTGAATTGGGGGTTTGCCTTGTGTCTTGATTGTGACTTGGAGTTCATTGTGTTTTTCTTTCATCCCTAGAGTAGTCGGTCCCACCGTGTGAGTCATGCATTTTCTATCTTTGAGTCTCTCTATCTCTCTTATACATATATTTCTTCATTTTGCATCGAGTCATGATATTGGCACTTGAGCTCAATCATTCTTCGCCAAGTCCTTTGTTTCCCTCTCCTTCACCATCTTCTATGTATCCATCGTACCATCTTCTCTGGTTCGGGGAGAGCACTCTCTTCGGACCACCATTTTGACGGTGTTCCCGCCTTGTGGGGAGCACCCAATTTTGTCTACGTCCCAATCTTCTCGCCCGCCCTCCTCGTACCCTCTGTATCACTCTTCTACCACCCATGATATTGGCACGCCCACTCAATCAGCTTCTCCACTTCCCTTTGTGTACCCTTCTTATCCATATTCCTCGTGTCCCCCGTATCATCTTTCCCTTTACCCGGGAATGCTGTGCATAATGATGAGGCCCGCATCGAGGATTATTTATACAAATTATTTGTCAGTCAGGCCTATGATGTTGAGGTTGCTGAGATTGATGTGATTTGTCTTTGATACATGCATACGAGCTTATTGAGGATTTTTGCTGATGCATAGAGCATAGGTGTGATGCATTATTGAGGAATTCTAGTTCTCGCACACCGGATTGAGGATGTGGTATGATGAGATAATTCGATGAAGATTTCATGAGTATTGATTGGTCTATCTATCTTGAGGTTCCAACCTTCTTGATTTTTGAGGATTGACTGATTACTTTATTTTGGACTTCTTGATAAAGGTGTGCGGATCCTACATGATCTCTCATCTTCCGGATTGACCCATCCTTGATCTCCTGACTCTCTGATCCACCCTGGCACTTAGAGGATTCCTGACTATTTTTCGTGCCATCTTAGCAGATTGGATTGATCTAAGGGAGGTTTGGTGAATGACATGATTATTTTCTCCCTTGCATGATCTTATGCCCTCCTATGGATTGATGGATTCACACTTTTGAGGACCTGAGACGACTTGCCAGCATTCCCAAAATCTACATTGATATAGCTCGCATTACTCTCCGAGGACTATTTGCGGGAGAATGCGACAATTTCTAGGACTGCGGTTTCATTCACTGCTTTGGTCGCCATTGTGATGGGACCTGGAACCGAGTCGGATAATATGCTTGATTGGCCTCCTCCTGTGATTGTGTACCTGACCTATCGGTACACGCGGCCAATGTACTGGACTCAGCTGAGTTCGCTCTCCTTGACGGTCCTCGCAAGGCAGAGCTCCACTTTTCTGATTATTCCATGCCTAGCTCATAGCTCCCCGAGGGTTATCTGCGGGAGACTATGACATATTTCCGATCTGATTGGTCTCTTCTATTGGTAGCTGCCTTGTCGCCTATCGAGACCATTTCTATGATCCGTCTGATGGATCAGGCTTCTTTGAGCCCGCTCTCCTTGACGACGCTCGGAAGGGTGAGCTTCTGTTCTGATTATTCATTGACTAGCATGTACTACTCCCCGAGGGTTATCTGCGGGAGGGTACATCACCTTGTAGGTACTCGGCTTCATTTCTGGTGTCTCCTATCTGTGGGAGCACGAAGCCGAGTCTTTTGAGCTTCTTACCCGGTCTCCTCCCTGGTTGTGTCTCCTATCTGCGGAGCACGGAGCCGAGTACTCTGATTATTCTCTGATTTTGCTCACCTTGAGGACCCTCGCAGGAGTGAGCCACATATGGTGCTGCTCGGTATATTCTTGTGACTTTCAGATTATATCACCACCGTGCATCACATAGTCTCATATGCTTTATTTCCGATCTATCTGAGACCATGATTGACCGGAGGAGTCTGTACTGCTCTTTCTTCCTCCCGGTCTTACGGTATCGGCTATATTCCCCCATGATGACCATTCGAGCCGTTCATCTGCTTCATGCTACCGGACCCGATATCCAACTTTCCGATCTGATTATCCCCGGTAGCCGACACCCACCTGACTGCATATCAGGGTGTCTTTTCACCTTCCGTCTGCGTCCTCGTTCTCCCAAGGAGACGACGACGATAGTACGGTAGTCGCTTACCAGACACCGTCCTATACTTCATTCATTTTTCACCGCTTGTATATATGTGTACCTTATTCATTCTTTCTCCCGTATGTTATGTGTACCCCAGATCTATCGCCATATCTTTGTATCTACACTTAGGACGTACCTTGTCCTAAGTATAGGGGGCCACACACCGCGTTGTTCTTTCGTTGTTCAGTTTTGTCACTCCTGTTGTCGCCTATACTAAGGGATATCTCACCCTGAGTATAGGGGGAGTGATGCGTATATTCTCCACGATCATTTCATTTATCCGTATATATTTCTTCTTTTCTTCTTTTCCTTTTCATATTTCTTTATCTCAATAAAAGATGTCGCCCCTTTGTGTCAGTTTTCTGTATTTAGGACGTACTTTGTCCTAAGTATAGGGGGGTGCACCTCTGATGTGTTGATTCTTTGATCTGTTTATTCCCAACCTTGACCCTCCCTGCTTGGTGTGCAGTCTGCTATACTTAGGATTACTTGATCCTAAGTATAGGGGGGACGGTCAACTTCTATTTGTTTCATCTCTTCTTTATATATTCTTTAGACTTGTCTATACTCAGTACGAGTCATGTCTTCTCTCTCTCTTTTCCGATCTATGAGGACATAGCTCAAGCTAAGTATAGGGGGGTCGTATATACTATGTATATACTTTAGCCATAACTCGTACTTTCGTATTCTCTTAATAATATGGCTAATAATCCTTTAAAATTCATTAAAATCCTTAAAAAGATGTGGTTATTCCTCAAATTCTTTTTGTATATACTGATTAATAAATCAGGTGAAAATGTTTTTTGCAAAATGTTTGAAAAATAGTTTGAAAATCTTCGTGAACATCTATTGAAAACTATTTTGAAAATATTTTGTTACATGTTTTCAACCTGTGCAAAAATGTGTGGTTTGTAAAATTTATTTTCTTTGTGTGAAATAAAATGTTTAAAAAATGATTTGCAAATGGTTTGAAAAATGGTTGCAAAAATATTTTGAAAAATCTATATATACTGTTTTGAAAAACCTTTGCGAAATGATTTTCAAATGTGTGTACATGTTTGTAAAAATGTTTGTAAAAATTATTTTGGACTATAGTTTTCAAAAATTGTTTGAAAACTTTGTGTCAAATAAATTTGAGGAATAGTCACATATAATAAATAACTAAAATACTTTATTATTATTTTAAATAAAAAATAATAATAAGATTCTTTAATAAGTGTACATATATATGCCTTTAAATAAAAACTAAATTCTAAATTCTTTAAAAATCATTAAAATAAAGCGGCACGCCCGTGTAAATAGTTGTACATGTCTTATATTTTGAGTGCCCAAATTATTTTATTTGCAAAAATTCTTTGTGTAAAACTTTATCTCTTTGATTTCAAATTCTTTGAAAAATTGCATTATTCTTTGCATATTTGTAAATAGCATTTGCATTGCATTCATCTTCTTTGATTGAGCTTGATAATTGAACTAGTCCAATAAAGTCCAATAAGCCCCATTTGAATGATAGTTGACATGCAAAGAATCTCCAGGAGCATGGCGGAGGAAGGAGGGGTTCACCAAAGCCCAATATTGCAGCCACCGTGTACGACGATGCTTTTACGAGGAGAAGGCACAATCGCCATTGGATTATGCCAAATTAGGCGCTATCCAACGGTCTAATTTCATCCACATCGATGTATCCAAACCTGTACCCTTGGAGCAACCAAGCCTTTAGCCGAAGTAGAACGCCAAGACACGTGGCCCGAGACACATGCCGTTCACCGAGCCTAGGATCGCACATGCCTCGCACGTATGGTCCTGGGTTAATTATAGAGCCATCCCATCGGTATACATTTATTGCCAAAATTCCCTCATCAGGGGGTATTTCATAATGTTCATCGTCAGTTTTTTATATTTGCATTTTAATCCTTATAGGGACATGTTTGTTATGCTTCATATTATGTTCTATCACATTTATACCCCTGGATTAAATGATGAATAACTTGAGCATTGGTTATCCGAATGAGATGATTTCAATGACATTTTGACCCTCGTTTAATTGTCTTTGATCTGATATGATCTACTTTTTGATTAGATAACAAATGAATGATTAATTTGTGAGAGTCTATTTTATGCATCCATGCTTATTAAATGAAATATAATTCTACATTGCATTGATCAATTGGACTTAGAATTAAGTTATATAATTGCTTAAGTTTGATGATTCATTCTAAGGCATATTTGTGAGTATAATTGCATTTGTCGATTTGTTCATTATGTTCATTCTGTCTAACATGCATTAATGTTTAAAACCACAATTCATCTAATTCCTGCATGCATTAGTAATGTGCATTTCACCTTGCATTGCTTGTTCGCATTGTTTGTTTTAACCTTGATAATTTATCGATCACTTAACCCAGATATTTAAACACCTAAATAATCATATTATGGCTCGTGTCCTTGTGTTCAACCCTGGACTTCCCAGGTTATAAATTAAAGCCGAGAACCTCGTCACTGAGATTCTTCTCGATTCTGTATGAGAAGCTAAGTGCCCGTGCTAAAACAGATCTATTTTAATACATGTATTTAGCGAATCATAACCCTACCAACTAATACCGTGTATTCCCTTGTTGACTCAATATTAACCAACCCTCCACCAACTCATAATCCTTCCCCTTCCACTTGAATCATATGTCCAATATCTCCTGCTCGACACCTAAAATATCTGAGCCCTAATCCTAAAAACTTTATCCCCAATCCCAAACCCCATCTCCAAACCATCGTAAAACTTTACATTTGCTACCAATCTCTTTGTTCCCAAATAGCTGAACCCATCTCCTAGTTGCCTAAACCACAAATGACTACCATCTCCGGAAGTACCCATTATCCCTTCTCCGTTGTAACCATCATGACCAACCACCCTCGTCGGACACCATCATCATCCTCTCGATTTCCTCCAACAAACTCTATCACCAACCCAACGAAACCTTATACATCACCCCCACCACCAGTCGTTACCCTCTACGGCCAGCCCTTATCACCAACCCATCCCATATAAATACCCACGACTCTCTCTCAAACAACTTTCATCAGCCTTCACCTACCCACAAAGAGGGAGGGAGAGAGAGAGCCAGAGGGCATTGGCTGGTGATAACAACCGATTCGGTAAAGGTCTCTTCTTCCTAGGACAATCCATGAAGCCCCCAGTGTTGTGTTGATGTAACCTCAATCAGAGAGCAGTCAAGCTCACGCTATTTCACCAAGCACTTGAGCAACGATTGAGGACCATCAGACCCTTACCTTTAGGAAAAGACTTACATGCATACCCTCTCAATTCTTATCTCCTTCTCCCTTCATTTTCTTCTCCTTTCTCCTTATCATCATCTTCTTATTTTTTTCTTGTTTCCAACCCGTTCTCTGTAACATCCACATCACCCATCTTCTCCTCTTCATCCTAAATCACCACCAACCGACCATCGACGAATTCCATCATCTCCATTAATCTCCCCATTTGTGTCCTCCTCCTACACATGAAAACGAAACCTCTGCCCACCATCCTTTTTCATGCACAATTCCAAGGTCGAGTCATAAAGCCTTAAGCATACCCTCTTCTTTCTAGGTGCACATCAGAGTGCTATCTCGATGAGGCAGAAGCATCGCAACATCTCTCTAGATCCAAAGTGACAACATTCCTTGAGTCAACTCCATCATTGTAGAATACAAGGAAAGAGGGGAAGCATATCATGTAACAACCTCTGTCTGATCAGAAAATGCCTCGGATCCCACCTTTGAATTTAAGCTTGCCTTCAGTCTTTGATCTTCATCAGATAGACACGAGTTTTGCACCCGCAATTGATTACCACCCATCGATAATCTATATCCATCGATGTACGTATAGTCATGTGGCAGATCAAGGTCCACCGGATCACTAGATCCACACATAGCTAGCTCTCATATACCATCCATATCAAATGAATAGTCGCATGCAATTTGCACGTAACTTGGCAGTATCTTAGAAAGGCCCATAATCCTTCCAAAAAATCCACTTAAGGCCCACTTTGGATAATTTACATAGAAGGATAGAAAAGAATTAATTGCAAGAAGGCCTCGACAAGTTAAGTTTCAGTTTCAATTTGCCCCTTGTAATTTTTTTATACCCATGACTCTAGGATCAATAACATACAAACTACATTTTCAAAAATTCATGATTTTTATGCCTTTGCATAACTCTTTTCATGCTCTTTCATTGAGCATTTTGTAGACATTTATTTGATATATATTGGATTATTGGTGAATTTTTATGTGAAACCATTATTCTAAACATCTTTATTACATTTCAAATCATCTACATCTTCGAAATTTTTTAAGAAATATGCATTTCAAATAAGATCTCATAAGAAAACTTTTGACACTGAAATTTAAGGATTTCGTTGATCTATGTTCTTTGGGTAAATTATTTTATGGATTCAATGATTGATTCTAATTTGACTATATTATAATATTTTTTGAAATTAAAATAGCTCTAAATTGTCACTGAATGTTATATCATTGATGATATTTTATATTTTTTTGAGATGTTTTAATGATGAATAAAATTGAAATACATTAAAATCAAGATTGTTCAGACTCAGATTTTTAATTTCTTCATCTTTCATGTAAAAATTCCAAAAAGAGTATAATCATTTCATCATAACTTACATCTTGCATTTTTAATTGCATCAAATATTACATTTTCATCTCTTAAAATTAAAAATACCCAAAAAATTACATCTCATCATATTTAAATAATTTTGGTTTTTTAATGTATTGTTCTTTAAGGAAAGATTTTAGTCTAATTTTTGGAGTTTATTAGACATTAAATCATAACGTGTAATTTCCCTTAAATTATTTTTTTTTTAAAGTAGCATTCATCTTTCATTATGTATTCATTTTCATTTCCAAAATAACAAAAAATTGCAAAATAAAAAAAAATAAAAATCATTTTGAAAATGACAAAAAAATCCTCCCTACGAGGACTTCCATATCTCCTCGGGTCCCACTTCGACCCAGGTACCCGTCCTTACTTCTTGCTTCATCGATTTTGATAGTGCTTGGTAAACACCTGCCTGAAGTAAGACTAAACCCATATTTTTACCTCCCTAAGTTCCACCTTGGGACTTGGTCAAATAAAATAACAATTGGTCAAAAGAATCAATTTCTGATTTTTATGTTGTTTTTATTAATCTCTCTCTACTTGTGCTACAACAAAATAATATTATAATGTAGAATAAAAAACCTCACTTCAAATGGTACCATTTGAGGTGGGGGGTCATTCAGTTTACTTAGACAACTTAGTGAATCCGTTTTCCACATTTCGGGTAGTCTAACCCCGAAATTTTCTCTGTTTGTTTCTGTGTATTTATTTTCCAACATTGTTTATCTTATTTTTGTATATTTTTTGTGTACCTCTCTATAACTTATTTTATTTTTTTCTTGCATGAGGGAATTGATGAACTCAAGAGGTGACTTCAGGAGCTGTCACATCTCAGGAGTAATGGAGGCAAGTGATTTTGGAGAGAGGTAATGCTATGAAGAGCCAAGAAGATACTTCATTTTCTTGAGTCGTGAGAGAACATGTCTTAAGTATAGATTTTTATTTTCAGCACATTTTTTAAAATAATTTGTAATATGATCGTGGTACTAAGATTGCACAACAAGTTAGGCCCTATTCATTTAGAGAATAAGCACTAGAATAAGGGGTCAATTCCCCACCTGACGTGGTTCTCAAGAGTACGACTATTCCCATATACATCCCATTATTTCACATTATTCCACCCTTATTCCTATCTTTATTTTACCTTACCTACCCTTATTCAACCTTATTCTCCTTATTCCTATCTTTCAAACCAAACAAAGAATAGACCCTTATTCTCCTTATTCCTGTTTATTCCCTAGATCGATTTCATTTGGCCAAAGAAAATTGTTCTATCATTCGATAATTGAAATTACTATTCTAGGTGCGATTTTTCACACATGCAGTAGACATATTGGTTTAGGGAAATTTTCAATTCTATTTTGTATCCTTATGGAGATTGTGAGGAATCACTGTAAGTATTTTTAATTTTGCATACATCTCATGTTTCCCACTGCATGGCTTTTTCGATTCTCCCTTGGTTTCTTTCACTTAAGATTAAAGAATATTGGAATCTTTATGTAGACGATATCTTGAATTCCACTCAAAGAAAGTGATAACCTAATTAAAATAAGAGAGCTATTAATATAGGAAACCGAATAAACCATGATAAAATCGGATACCCTTGTTTATGGGAGAGCAAACTCGTCAGGTACTTTCCTAACAGAGTGAGAACACAACCTAAGGTTTGAAACCCAAATCATGGACTTGTGCCATAAACACTTGGACCTTGACCCTATGGTCCTTAAATGCAAGATCTTGCCTTCGACTATACATAGTTGTTTGGTGTATGAGTCCCAGAAACCTTCTTAGGACATGATATTGAACCCAACATCCCGAACATAAGATCCTATGATTGGGAGATGACACACTCACTCAGCGAGCATCCTAGGTGACTCACATTATGTGCATGTATAAAATAACTACTCAAAAAATTCACCCAAAAAATTAAAAAGATAATCGACTGAACCTTTGCGATATTTAGGGTGTTGAGTTGGTGAATTTGGGGTTTGCATTGTGTTTCTAATGTCATGTGTTCAAATTTCGCACCTTTGAACCTTTTCACGTCATTTGTCTTGATAATCGTGCTCCACATTGTACATCTTGATTAGAGAATGGAAGAGGAGGTCAATTTTTTCGAACCATCACCTGCTCAGGATGACTCTCTTCTTGAGTATGGTCTTTTCGCTTTTGATCAAGGCCCGACCTAAGTCTATGCTTCATATTCATTCACTGAGGCTGAATCTCTCCCTGGTAAATACTCTCTCTCAACAAAAAGACTAGATACACATTTTCTTCCTAGCAGTAAGAAGGATTCTGAGAAGATGCTACCTAAGAGACTGCTAGGAGATGAGGACTCGACAAATGAGGTATTGGAAGGCGTTCTAGCTATGTTGACTCAGCCGAATAAAGACATGAACAATTGCAAGTTGAAATTACGCAGTTAAGAGTTGGTGTAGGGTTGGACGTGGGACTAATGCTGATACCATGCGAGATGCCTACAACCTTGGGGCAGGTCAAACCCATAACTAGATTTGACCCTCTTTGGGCAAGGAGTCACTCAAGTTGAAGCCATATTTCCTTTCATTACTACCAAAATTCTATGGTAATCATGTCGAAAAACCATTCATATTTATTCAGGAGTTTGAACTGGTGTGTGAGAATTTACATCGTTTGAGGATCAATCATGATTATATTAGGCTGAAAGCATTTCCCTATTCCTTGTCCGAAAAAGGCAATGCATTAGTTGAAGAACCTAGGAAGGGAAGTTACCATGTGGGCGATTTTCAGGGATATCTTCTTGAAAAATTTCTACCCACTTGGTAAGACTAATCAGATGAGGTCACGGATCGCAAGCTTTACTCATTTCTCTAACAAGCCTTGGGAAAAGTTCAAGGACTTATTATAGAAGTGTAAGTACCACGAATTTCCTTGATGACCCTTGTTTAGAGATTCTTTGGAGGACTCACCTCCAGATGTTGGACTATGGTGGTAATTATCTGAATAAGGATGTAGACAATGTATGGTTTCGAGGAGATGACTAATACAAACAAATTACGGAATTCTATCAGAGGTTATCAGAAGTTACCTCTCAGATATTAGAATAAGGAGATGACTAGAGTTGATGAGAACGATCCAAGTCAATACCTAGTCCCTTACTTGGGGTTGTTCTTTGAGAAGCTGATCAAGGTTGACAAGATCGATAAGCAGGTCGAGAAGATACAAAAGCTCACCAAGTTGGAGAGACTATCCAAGCTCCCATGGCAAAAGGAAGAACTGGTGGCTAAGGTGGCCAATATAAGTGTTATCGTGCTTCACCACAACCTGCTCTTGTGTACCACGTGTATCGCATACACGAGTACAACACGTTCTAGACGTTGTTTAGTTGGATCAAGGATTCTTGCTTCAGCCAACTGAACCAGAACCATGCACCATTTTTTGAGACAGTGATCATGGATCATCCATCAATGTATGACGTGAATGGGCTATGGTACATGTAGGACCTGGTTGCCTACAAGGACAGATGGATGAACTACCCATGATTCATCTATTCCTCTACTTTTTATGATGGGAGTTCTATTTCTACACAAAGGATCAAGAAAACATCGCATCAACTGAGTTACTCTCACCATTCATCTCATCGGTCTCAATAGCTGATCGAACAGTCACACCATACTATGCACACCCACCAGTATCTTTAGTGCCAGTCTAAACCATTAGAATTTCCATCCTCATTCTCAACAACCTTATTTTTAGAGATAAACCATTGAGGCACCTTCGTCCAAACCATTTGAGTATCAGCTCATTCTTCAAGAGCTGAAGCGGATTTGGGATGAGCATCATGATTAGGGAGTTGACATCAATATGATCTCATGCCAATGGGATGGGATAAAAGCTCCTAGGACCACTTTCCAAGCCAAGTTTAAGTGAATTCTAATATTCTCATACAAAACTACCGCAATAATCAGAACACCAAGTTTCTTTTCAGACACTTCTTTATATGAATATGAGATTCTATCACGAGATTTGTCATACCATATTTCTCTCACGAGCGGTAGGACTATGGGCATACCTGACCGGAAAAGGCAAGGGAGGATTATATACTTGAGCCTGAATCTAAGGAGGAGCATTATCATAGTGAAGAGTCACATAAGTAGATTGATGGGAGTACAAGTAGAGATGAAGTTAGTATGCGCGAGAGCAGAAATGAAATAGTTCTTGACGCCATTCTAACACTAGAATATCCACATTTTCTTTTGAATAAATTTCATTCTGTTGGTCAGAGTCAGAGTTGTATACTAACATTCAATTTTTGAAATTTCTATGAACTAAAATATTTCTTTTTCGAATCATGACTTAAATCCTCAAATAATCTCCTTTCCTAAAGCTCTATCAGCTAGAAGGATGAAAAATAAAAAAACCAAAAAATGTGAATGACTCCGAAATGGAAAGTATTTGCATAGAGCACATGAACGCAACTTGTGTTTCCTTTATTCCATGGGCATCATGCCTACTATGCAGAAGTAACTTAAGGTCAGATGTATGCCTAAAAGGATAAGCAGAAGGGAAAACAACAGAACAAAAATACATGTGTTTCCCATAGATCGTGCACAATATTGAATGAGATCCCTAGAAAGAAGAGGGACATGGATGCATATTATGTGACAAGTCAGATAACTTACTTGACCTTAGATCACACTCTACTCAACAATGACTCCTCGATCAATCTACTACCTATTGAACAGTTTGATAAACTTGAGGTTGGTCCACTTAGTTGATCCAAGGCCCCACTTCAGCTCGAGTAGATTAGTCAAGAGGCCCAGGAGGGGTATTGAGGAATATTGTCGTTACCATTGAAGGCATAAACAAGTAGACTTTATGTAACCAAATATGGAGTGCCCTAGACGGCTACAAGGTTCCCAAATCATACTTGCCAGATCCTTCGTGAGAACTGATAAGGCGATGCTTGATTATGATGCTAGGAAGATACACTTTCAGGACCACACTAAGCATGCAGATGTAAATATACAAAAGAGCACATGACAAAAATTAGAATTTGAGAGTAGCACAAAGTTTCCCATATCCAATGAAGACTTCTATCATATAGAGACTTATAGACCATGAAAAAATTACATCACCAGCATAGATCTGTCCCTCTCATTAGAAGAGGACAATGTTAGCGAGGTAGTTTAAGATTCTTTTAGGAGTTACTTTTCTACATAGAGATGACTTTCAATGCATCACTTGCCTATACCTCATATGACTCGTAAACCAATTTCGGCTTGTCAGACCCATTTCCCTTAAATCAATATGAAGGTGAGGAAGATGAGTCGAGCATGGTGTTTATCGATTGTCTGGATTATTTTTGTGACCTGACTCCATATAAAAATGGTGTCTAGAATTGAGTAGACAACATAATTCACCACCTTCACATCACCATTGAGCAAGAGCCAACAAATGGTAACACCAATTCCAAGATCAAATCCTCCTTCCAAACCTCAATTATGCCTTCCTTGTGGGCCCAAAAAAGGGCATCCAATCATCTTCAATTCTTTGACCAAGGATCAAGAGTCTCGCTTGCTAGAGATCATGGAAAAGAACTATAAAGTGATGGGCTAGAGTGTGTCCAATCTTTGTGGGATAAACCTAGACCTTTGCTCACACCACATTTACTTGAATGAGGATGCAATGTCCTCTCATGAGTTCCAACATGTGCTAAATACAAACTTACAAGAAGTGGTTAAAAAGGAAATTGGTTGTGTAACACATGTTTCATTTATCCCATCCCTGATTCCAAGCAGATGGCACCTCTTCATGTAGTCTTGAAGAAATCGAGCATTCAGATGATCATCAACAAGGACAGAGAGGAGATTCCAACAAGGGTATCCACATCTTGTCATTAAGATGATCATCGTTCATGTAAGTGATGAATAGCCATTCATCTACCTCTATTATTTCATTTTGTCTTTAGTCCATGTTAATACACCTGTAAATAGCAATAAATCACACAAATTATCATTCAGTATTCATCTATAAATAACATATAAATATTATATTTAAATCCAAAATAAAAGAATAAAGAAAAGGAAATGAAAATAAATGATGTATCAAAGATACTGAATGACTCTAAATCACGAGACCAAGTCAATATTAACTAGATTCTAGGGGGAGATAAGGGTCTACACTGTATATAGAAACCCCAATTTATATTCTTCAAAATAATCCATTTTTACTTGATTTTATTTTGCATTTTATACACCTCAAATAATAAAATGATAAACATGAAACTTGTAAATAAAATACATAGAAAAAATATAAAAATAATTGGACATAAAAATAATACACTGTGCATCTGGGACACACAGATGAAAAAACCATAAACCGAACTTCACAGATCAATATCTTCTCCATATTAACTCAAAAATGACCAAACTCACCTCCATTGTGTTCTAAATTAAATTATCTATTTAGTAAAGGTTCCATTAAAAATGGAGTTAAGGTACAAAGGATGGTTTTCTGGGGTCCCATTATACTATATACCTGTATATTTTTTTCATATATTTTATTCTTTATGTTCTTACTCTTCTTATATTTTTTTTAACAATTTTAAATATTATTTGAAACGTATCAAAAATATAAACATAAAATAAAACCATTAGAAATGCATTTCAATATATAAGAGAATAAAATATACAGGTATACTATACCAATACTATACATACATATAATTATTTAAGTATATAAATAAAATTAGGAAAAAAATAAAATATGTAAATATGTATTTAATTATATTATATATATATATATATGATAATAATATTTAAAATACAAAGCATAAATGCAATATTCAAAATATAGATTAATATACCTTTGTATACAATTGTAAAAGTTAACACCTAACAAATAATATTCTAAAAATAAAAAAGTATCAATAAAATAGTTTGAAAAATAACAAACATCTTCAAATTTTGAGTTTTAATTAATAAATTCATATACTATTTATTATTGAATTAATAAAAACTTTTGTACACACTTTTTCCTGATTTGTCCACGTGGACCAGTTAGAGCCCAACTACAGCTGACCTCGGGTCAACTATCCTGCCTTCCCCCTCTGACTTGTCAAAGTCACATGGCTCTCCATTTTCTCCATTTTCCCACTCTTCCTCCATTCCTCCCGAGCTCTCCACCCTTCTGCAACTCCCTCAACCTTCTTCCATGCTCTATACCTAGACTCCACCAACCACCGCTCCATCGCATGACATCCTCTTCCAAAGGTCGACAATTTCTCATGCCTATAAATAACACCGATGACCTCCTTTTTGAGTTTGATCCCTCCTTCATCATTGTAAACCCAATATGAACCCTATGAGGTCGAGCCCTTGGTGACTGCTTGAGCTCTCCAACCTTGATGGTGAGGATAAGGTGCAGAGGAGGCCGATCCAAGCCTTACTAGAGCATCTCAGGAAAACCATCCCATCTGCTCCATGTACCCCTTTCGAGCTGCTTTTCATGCATTTCTAGGTAGATTTTCACTCCAGTATCCGATCAATCAAATGTGTCAAAGGAGATCATCGTGCGATCTCTCAAGGCAAGGTCAAAGTTGCTGAAGTGACCTCTCACAAAAATCCAATGATTAAATCAATAATCAACCCACAATAAAAGAATCAATCAATGCAATATGGATGTGGATCAAAATTTATTATACCCTACAATGAATGTGTATAGTGGACAAGCAGGCAAGGGTCGAACACAGGGAGACATGTCGGTGTAGCAGGTATAATATTTATAATGAATAAATAATATATGTATTTTTATACAATAATTAATTAATTAATTATTTTAATATTTTTGTGGGTTTTTAATTTATGAATATATATAATTAATTTATATTATTTTAAATTTCTTTTTTTTTTAAAATTTTTTGATTTTTCTTTTCTTTTTCTTTTTTATATACAATAAATATATAACTATATATATGTAATATGTAAAATATAAGTGATATATAATATAAAATATATAGCAAATATACAAAAATCAGAAAATACCAACACGTATAGTCCTTTTTATTTTTTAAAGGATTTAAGAATATTTATAAAGTATTTAAAATAATTAATAATAATACTTATGTATACTATATATTAGGTTATAATATAATATAGTGTATTATAATTATAAATACAAATATAACTAGTCAAAATATAAAATAAAATCTTTTTATATTTTCAATATTTTTCTTCTGTTCTCGTGATTTTATAGGTATTGTTGCTAATTTTTAGGTACTTTTGAAGTCTAAAATATATAAAGCAAGGAATTTTAAAATAGGTCGAATTGATTTGAGAATTACAAATAGCAAAAATGTTCAAAATTTCTCAAAATCCATTTTAATATATAGTATTATGTATATATAAAAATATAAGATAGAAAATATTTCTTTGGATTTTTGAGAATATTTTTTAATTTTTTATGGTTAGCAAGGATTTTTATTTTTTTAGAGTTTTCTTTTGAGAATCTATTGTGATTTTTGGCATATTAGCTAGATTATACAGTAATATACTATTTATAGCTTTTTTAAAATTTTAAAGGTATTTTTTTGTTTTTTAATTTTTACCTCTAAACATGAAATAAATATCACCAACATGAATTTTAATAAATGGAAAGTACAAGCAAAATGCTAAATAAAATAGGCCGTGAACATACATTAGATTGAGAATTTACTATGATTTTCTAGAAATTGAATATGCACATGAGCTATTCAATCCAAAATGAAATGTACAAAAATAAATATACAGAAGTGGCATGATATTTATGCAATATAATTAAAGTCCTGGGGCATAGTGCAAAATATCCCAAAGTTTTGAACTATAATTCAAAATTTGTATATTAAAATGACATATACAAAGTTGCAAAGGTGTACAAGCAAATTACCCAACTCACGTGGGGGACCACATGACTTGAGCTAGCACTGGACTTACTCGCACATAACAAAAGGTTTGAGGTGTTGCATTTTTACCACAAAGTTTATAACGTGATAAATTATTTGCAGGATTAAACCATAAAAGGACAAAAAGCTAGGGGTTACTTATTAAATTATCCCTTTACATGTACGCGATTGGAGGGGTAGCTGTCTTCCACGTGGCGATTTGGATGGTCAGCAGGGACGACGGTTCGCTTTTACTTCAAGGGCCCAGATTAGATCTGAGCTGAACCTCTCATCCGTTGGTTCTCGCGGGTTCACGAAGAACACCTCAAGAGCAAAGATCTGTAAAACTTTGATCCTTGATAACTCCTCCGTCAGACCTCCTTCTTCTTATCTGATCAACTCCTTAGCTTCTTGGGAACTTTGCGCATTTGATAGGTGTCTTCTCGAGGCCCGAGGCTCGCTGGAGGAGCCCGAGAGGTCGTTTGACCTGGAGCTCCTGTTCACCGCTAAGGGTGGAGCTCCAAGTGGACTTCATGTGCGAGCACCTGCACAAAAATGCTAAGGGGCTCAAGATGGATCTGCTCGACCCTAGAGAGAAGCTGCAAGCGTGCTGGGTGAGAGAGTCGGGAGAGCTACGGTGAAGATGGCGGTGGGAGCTCCACTTACAGAATTAAGGGGGTAACATGGGTCTTTGATGGAAAAGTGTAAGGTAAAGAGAATGGAGGCGGAAGTGCGTCGTAACACTGTAGGATCACGATGGATTTGGGTGCCGGAGCCTAGTGCTCCAGCGGTTTGATTTTTAAAATTAAACTAAATATGCAATTAATAGCAGAATTTAAACTTAAAACTAAGCTACTGGATCTAAAAGCTAGAGAAAGACGCTAACCTAGTAGCTCACCGAGCTTGGAAAGCTTAGAGCAGAAGAGGTCATCGGAGGGGATAGTCGGCGGACCTGAATCTGGATGCTCTCCTCCTTGTGTACGTCACAAATGGCCGGAGCGAACCTTGCTATCATCAGAAGCTCAATGGTGGGATCCAATGGGGGTTACGATGGGTGAGAAGAGACCAAAAAAGAAACAAAGGTAGGTGGGCTATATTTATAGGGAGGTCTCTGACAAAAAAGGGCGCAACGATGGTGTGAAGTAGGGAGAGGGCTGATGAGGAGTAGGGAGATGGCAATGTAGAGGGAGGTATGGGCAACAAGTTTGGTGAAGGGATAGAGTGCCATCGAGCCTTGGATCTCTACCAAAAAAATGGTGAAAGTCAGAGGTCACGAGACTTCTGACAAGGTGATGGGGGAGGCCAGACAGGATTCTGGTTGGTCCATGTGGACCAACTAGAGAAAAGGAAGGTGGAAATTATTTGTAAATTTAATAAAAGTTAATAAATGAATTAATTAATTTTAGGTTATAAAATATTTTTCCTAATTTTATGTAGTATTTTATGGATATATTTATTTATTTATTGAGGCCTTTTATTATAGGTTAATATTTACAAGTAAAACATAGGTATAAATACCTCTGTTTGGTATTTGTATTTGTATTTGTATTTTATTTGTATTTTACATTTTATTATTTTATACATGCAATTTATATATTTTTTATTTATTTTTTACACATTTAGATATTTTTATTGCATTTTTCTGAGTTTATATGTATACCTAATTAATTATGTATATATACATTATAAGTATATATATTATCTATCTATTGAATGTAATTATTTATTTTAAATTTATTGTAATGATTTTATTCTTTTGTATATATTTACATATTTAAATAATTTTTAGAATTCTATAAAAATAAAAGAATCTGAAAAATACAAAGAATAAATTTTTGAATAAATTATACATGTGTATTGCACAATATGGGCCAAATACCTAAATTTTGTATCTTAACTCTAAATTAAATGAAACCACCTTCATTAAATGGCTTATGAAAAGTTTTATACAATTAAAGATGATTTTGGTCCATTTTGATACAATTTGGAGAAGATACATGTCTGTGAAGTTTTTATTTTGACTTTTTATTTCATGTGTCTCGAGCACACTGTGCATTATTTTTCAGTGAAATATTTTTTACATTTTTTTTTGTATTTTTATCTACAATATTCATATAGAGGGTTTTATTATCCGAGGTTAAAAATAATAAAATAAAATGTGTCCCAAACTGTAATTATTGGCCTATGAATCTTAGGGATTTTGAGTGTATTTTCTGTACAACTGGCCACCCTATATCCCCTACTTTATTCCTTGTCGACCAAGTCATCACGAGGATTGGGTCTCGGGGTCTAGGGTTACTCAATGTCTTTGACACTTAATTTCCTTTTCTTTTATTCCTTTATTCTTTTATTTTGGAATTAAATATAATAATTAGATAGTATTTTATACAATAATTTATACACTTTACTGAGTATTTATTTTGGTGAGTTAATGATATATACATGACTTTTGCTAGGGATTTAAGGCCAACATGAAAGAATAAAGGTGATGAAGTGAGGATTCATCATCCCCCTATATTTTCCTTTGCTAGTCCCTAGGAAACACTTATGCCTATAAGTGCATAAAAGAAAATAAAGTAAGAAAAAGAAATAACTTGGATTGATTTTAACTTTTAAACTTATCTTCATAAAATCAATGTTTGGAGCTCAATCGGGCATCTGAATTTTTTGTTTGGTTGGCACCTTATTTGGGAACTGGACTTGAAACACAACAACCTCCAAGAACCACAAAACTCTGCCCATATCTCCTCAAAAGGCATGTCAGAACAAATCGATGTCATACACAGTCCCTTATGACTATGAGTCTATCTTGTACAATGTGTGTGATACATAGCTCCTCTCGGTTGAAGTGGTAAAAATCAATCTTCTTCGACATGGTGACCCTAATTCACCCATCCAACAACTCTTTCCTCTAGAGTCTGGGTAATCCCTTATAAGTTCAAGTGCAACTTGCTCAAGAAGAGGAGGTGGAGAAGAGAATGGATGGTAGTTAGTGTAGCTACCTATCCTAAGATGCCTGACCAGTGTAGCCAATTCATCCAACCGCATGCTCACATATAGATTTGACATTGAAGCTCAAGATTACTTATTGAAGATATGCACGTTCCGACAAGAATTGATTTTCCTTGATTTTTGCCTATATATTTTTTTGGAGTTTTTGACTTTCGCTTTTTTTATGTACAACAACATTTACATATGTACTTTTTTCTTCTTGAGCCAGTAGATTATCCTCATTTGAAGAATTATTACGACCCACAACATTCTGTCATTAGACCTCATGGATACTGGATTGGGTTGGGGTACAATGGCCACATAATTTCGACTTCTGATGTTTCCATTGGCTTGTGTCTCATTCCAGCAAATCCAACCCTCTACCACTTCAACTGAGTTGAAAAGTACAAGGTGCATGTGTGCAAGTTAGGTCACTGTCGACAAGGGCCATGAGTGTGTTCTGATGTATTCAACATAGGCAGTCAAGACGACATCGAACAAAGTCTTGTGGTCTCAAAGAATTAAGTCTAGTAGACCTGAAATGCCTCAATTACAGTTCCTTAAAGGTTTTTGTGATTAACTGGACTAAGGTCCAACCAAGCTCTAATGTTCAGATTTTATTTGGACTTGTTCAATTGTCATTATCAATCTGAAAAATGCAGATGCTATGCACAATGCAAGAAAATATTTTTGCGAAGCTATTTTCTGGTTTTTCTCTTTTTAGAGGTTTTTGAAAAACGTTTTGCAAATTTTTGTGCAAATTTTGGAAACAATTTGCAAATTTTTATAGATGTTCGATTTTACAAATTTAAAGAGTTTTGGTAAATAATTATATGCAGATATTCACATGGGAATGCTTTTATTATTTAAAAGAATTTAGGTGAAGAACTTATACAAGATATTTGCAAGTTTTCTGTACAGAGTATGTGAAGAATTCTTATTTGCTTGAATTATGTAAAAGGTTCTCAAAATAATTTGAAAATATTTTTGCAATCATTTTGAAAACTTTATTTTGACAAATAATTTGAGAAATAATTTTTATAAATATTTACAAAATTTTGAAAATCATTTTGCAAAGACTTTTCAAATAGTATGTATAGAATCTCAAAGTATTTTTACAACCATTTTCTAAACCATTTACAGATAGATTTTCAAAACAATTTATTCAAACAAAAGAAAGAATTTTCTACAAGCAAAATATTTTTTACAAAGGTTCGAAAATATTTCACAAAACATTTTTCAAACAATTTTCCAAAAGATTTCTCAAAGAGTTTTTTCCAACCATTTTTCAAACATTATACGAAACATTTTTAACCGGTTTATTGCCCATTATAATAAATTTTGATATGTGTTTTGATTTTTATTAATTGGCCATATTATTGAAAATACACAAGTATGAGTTATGGCTAAAGTATATACAACATATATATAATCCCGTATACTTAGCTTGAGCTATGTCCTCATAGATCAGAGAGAACAAGAAGATATAACTCATACTAAGTAAAGTCTATACTACAGTGACTGAATAACTAATGAAAAGTCTACCGACCCTCCTATACTTGGGATCAAATAATCCTAAGTATAGTAGACTGTACAAAAAGTAGTGTGGGTTGAGTATGGGTATGGATAAATCATCATCTTGGCTTGTCCCCCCTATACTTAGGGTAAATAGAAAATCAAAAGTTGAGGAGACATGCGAGGGATCAAAGAATGAACACCTGAATACACTCTTCCCCCCTATACTTAGGATAAAGTATATCCTAAGTATATCGATGATGAATGGGGTGAGTGCCACTTTTCGAAAGAACAAAATAATGCAAAACGAAAAAAAGAAAAAAAATAAAAGAAGAACAGAAGAAAATCTAATTTTCTCAGATATATTTATAGGAGTATTATCTGGCTCCACTGAAGCTATTGTAGCAATGGAGTCTTCCTAAAAAATTACTTATACAGAGTCGATAATGACCAGGAATTTATCATGCTCTAAGTATGTCATCAGCAACTGACCATTGACTATGAAGGGTTGTGTGTCATCTGACAATTCCGATATCAAAACACTTCCATTGTAACGCACGATCCTGACTCTGTACAACCATGTCTACTTGCTTTTTAATTTTCCTGGAAATATCTTCAATCTCGTATCAAGCAGCCAGACTTTCTCTCCAAGTTCAAAGGTCTTTTTCTGATGAGTTCTTCATGCCATCACTTGACCTTCTCCTTATGCATAAGTTTATTGTCCTACGAATAATCTTTCAATTCCAAGAGTCTGTTCAAATTCAACTTTCAATGCTAACCACCTTTTTGTGAGACGAGGTTACAGATATCCACTACCCACAATGATTTGTGAATCAATTCCACTAACAGGTAGCATGGATTCCCATAGAAACACCGATAAGGTGACATGCCCCAAGGAGACTTGTAGGCTGTTTTGTATTCCCAGAGAACCGATTCTAGAAGTTGCAACCAATTCTTTTTGCCTAGCCTCAAGAGTTTCTACAATATCATCTTGATTTTTCTGTTTGAAATTTTGGCAAAGCCATTTGACTGCGGATGATAAGGAGATGCGACCCGGTGATCGATGCCATACTCCTTTGTTAATTTCTTAACATACTTATTGATGAAGTGGCTGCCTCCATCTGAAATCAAAATCTTCAAGACGCCGAACTGCGAGATGATGTTATCTTTCAGAAATTTGCAAGCTGTTTTTGTGTTTGTGGCTCGAGCTGGAATGGCTTCTACCTATAGACTCATATAATCAACAACAAGAAGAATGTATTCATAGCCTTGACTTTTAGGAAATGGACCCATAAAATCGATGCCCCATGCATCGAACACAGATATTTGGAAATATTTGAGAGGCATGCTGTCTCTAACTCTAAGGGGTTTTCCCATTTTCTGATAGTCTGTACAAACTCTCACAAAGTTATATGCATCCTTAAATAGTGTGCGCCACCAGAGGCTGCACTACAATATCTTAGCTGCTGTTCTGATTCTAGAATGATGTTCGCCAGATTCGAGCTTATGGTAATGTTCGATGACACTTGTGTACTCCTCCCGTGGAACACACTGATGCCAAATGAATTCCACACCTTCCTTGAAGAGATTTGGATCCTCCCACTAGTAAAAATGATTATAGGACATGAATTTGTCCTTTTTGATCCATGCTCAATCTTATGGGACCACCCAGATGCAAGGTAGTTCATGATATCTGCATACTAGGGAAGAGAAGCCACGCTGAGAATTGATTCATCAGGGAAAGTTTCTGTTATCGGTGCATTGCTCAGTGGAGTATCTTGGCATTCAATTCTGTATAAATGGTCTTCCACTACATTATGAACTCCGGGCTTGTCTCTGATCTCCAAATCGAATTCTTGGAGGATATGGATTCATCTGATTGGTCTGGTTGTGGCATCCTTCTTCTGTTATAAGTATCAGATGGCAGACTGATCGATGAAGATAATGACTTTTGATCCTAAAAAATAGGATCTGAACTTCTCTAAAGCAAGAACTATCGCCAACAGCTTCTTTTCTATGGCTGTATAATTTTTTTGTGCTTCATCGAGCATCTTGTCGACGTAGTGAATGACATCAGCACTTTGTCTCTTCTTTGTCCTAGTACAACCTATTGACGAGGATTTTGTGAGGGTCTAGAAATCTCACAAGGAGAGGTGGCATGGCGATCGGTCATATGCAGGAACACGATGGATGAGTTCGTCGGGATCTACTTCGGTGAACTTCGACGACGAATACTATGGCTAATTACGTGCTTAAAAGATAAATAAAAGCAAAAAGACAACCTAAGAATACAACTAAGCTAATAAATGCTATAAAAACGGACCTCAGTGGCCAGAGCCACGGAGAATGGACCTCAACGGTGGTGCTACACCGGAGGTGGTGGTAGAAGCACATAGAGGCTCGCCAGAGCTCGCCTAAAGATGCTGGAGGAGATCTGTCACCTCCCTGGTCCGGAGCACGGTGAAAGGGAGGCCACGACAAGGTCAAAAGGTGTTCAAAGAATCAAAGGAAGATAGGAGAGGCTTATGTACATCGGCTGGAAGTGGCTGGGAAGATCAACACGTAGCTGGCGATTCAGCAACACACACCACGAGATAAGCACCAGGCATGTATGAGCATGGATCGAGGAAGAAGTTGTCAGGAGGGATCCAAGTCGATTGGTGAAAGAATCGACTTGTAAAAAGTTGAGAAAAGTGGGTCAAAGCTAGGGGTGTCAGGTTACAGGAGGCGGGTCAGAGAGTTGACCCGAGTCAACTCTCCGCGCCACCTGGTTGGTCCACGTGGACCAACCAGGAAAAATCTCCTAGAAATTAATTAGAAAATAAATATTAAATAGAAAACGATTTTATTAATTTTAACATATAAAATAAAAAATATTTTTTATTTTATAAAGTATATTATTATTTTATTTATTTATTTTTTAGAGTTATTTATTAATAGTTACTTTTTAGGGTTATATATAGGTATATTTATCTATGTATTTTGGACTTTTATTTTTATTTTGTATTTTTGATTTTATTATTTTAATTTTTAATTTATACAATTATAAATTATTTTATATACTTAAACATATTTTTATTATATTTTTCTGATAAAATATATACACTTAAATAAATAGGTGTATTTATTCTATAGGTATAATTATTGGTATTTTACCTATGTATGTTCTATACGTATTTTATTTGAATGTTCTATTTATTGTTTTATTCCTATTTTAATATGTACATATATTATAAATAATATTTACAAATTATAAAAATATAAAATTACAAAAATACTGAATAATAAATAAAATGAATATTTTAATCGTGTATACTATGCAATAGGGGTCCAAAACCTAACTTTTACATCTTAACTCTAAAAAATATGAAACCACCTTCATTAAATAGCTTATTAAAAGTTATATACAATTAAAGGTGATTTTGATATATTTTGAGTTTTTATTTGAGAGTTATGGGTCTGTGAATTGGGATTTTGGAAATTTATTTAAAGCAAAACTTTTATTCTATATATTATTTTTGTATGAAATAAATTTTGTATTTTTCTAGATTTTATTATCCACAACTTTCATGTAAAAAGTTTCTTTATTTGAGATATAAAAAGTGGAAAATAAAATATGTCCCAAAATGAATTAAAAATTGAATAAATAAAAAGTGATTTTTATTATATAAATGGCCCTAATCTCCCTGTTGACCTAGTCATCGAGATGCCTAGGTCTCAAGGTTTAGGGTCATAAAAATTCTTCGATATTTTATTATTTTCCTTTTCTTTTCTTTATTCTATAATTTTGACATTAAAAATAATATTTTATACACTATTTACATCACAATGCATGAATGTTAATTTGCCTAAATTATGGGTATTTACATGCATTTACTAGGGTTTTAAGGCCAAAATGATAGAACAAAGGTGACGAAATGGAGACTCATCACCCCTTATACTCGCGTTTGCTAGTTCCTAGCAAACACTTATGCAATAAGTGCAAAAAAAGAAAAATAAAGAAAAGAAAAAGAAAGAAATTGGATTAAGTTTAATTATCAAACTTGTCTTCACAAAATCAAAGTTTGGATCTTAATTCAGACCTCTAGAATTTTAGTGCGGGCAGAACCTTATTGGGAATCGGATTTGAGATCCAACAGCCTTCGAGAATCCCAAAACTCCGCTCAAGTCTCCTCAATAGCCAGGTCAGAATACTTCAGCTCATACGCAAACCCTTATGACCATGAATCTGACTCGTACACTGTATGTGATAGTGGCTCTCCCCAACTGAAATAACAAAGAGACTAACTCCTCTAGTATGACAACCCAGTGATTCCCTAATGCAGCAACTCCTTCCTGAGGAGCGGGGTATTCCCTTCTAAGTTCAAGTGACAATCAACTCAAGAGGAGGCGGTGAAGAGAAGAATGGACGATAGCCAGTGTAGCTACATATCCTAGGATGCAAGACCAGTGTAGTCAAGTCATCCAGCTGCAGGCTCACATGATTCGACTTTGAAGCTCAAGATTGCTTATTTACTATACAAATAAATACACTCCGACATGCATTTTATTTTCAATCAGGCCTACCCACTTTATTTGGAGTTTTTTGCCTTTTTCTTTTTTTGAAATACTATATACATCAGCATTTACATAAAGAATTTTTCCTCTTAAGAGAGTAGACTATCCCTCTTTTGAAGCATTATTGCAACCCACACTCTCTTGTCTTTAGACGTCAATGCCACTGGACAAGTTGGGGTGCACTTCCCTCCCTAGATGGGGACAAATGTTTCCACTTGTGTGCATCTCATAACGGCAAATCCAATCTCTCACCACTCCAACTGAGTTGAGCCAAGTGAAAGGTGAAGGTGTCCAAGTTAGGTCATTATCAACAAGAGTCGTGCGTATGCTCCGAAATACTCTACTTAGGCAGTCAAGAATCCATTGAACCAATTTTCACGATCTTTAAAGAATTAAGTCAACTAGACTTGAAGTACCTCAATTCCAGCTCCTATAAGGTTCTTGTTATTAGGTAGATTTAAGGTCCAACCAAGCTCTACTCTTCGGATTTTACTTAGACCTGTTCATATATCACACTCAATCTGAAAAATGCGAATGCTATGCAAATGCTATGCATAAAATATTTTTTGTGATGCAATTTTCAAGGTATTGAACTTTTTATGGATTTTTGAAAAAGATGATGCATATGTAATTTTTGATATTTTTCAGAACAATTTTGCAAATGTTTTTGGTATTTTTGGTTTTGCAAATGTTTTTGTGGTTTTTGAAAACAAAATTTGGATAAAAACTATGTACAAATATTTACATAGGGATGCATCTTGTATTTACAAGAATTCGAGTTTTTTTAAGAATTTACAAGGGTAAGTGATCAATTTTATAGATACATATATACATTTTAGTAAAGAATTTTAATGTGATGTATATATTCCTCAACTTATTTGAAAACGATTTTCAAACAATTTTGAAAACTATAGTCCAAATAATTTTTACAAATTTTTTTTACAAACATTTACACATATTTGAAAATCATTTTGCAAAGGTTTTTCAAATGGTATATATAGATTTTTCAAATATTTTTGCAACCATTTTTCAAACATTTGCAAATAAATTTTCAAACATTTTTATTTCACACAAAGAAAAGGAATTTTTGCAAACAAAATAATTTTTACAAATGTTGAAAATATTGAAGAAATTGTTTTCCAAATAGTTTTCAAAAGTTTTTTCAAGAAGATTTTAAAACTATTTTTCAAGCATTTTGCAAAAAATATTTTTACCTGATTTATTAGTTAGTAAATAAAAAGAATTTTGAGGAACAATACGCACCTTTTTGTTGAGTGTTTTAATGAATTTACTTGTGCCATATTTATTATTTTAAAAATACGAAAGTATGAGTTATGGCTAAAATATATACGAAGTATACGACCCCCCTATACTTAGCTTGAACTATGTCCTCACAGATCAGAGAGAAAAAGAGAAGACATAACTCATATTGAGTATAGAAAAGTCTAAAGAATAACGAATGAAGAAATGAATGAACGAATGAGAATTTGACCACCCCCCTATACTTAGGATCAAATAATGCTATGTATAACAGACTGTACACGAGGCAGGGAGGGTTAAGGACGGAAATGAACAGATCGTACTTAGACTATCTCCCCATATACTTAGGGTAAGATATCCCTAAGTATAGACATGAAGAGGAGACAATGGAGAGGATCAAAGAATGAAAGAACTTAGGGTGCACACCCCCATATACTTAGGACCAAGTACATCCTAAGTATAGAAGACTGACAAAAAGGGGCGACGCCTTTTCAGTAGAAAAAGAAAAATGAAAAGGAAAAGAAGAAAAGAAGAAAAGAGATCTGAAGATGGAAGAAGAGAAGAGAAGAATGTACGCATCACTCTATCTATACTTAGGGTAAAAGAGCCCTAAGTATAGGCACCACCTGGAGTGATGAAACGGACCGAAGACTGAACACTCAGCTCATCCACCCCCCTATACTTAGGACAAAGTACATCCTAAGCAAGGCACACACGAGAATGGGGAGGATGAGAAGTACGGTAGATGGACAGAAGAAAATGAAAGCGAATATACAACAGAGATGGATGTACAGAGGATTAAGAAGGTCGAAAGAGAACCTTCTTGCGGGACCGCTGAGGGATAGATCTGACAAGGTGCACGTTGATATCGTGGTCTACAGTGGACGAAAGCCGATCATGATCGACCTGGTGAAGATCCTTAGCAGTCGCAGAGTGCGAAGGCACAGACAAGTCAGTGTAAGTAGTGGGACTAGGTCCGGCCTTTGGTGTCTCGTTAATATCAAAATGAAAAGGGACAAACTCATCACCGGAAGAAGTAAAGTCAAGGTCGTCCTATGATGTCTCTGATGAATCCCTGATTCTCACTCTCTATTCTTTTATTTTAGCTATTTATCTCGGCAAAACAACATGTAGATACCTGTAAATACAATAACATAACATTTATCATGCATTTGTTAATATTGCATATTAGCATGTATTTGTGCAAAAAGATAAAATAATAAATGAAAAGAAAAAGGAAGGAGGTATTTATAATAAATACAGAGTGACCTAAAACCCAAGAGAAGGTCAAGCCTTGACCAAATCGCCAAATAAAACAAGTAAAGAGAGATATGGTCTGCTTTGTGATGTACATATTACCTATACATGTAAATAGTTATTTTTGATAAAATAAACTAAATTATTATTTTTACCTCATTATATATACTTCTAGTAATAATACCGAAAGAAAATAAAAATCAAAAAATAAAATAAAAATAAAATAAAAATAAAATAAAAATTCCCCTTCCGTTGTACAAAACACGTGTATGTGTACTACTTCCCATATTTATTTTATACTTGTAAATAACTCATAAAAATAAAATAAAAATTATTTTGTACTCTTAAATTTATTTTGAAAATAAATAAAATATAAAATCGTATTATTTATGCAAAATAATAAAATAAAAATTATTGTGCATAATACATAGGTATATCATACTTGTATATAATACTATATATTCTATAGTATATACACTAATTTATTTTTCATACACTAATACTATATATATCTATACACTAATTTATTTTTCATAAAAATAAATAAAAATCATAATACATAGGTATATCATACTTGTATATAATACTATATATATCTATACACTAATTTATTTTTCATAAAAATAAATAAAAATCACCAAAAAATTCTTTGAAAAATAAGAAACATTTTTCATTTTATTAATTTTTAATTTAAATTCATTTATTATTTTTAATTTAATTTTCTTTATTTTCTCCTCCATTTTTTCTTGTAGCAGGTCTTGTCTTTTTCCCAGCCTGCCTCTGATTGGGCCAGCAGGGATTTATTGACTCCGGTCAACTGGTCCCCACCAGCCCCTTTTTCGCCAAACCGGGTTTCTCCTAGATTTCCCCCATTTCTCCAGACCAGATCCGATCTCTGTTTCACCCGAACTCCAACTCCGAATCGAGAGGACGGATCCCTAATCCACGCCTGCCACCAAATCCTGGGATCCGCGCCTCAGCTCGCGGGCGCCTCTCCCATCTTCTCGGACCTGTTCATCTATAAAGCCAACACTCCCTCGTCCTTTTCCTCTACCTTTTGGCTGCACCACCTCTTCCGTTGCACTCGCCCACCATTCCCAGAGTGACAGCGAGTGAGAGGGAAGGCGGGGGCATTCTTTTGGAGCGTGAAGCCCTAGGTTCGGTGAGGTTCTGCCTCAGCTCCGCCGTGAGGAGCCCAGCCTCTAGTTGTGCCAGCTATTGAAGCCAAGACCACCATGTACCTCCGTATGCGTCCCCATATGTCCTTCCACCATCTCTAGGTAACCATTATACCCCCCATTTTCCATCGAATCGATCTTTTCATCGTCGAACAGAGCATCGCCGACGTTCTTCCGTTTTCCATCATTCTGCTGCATTCCGATTTTTTCCGCCTTGTTCCGATGTCCTATCATTTCTACGTTTGCTCCGCAACCTTCCATCATAGCTCCAACCATCGGTTTGGAGCTCCCTATTGGTCGAATCCTTAACGTCACCGGAGACCTGCCCGTTCACCCCCATCTGCTGCTCTTGGTTACTTATGACGCTCTAACCCTTGCCGGAACCATCCTCCGAACATATATCGTATCCTGTAGGGTTTGCATGCAACCGGACCTCATCTAGAGGTCAGAGGTACCGCTGGACAGCTCTGGGACCCCCATGCCTCCCCAGGACCCTATACTTGGTCCTGGGACCTTCAGAGCTACCCAGCCGCTGCAGAGTATCATCGCCGACTTCCTCCACCTCCTGGCAGCTTGAGATGATGTCTGAACCGTGCAAGAATCAACGATTGAAACTCGTCGGAGGCGAGTTCTTCCCCGATATTCTAGACGTCTCTCCTATCATCCGATCGAGGTCCTCTCCAGTTCTAATCATGACCGTTCGTCTACAAGAGGACCTCCATTGTCAGATCCATATGAGGATCCCATCTTCGCCATCCATCGCTGAAGTGGTTTCCTTGTATCTCTGCTGTCCATCGCCGAAGCGGTATCCTTGCATCCTAGCCATTCGATCATAAGTGGAGCGCTATCGGCCGTTGGATCTTGCCTAATAAGGGGTAATTTATCCTTAGGCCCCTTTATGTTTCGTCTTTATTGTTTAGTCCTGTAATTATTTGTCAAGTGTGGTTATTTTGCATGTGGACCCTTGCCATTTCCTATATTTGCATTTCAGTCCTATTTGCGTGAGCTCATGTACTGACCTACGTGACCTTGAGGTGTATTGGCATGCTTTATCCCAAACATCTAAGTTTTCTGTTTGGAATGCATATTTTCTGATTGCATTTATGCCCCTGTGCGTGGTATATTGCACATGTGCGTGAATTCTCTAGACTTTTTGTACTATTGGCCCTGAATTTCTTGTCTTTGTTAATATTTGGCCTGTGAACTTTCTCGTAATTGCAACTAGGTCCCTACAAACTGTGTGCCTTGTTTTTAATCAAATAAATATCAAATTAAGCCCAAAATTTCTATAAAAATTACTGTTAGCTCCTACTAACATGTAACATTTATTGTAATTTTTGGAATTAATTTTATGTTGTCTTTTATTTTCTAAAAGTAAAAAACCCATAAAATTCTTACTGTCTATTTTATAAAATACATAAAAATTATAAAAATTGTTTTAAAAATTCCATAAAAATTAGCGAGTGTATGTTTTTGTTTGATTTACTTCTAATATCATTTTTATTTTGAAAATCATCACAAAACCCCTAAAAATCTAAAAACTCTCAAAAACTTATAAAAATCATTAAAAATCTAAAAAATTACATTTCCAGTCTCTGTTTATCGCATTTTCTTTCTAGTTTACCATAAAATTGCCCCATGACATTTGGACACTTAAAGTACTTTTAATTTTTCATTTTGTCCTGGTTGTGCATTGTTTCCCCGTTTAGCTCTTGTTTTATTTTTTTTTATAAAATCCCATAAAAATTAGAAAAACCACAGAAAATCATCAAAATATTTGAATATTTGAAAACCACAAATATTTTTATTTTGAGCATTTTAGTTCTGAAATAAAAATTGAAAAGGTGTGATTGTGTGCATATTTTTCTTATTTATTTGATTTTTATTATTAATTAAAAATCCTAAAAAAATTGCAAAATTAAAAATTAAAAAATTAAGCATTTTATTTCCTGAGAGTCAACTACTTAGAAGGATTTCTTGTGCTCCTTGTGATCGACCTTGGTCGCTATACCGGGTTAAAATATATAGCGGAGACCGCTGACATTGTCTTTTGTGTTTTGATTGCTTGATTTGAGTGGTTTCTATTTTTCTTGTTGATTGGGCCTTGTGATCCGAGTCGAACAACCTTTGATTATCTGATTCCCTAACCCATATCGCTCGGACACGTCATCAGAATGGTGTCGTTGTCGGGGAGCACGACTTTGTAGTCACTTTTTCAGACTTCTGTTTATTTGATCTCTATTTGTTATAACTTTTTCCGATGCTCTCTCTGTTTCGCTTTTCATGCGAGGAATCTCCCGAGGACACTTTGGAGGAGACCCATACCCGAGGAGGAGCAAGAGAAGAGCAGGAGATAGCTATAACCTTTAGAGTAGAAGTAGAGTAGTTAATTTTATTTCATCAGACTTATTATTATTGTTGTAATAACTTAGACTCTGGACACTCTTCTTAGACACTTGACTCTTATTTCAGGGTCTGTTTTGCCGAGCACCGGTGTGCTCAGGGGACCTCATCTAGTTTTTCACAGTTTTGTTTTTATCGCCTTTTTCTATTTGATTCCTGCAGAATTTGGCCCTTAGACTTAGGATTTTTATTGATTGTGTCATAAATAACTTATGTCCCAATCCCTAAGATTGCTTGCACCAATAGAGCGTAATTAGACCTTATTAATAATTCAAAATAAAAAGCTATCTTGATTGATTGAGAGGTCACGTGCCACTAGAGGTCGTATACACCGCATGCAGGATCCATTGTGGTGGACACCGATCGATCTCCGAGACCGGACCTCGATCTCTCTCTGATCAGTTAGCTACCATTCTTCACGATCATTAGAAATTGCTCGTCTAAGGCCATTTTCTTCGTGCATCATTTAGATTAGTTTTATATCTATCTTTCAATTTATGCGTGGATCATGTTGCATGTGGAGTGCTGGAGTCAGGTACGCATCTCTTACTTTGCATGCATCATTGTGTTTGATCGCGCATCGATTTTTTCGACTTCTCCCCCTATTTTTGAAATTAAAAAAATCAGGAGATCGGAAAATTTGTTACGCGTTAATTTTATTTGAAAAATACGTAAAAAGTGAAAACCATAAAATTGGGACTGTTAAAGCAAACTTGACCCTAAAACCCACCTTACTTTAAAATCTTTGTTTTGGGGAGAGTCACCCCTCATTGGTTGGTTTGCTTGAGCGAGAGAGTGACCCACACACTAGACTAGAGCCACACCTAAACTTCCTTTAGACTACTGGTCTTGGGGTTAGTCGTTCTCCAGTGAGGATCTCTCATATAGCCGGTAAAGTGGACCGTGACGTCCTTAATAGATTGAATTGATCGGGTAGCCGGTAAACGATCCACAATTCATACTGGCTGGGAAAGATCTAACTTTTGAATCGGGCCAGTCTCTTGGGAGCATCGGGTTCCTACCAGCTCACTTAATCGCTTTGCAAGACTGATTTATCACCTAAAATAAAATTGACAAGACTAACGACCGAACCTTTACGGTCATCAGCTCTCTTGTTGAGTAGGTGAATTGGGGGTTTGACTGCTGATCTTGTTTGCTTTCCAGATCTCATCTGCACTTATCCCAACATCACGATGATGGGAAGGAGATCCCTCTGCCTTTAATAGCACTGCTCTCGAGCGCTCCTCTCCATTCATCTAGGGCAGTTTCAGAGAGCCCAGACCCACTCTCAGAACCTGAGTTCACTACCACCCTATTCCCCCTCGACCACCCTTCTTCCACCAATTCTGAGGTGCCCGAGCAAAGGCCATCACAGATTTATGCACACTTGACGGACACTTGAGTTCGGGTCTTTTGCCTGTGTAGAGACCCGCAAGATGGCCAGCAGTGACGGGCGCACAGATGAGCATCCCCAGAGTTCTACGTATGTTCTAGATCAGTGTGCCATCAAAAACACGCTTCTAGCCTCCCTAGAGATGATGCAGAGACAGATTAGAGATCAGGGAGCATTTATGGCAGAAGTACGCCGCGAGTTAGCACAGATGCGAGCCGACAGAGGAGAGACACAACCACCAAGACCAGCCGGTGGAGGTATAAAAGCAGCTGGAGGAGAAGCAGACAGATACTCAAAGGATCAGCCAGAGCCAGATAGACAACCACGACCGATGAGGCAATTGCACAACCCTGGTGCAACCCTCACGCATCATTGGATCCAGCTCCCTGAGATTCTGGGCGACTTCAAGCTAGGCCCCCAGACAATTCAACTGTTTCCCAAGTTTCATGGGCTAGCCATCGAGGAGCCGCATTTGCATTTGCAAGAATTCAAGATGATCTGCAGCACTGTCCACGACAGATTTGTGGACGAGGGCACCATCAAAATGATAGTGTTCCCTTTCTCGCTAGTAGACAGAGCAACCTACTGACTGAAGCATGTAGGGAGATACATTACCACTTGGGAGCAGCTCCGGACCGAGTACTTGAACACGTACTTTACACTCGGACGGACCAATGCAACTCGAGCTCTGATCAACAACTTCACTATGATCCCCAAAGAGCAGTTCCATCAGGCGTGGGATCGATTTGATGAGATCATCGACCAGTGTCTACACCATGACATTTCCAAACCCAAATTAGTGCAGAGTTTCTTTTGTGGGCTGACACCGAAGCTGCAGGGGCTTGTCAATGCCTCATGTGGGGGTTCCTACTTCGCCAAAGATGAAGACCAGGTCTGGGCCATCTATGAGGAGATGGCCGAGAACTATACAGTGATGTCCCAGACCCGAGTCTATATTCAGGGAAGCCCCTTCCACAGGTCGTGTCCTATAAGAGGATAGCACGGGTTGATGCTATTCCATCCACTTCATCAGCAACAACATCACAGGTAGAGTCGTCGGCAACTGACATGGGTATCATTAGGGAGAAGTTGGACCGCATAGAGATTAATGAGAAGAAGCCATGCTAGGGCATGACGCATATCGACCAGTTGGCACAGACTCTCAGTGACCCGAAGACCCAGATCATGTGTCTCCAAGAGGCATAGACGACTTCTCAACCCGTCTCATGTCACGGGTCGATCCTAGCAGCAATAGCTCTTCTCAGCACTCCGCCCAGTACCGCCAGGTTCACCACATCTAGGCGGAGCTGGTTCAGCTGTTGCAGCAACACTACTCTCATCTACCACCATCTGAGGACACTCATATGGTGGTGTATTAGCAGTATCAGCCCCTGGCAGTTCTTCCCCCATTCCCTTACGGGCAGGAGCTGTTGATGGAAGTCAACGGGATTTGGTATGATCGACAACAACCTGTGATCCGCAGTGACCATCCTAGATTCAGGTGGTCTACCGGAGGCACCTCATCTCAGTAGCAACCTCCAACTCAAGGCGGATCGAGCAGTCAGCCTCAACAGCAGTAGCCCCGGTACTCCTACCTAGTAAGGTCCTCATCCCTACCATCAGGGACAACAGTGGAGGCAACAACAACGACCTCAACAGTTCACTCAGCCTCCCCCTCACCGGTACCAGAACCAGCCTCATTTTCAGCGAGGCAACCCGTCCGATTCTCATGGACCGGCCTATGAGAATTCATCTCTTGATGATCTATCCTGTCTCCTCTTAGACCATCAAGCATCCTTCAGGCGAGAAAATGGAAAAGTTCAGGCATGAGATGAGGGATATCATAAAGGGCAAGGCCGACATACCCGCTCAGATCGAGCCCGATCCGAATAACCTGAAGAAGAAGTCTAAGCAGGTACTGTTCACAGAACCACCACTCCTAGTGATTCATTGTGTGATATTTCTTCATACCTATTTGATATTGATTTTATGACACTTAGGAGCAGTAAAATGCCAGCCGACGATGCCTTGTCTGAGCAACAACTACACGAGGATACAGGAGCACCAGACGAGGAGGATAGTGGTGTTGATGCCATAGAAGATGATCTTGATGATGGTGGTGCTGAAGCCACCAAGGATGATCCAGCCGACGATATTGAGGCCGTCGTTTCTCCAGATGCAGTTGGTGCTATTGATGCCACCATTCTTCCTGATGCTGAGCCAGAGCACGACGTTGATGCTGCGAATACCAATGCTGTGGTTGGTGCTGATGCCACCATTTCTATGCCAGTTGTGTTTCTTCCTATTTTTGTATCTCAGGACATTATCAAAAAGACCAAAAAAATTAGTAAAGGAAAGATTTCTTCATCTACTTAGAGTTCATATGTGTTGCATGATGATCCTTGTATGGGCTCCATTCCTTCACAACAGCAGGAACCTATTCCTAGCCCTCTATCTGAGGAGGGCCCAACCATCCCCTTCCCTCAAGAACTTCGCTTGGCAAAGGGGAACAAAAAAGAAAATAAAAAAAAACATCAATTAGAGTTCATCCAGCAGATGATAGACAGATTCCATATGCAACTGACTCTACAGGAGGAACTTGAGCACATCCCTCTCTTCCAGAAGAACTTGAGAGAGAAGACCACCATCCATAGGAAGAGAAGGAACCACCATGCAGAGATCCATGTGCTCACCCGTGCCATGTGCTTCACGATGCATAACCGTCTGCCAGTCAAGAGGCCAGATGCGGGAGCTCCCTATGTCAGGTGTCACAATCATGAGAAAAGATTCGATCGAACTCTATTAGACAACGACTCTTCTATCAACCTACTTTCGGCAGCCTTACTCGACCGATTCGAGTTTGTCCCTCTTCGACAGAGCATGACAATCAGTTTGCTGATCGATATGTCAGGAGGCTGAAGGGGTTGTTGAAGGATGTGGTCGTCATCATTCAGGGCCTGAAATTCCCCGTGGACTTCGTTGTTTTGGATATGGAGATCCTTGAGTCTATGATAGATACCCCCATCATACTTGGACGACCATTCTTTTCCACATCCAAGGAGGTATCTGATAATGATAGTGGGAAGGTGTACTTCACGTCGAGGGTAGAAGCAAACAAATAGAGACGATCGACGAGACCAGAGCGTGAGATTCAACTTGCTTGGAGCAGATCACTGATACAGAGCATATGACAGAGGCAGAGCGAGATGTCCACCAGGAGTGTGATTTTGTGATCACAGATGATGAAGCAGTTTGGTCTGACCTCGTTTCACGAGCTCTTATCTCAGCTTCAAACACTGCAGATCTACTACTTCCAGCTGATGAGAGTTCGGAGAGCACATTCCTAACAGAGGACACATTTGAGGCTGACGAGAGCGGCATGGAGAGAGAAGAAAATTATGTTTCTTGTGATTCTTATTTGGATTCCTCGGATTCAGACATAGATTGGGACGATTTTGATGATTATTTGCCTTGTCTGATTCCCACAGATCCAGCAGCTAGGGTGGAGATTGGGCCAGTACCGAGTACAGGCACATCAGCAGGGCCGTCTTCACCAGCTTTTCATGATCAGCGAGAGTTCTCACATTCAGATCTGGTTTCCTTCATGCATACATTTCAAAAGCCAGACTCTCCAGCTCCCAATTGCCCAGAGTTGAACCCTTTGCTAAAGTCGTTGAAGTATAGATTCCTTGTGGGTGAGCATGAGATGTACCTAGTCATTATTTCAACAGATTTGACTGGAGAGAAAGAATCTCATTTGATGGAGGTTCTTGAAAGAAACTGCAAGGTGATAGGATGGAGCGTAGCTGATCTCTAGGGGATAAGTCTGGCCTTGTGTTCCCACCATATCTCGAAGAGGACGCTAAGCCCTCACGTGAGTTCCAGCGACGGCTGAACCCGAATCTTCGAGAAGTGGTCATGAAAGAGATATCAAAATGGTGAAATGCCAATTTTATCTACCCCATCTCCGACTCCAAGTGGGTTAGTCCATTACATGTGGTGCCCAAGAAGATGGGCATCACCACAGTTGTGAGTGAGTCTGAGAGGAGATCTCTACCTGGGTACCCACTTCTTGGAGGGTCTGTGTGGACTACAAAAGATTGAATCAGGACACCAAGAAGGATCATTTCCCGCTGCCTTTTATTGATCAGATTATTGAGAGGCTATCCAGAAAGAGTCATTAGTGCTTCCTTGACGGGTACTCCGACTACAATCAGGTGGCTATAGCGCTCAAAGAGCAGGACCAAATGACATTCACCTATCCGTTTGGGACTTATGCTTTCAGATGGATTCCCTTTGGTCTATGTAACGCCCTAGTGACATTCCAAAGGTGCATGTTGTCCATCTTCTCTGACATGGTGGGTGATTGTTTAGAGGTCTTCATGGATGATTTCTCGGTCTACGACGACGAGTTTGATGCTTGTCTTGACTGCCTAGACTGTGTGCTTCAACGCTGCATCGAGGTCCATCTTGTTCTATCTTGGGAGAAGAGTCACTTCATGGTGACTCAGGGGACGGTGCTTGGTCATATTATCTCCAATAGAGGCATGGAGGTTTATCCAACCAAGGTGGATATCATTAGGAAAATCAATCCACCATCCAACCTGCTGCAATTGCAGTCTTTTCTAAGGCATGTCGGTTTCTACCAACGTTTTATTCAGGACTTCAGCAGGATTGCCCGACCGCTCACTGATCTGCTGATGAAAGACACCGAGTTCAATGTAGACGATAAGTGTCTTGCATCTTTTGAGACTCTCAAGAATCTAGTTGTTGAGGCTCCTGTCCTTCAGTCACCCAATTGGTCTCTCGCATTCGAGATCATGACGGATGCTTCTGACTTTGCCGTAGGGTCTGTGCTAGCACAGAGGAGGGATGGATTGCCATTTGCCATTCACTACTCTAGCCGTAGATTGGATGCCGCTAAGCAAAACTACACAGTCATAGAGAATGAGATTCTAGTCATAGTATTTGCCTTGGATAAGTTTAGATCGTATATTCTTGGATCCAGAGTGACTATTTACACTAATCATACTTCCATCAGATACCTTATGGCAAAGAAGGATGCCAAAGCGAGATTGACTAGATGGATCCTTCTACTCCAGAAGTTTGATATTGAGATTAAGGATAAATCTGGAGTCAAGAATGTGGTGGCGGATCATATCTCTCGATTGGAACATCTTGAGGAATCTGAGCAAATTGAGCCTATCACTAAGACCTTCCCAGATGAGGCGATCCTTGCTATCGCCTCTCTTCCACGGTACGCTGACATTGTGAACTATGTTACTGCCAAGAAAGTTCCACAAAGTTGGCCCAGACAACGACGTGAGACTTTCCTTACGAAGGACAAGTCGTACCATTGGGAGGATCCCATCCTTTATCATGAAGGAGGGGTAATCGTCTGGTGTCGGTGCATTCCTCAGGAGGAGCACCATAGCATCCTCACATACTGCCACAAGCTTGAGGTAGGAGGACATCATTCTGAGAGGAGAACAACACAGAAAGTGCTCCAATCCGGCCTATTGTGGCCTACCATCTTCAAGGATTCTAATGAATTCGTGAAGAGGTGTACTGACTGTCAGAGGATGGGCACTTGTGGACAACGTGACATGATGTCGATGCAACCCATTCACTTCTGTGAGATATTTGACACATAGGGTATCGTTTTCAGGGGTCCATTCCCTAATAGTCAGGGATTCGAGTACATTCTGTTGGTTGTTGATTATGTGAGTCATTGGGTTGAGGCCATCTCGCCGAAACCGCCAATGCTAAGACTGTTTGCATATTTTTGAGGAAGAATATAATTTCACAGTTCGGGGTACCTAGAGTTTTGATATCTGATGGGGGGTCTCATTTTATCAACGACAAGGTAAAGGCCCTTGCTAACGAGTTCAATATAGACCATCGAGTTGACACTCCATATCATCCTCAGTCCAATGGTCTTGATGAAGTATCAAACAGGGAGATCAAGACAATATTGCAGAAGGTCGTCCGTCCAGACTGAAAGGATTGGTCATAACTTTTGGACTCGGTCTTGTGGGCATATTGGACTTCCTTCAAGACACCTTCGGGTACGTCTCCCTTTCGTCTTATTTATGGTAAGCCATGCCATTTACTTGTGGAGATAAAGCATAAGTCACTTTGGACTGTCACTGAGATATTATTGGATCCAGAGAGTATAGGAGATCAGAGGAATGCAGAATTGGCAGCCCTGGAGGAACTTAGAGATACAGCCTTTTCGAGTAGCCTATAATATAAGGAGCGAGTGAAGATATGGCATGATTCTCATATCAGCCATAAGCAGTTTGAGCCGAACCGGAGAGTATGGTTATTCAATGCCAGGCTGAGATTATTTCCTGGGAAGTTGCATAGCAAGTGGAAGGGACCATACTTGGTCCAAAAGGTGCACGACAATGGTAGCATTGATAAATCTGAGATATTGTTGGTGTCCACCTTTCCAGTTAACGGTCAATGCCTGAAGCCATATCTAGATCATGATCTGCTGATCGTAGACATCACCCCTATTAATTTTGCATGAGATGTGGTCTTTTGACTCGCATCATTTGCATCTCGTGCCTGATTCCCACTGTCTTCCACCTTTGTATAGATCCAGTTGTCCATATCGCACATTCTTTTGTCTAACACCCCATCTGCATCTTATGATTATGCTATACTTAGGGTGTACTTTACCATAAGTATAGGGGGTGTTAGACTTTTGATTATTCTTTTGTTTCTTTTTACATATGTTTTGTTGTCTATACTTAGGGATATTTTACCCTAAGTATAGGGGAGGTAGACCCTGTACATTCTAACCCTCGGTCTTTCCTTGGCATATAGATTTCTATACTTAGGATTACTTGATCCTAAGTATAGGGGGAATCACCATCTTCTATTTTATTCTATTCTTTCATTCATCATTGTAGTATAACCCTTCTTTTAACTTCCCAATACTCAGCATGAGTTATGTCTTCTTCATCGCTCTTTGATCACTCCGACGACATCGTTCGAGCTAAGTATACAGGGTGTCGTATATAGTGCATATAAACTTTATCCATAACTCGTACTTTGTATGAGTGTGTTAATAAATAAAATGGCTAAAATCAAAAACTTAAAAATCACAAAATTTTAAAATGTTTCCTTGAATATAAAATTCTTTCTTGCACGTACATGTTTGTAAATAGCTATTTATGAAAATTATTTTTGTATAAATTTTTGTAAAAATGTTTTGATTGTAAAATGCTTGTAAATATTTTTGTATCACAATTATGTATATAGTACAAAATTTTTGAAAAATGTTTGAAAAAGAAAAGTTTGCAAAAACCCGTGTGTAAATGTTTGTAAATAGTTTGAAAAACTTTTGCATTCATGCATGCATGCATTCAAACATTTTCAAAAATTTTGCATGTTTGAAAATTTTTCATAATTTGAAAATTTCATAAAAAAGAGTTTTGTACATATTTTTATATATTCTTCTGAATCATAGTTGACATTTGAACTAGTCTCGAATTAAATTGGAAAATGGAGCTTAGTTTAGACCTTAATCTACCTAATTCTAAGTGGAACCTTATAAGATTTGGGGATAAGACTTTTCAGGTCCACTAGGAACTTAATTCTTTGAGTCCACTAGGCTATGTTCGCATGTCATCTTGATGAGCCTAAGTAGAACACTTAAAAACGTACATATGACTCTCACATACAGTGGCTTTACATGGACCAGCACCTTACACATAGCTCTCCACGGATGAGGTGATGAGGAGGCAGTTTTCTTTGGCTTGGAGTATCATACGAGGGTAGTACTTCTACGAGGAACCTCTCATCTTCCTTTAGGGAGGGATGTGCATCTCAACTTGGTCTAGTAACATTGACGTATAAAGACAAGAGTTGTGGGTTGCAATAATGCTTCAAAAGAGGGATAGTCTACTAGCTCAAGAAGAAAAAGTCCTTATGTATATGCTGCACCATGTAGATATGTTGTACATATGCACATTCAAAAAAAAGAGAGTGCAAAATCAAGAAAAACTCCAAAAAAGTGAACATGCCTTATTGAAAATAAAATGCCTGTCGGAGTGTATATAGTCAAATAAAGCAAAGCTTATGTATTTCACCCTCTCATATCATGAAGCTTGCAGCGGGAGACTTAGCTACACTAGTTGGGCTCCCAGGGATACGTGGCTACAATGTCCATGGTCCATTCTCTTCTTTCCCCCTCTTCTTGAGACGGTTGAACATGAACTTAGAAGAGAATACCCCGCTTCTCGAGGAAAGAGCTGCTAGACTGAGGAATTAGAGTTACCTTGTCGAGGGAGGCTGTTTCTTTGTCATTTCCGCGGTGGGGAGTTACATATCACTTACACAGTACAAGGAAAGATTCATGGTCATTAGAGTTTGCATATGTAGACTTGTTCTGATCTGGATTATTGAGGAGTCGTGACCATAGACTGGTGGAACTTAGAGGCTGTTTAGTCTTACACCTAGATCTCAATAAGGTTCTGACAAACTAATAATCCAAAGGTCTGACTAAGCTCCATACTTCAATTTAATGAAGACAAGTTTAATAATTAACCTTGATTCTCCTTCTTTTTCTTTTCTTTCCTTTTTCACTTCTTTTTCAAATAAGTGTTTGTTAAGGGAATAACAAAGGTAAAGTATGGGGGGGTGATGAATCCCTGATTCTCACTCTTTATTCTTTTATTTTAGCTATTTATCTTGGCAAAACAATATTTAGATACATGTAAATACAATAACATAGCAATTAACATGCATTTTTAAATATTGCATAATTAGCATGTATTTGAGCAAAAAAATAAAAGAATAAAGGAAAAGAAAAAGGAAGGAGGTATTTAGAATAAATACAGAGTGATCCAAAACACAAGAGAAGGTCAAGCCTTGACCTGATCGCCAAATAAAACAAGTAGAGAGAGAGGGTCTGCTTTGTGATGTACATATTACCTATATGTGTAAATAGTTATTTTTGATAAAACAAAACTAAATTATTATTTTTACCTCCTTGTATATACTTCTAGTAATAATACTAAAAGAAAATAAAAATCAAAAAATAAAATAAAATTAAAATAAAAAATACCCTTTCATTGTACAAAACACATGTATGTGTACTACATCCCATATTTATTCTATAACTATAAATAACTCATAAAAAATAAAATAAAAATTATTTTGTACTCCTAAAATTGGTTAAAATAAATATAATATAAAATTGAATTCTTTATGCAAAAATAATAAAATAAAAATTATTGTACATAATACATAGGTATATTATACATGTATATAATACTATATATTGTATATACACTAATTTTTTTTCATAAAAAATTTTAAAATCACCAAAAATTCTTTGAAAAATAAGAAACATTTTTCATTTTATTCATTTTTAATTTAAATTCATTTATTATTTTTAATTTAATTTTCTTTATTTTTTATTCTATTTTGTCCTGTAGCGGGTCTTGTGTTTTTCCCATCCGCCTCTGATTGGGCCAGCGGGGATTTGTTGACTCCAGTCAATTGATCCTTGCCAACCCCATTTTCGCCAAATCAGGTCTCGCCCGGATTTCCCCCATTTCTCCTGACCCGATCCGATCTCCATTTCACCTGAACTCCAGCTCCGAATCGAGAGGGTGGATCCCTAATACACGCTTGCTGCCAAATCTTGGGATCCGCGCCTCGGCTCGTGGGCACCTCTCCCATCTTCTCGCACCTGTGCATATATAAAGCCACCACCTCCTCATCCTTTTCCTCTAACTTTTGGCTGGCCCATCCTCTAGCTGCGCCGACTATCGAGGCCAAGACCACCGTGGACCTCCTTCTGCGTCCCCCGACATCCTTCCTCCATCTCTAGGTAACCATTACACCCCCCCCATTTTCCATCGAATCGATCTTTTCATCGCCGACCTTCCACCATTTTCCATCATTCTGCCGCACTCCAACTTTTATCCACCTCGTTCTGACGTCCTATCATTTCTACGTTCGCTCTGCAACCTTCCATCATAGCTCCAGCCATCGGGTTGGAGCTCCCTATAGGTCGAATCCTTGACATCGTTGGAGACCTGCCCGTTCACCCCCATCTGCTGCTCTTGGTTACTTATGATGCTCTAACCCTTGCCGGAACCATCCTCCGAGCATATATCATATCCTGCAGGGTTTGCGTGCAACTAGAACTCATCTGGAGGTCAGAGGTATCGCTGGATAGCTCCAGAACCCCCATGCCTCCCCAGGACCCTCTACTTGGTCCTGGGACCTTCTGAGCTACCCAGCCGCTGCGGAGTATCATCGCCGACTTCCTACACGTCCCAGCAGCTCATGCCGACATCTGAACTGTGTGGAATCGACGATTGAAACTCACCAGCGGTGAGTTCTTCCCCGATCTTCCAGACGTCTCTCCCATCGTCCGATCGAGGGCATCTCTGGTTCTAGTCATGACCATTCGTCTACGGGAGGACCTCCGTCGTCAGATCCATCTGAGGATCCTATCTCTACCGTCCATCGCCAAAGCGATATCCTTGCATCCTAGCCGTCCGATCATAAGTGGAGTGCCATCAGCCGTTGGATCGTGCCTAATAAGGGGTAATTTATCCTTAGGCCCCTCTCTATTTCGTCTTTGTCGTTTAGTCCTGTAATTATTTGTCGTAGTTTAAAATAGTGTGGTTATTTTGCATGCGGAATCTTGCCATTTCCTATATTTGCATTTCAGTCCTATTTGTGTGAGCTAATGTGGTAACCTATGTAACCTTGAGGTCTATTTGCATGCTTTATCCCGAACATTTGAGTTTTCTGTTTGGAATGAATATTTTCTGATATTTGTATTTATGCCCCTGTGCGTGGTATATTGCGCATGTGCATGAATTCTCTAGACTATTTTGCACTATTGGCCCCGAGTTTCTTGTCTATGTTAATATTTGGCATGTAAAATTTCTCGTAATTGCAACTAGGTCCCTACAAATTATGTGCCTTGTTTTTAATCAAATAAATATCAAATTAAGCCCAAAAATTCTATAAAAATTACTTTAGCTCAGTTCACACGTAATATTTATTGTAATTTTTGGGATTAATTTTGTTTTGTATTTTTTTAAAATAAAAAACCAATAAAAAGCTTACTTTCTATTTTATAAAATACATAAAAATTATAAAAATTATTTTAAAAATTCCATAAAAATTAGTGAGTGTTTGTTTTTGTTTGCTTTACTTCAGTATCATTTTTGTTTTAAAAATCATCATAAAACCCCTAAAAATCTAAAATTTCAAAAAACTTATAAAAAGCATAAAAAATTCTAGAAAAATCAAAAAATACATTTCCAGTCTCTATTTATCACATTTTCTTTCTAGTTTACCATAAAATTGCCCCCAGGACATTAAGACTCTTTAAGTATTTTTAATTTGTCATTTTGTCCTAGCTGTGCACTGTTTCCCTGTTTTGCTCTTGTTTTTTTATAAAGTCCCATAAAAATTAGAAAAACCATGGAAAATCGTAGAAAACATTTGAATATTTAAAAAACACAAAAATATTTTTTTTTCTGAATTTGTGAGCATTTTAGTTCAAAATAAAAATTGAAAAGGTGTGATTGTGTGCATAGTTTTCTTATTTGTTTATTTTGTCTTATTAATTAAAAATACTAAAAAAATTTGCAAAATTAAAAATTAATAAAATTAAGTATTTTATTTCCTGAGAGTCGACTACTTCAAAGGATTTCTCGTGCTCCTTATGATCGACCCTGGTCGCTATACCAAGTTAAAATAAATAGCGGAGATCGCTGACATTGTTTTTTGTGTTTTGATTGCTTGATTTGAGTGGTTTCTATTTTTCTTATTGATTGTGCTTTATGATCCGGGTCGCAACGACCTTTGATTATCTGATTCCCTAACCCGTACTGCTCGGACACATCATCAGTCTCTCCTAGGTCAAAACCAAAAGGTAGAAAGTCATTTGTGGAAGTAGTCAAATCATGCTCATCCTCAAAAGTCTCAACCAGATCATCGTTCTCATCAAGGAATTCCTGGATAAAAGTAACAAGATCAAATTAGGCCTTAGTCTCATCAATGTCTGCCCTCCGCTCTAAGGTGTCAATCGTGTAAATCCTGCGGATGTCATCAACACATCGCCAAACATTAGAAGAAGGAACTCCAAGGTCCATGCTTTTCCGAGTCTTCCTCTGTGGGGAGAAATTCTCGCGTCTTAGTCGAATCCAACATACAACAAAAGTCTCTGATCATGTCATCAAGGTCATGGTCCTCGGGGTCAGCTAAGATAGGTGAAGTCGCATCAGGTGCATGTCTCTGATCGGCTGTAGGTGCAGTGATGATCACCTCGCTCACGTCAACAGGACAGAAGCAAATCTCTCATGATCCATAGTCAATAAAAAACCTCGCAGGGACAAGGAATGGTCATCCCAGGATGACTGGAGAGTGTTCCCAGTGGAGGTCTCCATGGGCAATACGACACGGTCAACGGTATAACTCATGCCTTGAATCGAAATGACGACATTCTCTAGAATACCCTTCGACCTCTTGATAGATCCATCAGCAAATTGAACTATCATCCTAGTTTTCTTTAGATGACCTAAGTGAAGATACTATACTAGCGAGAAGGGTATGAGGCTAATTGAAGCACCGTCGTTCAGGAGAGTGTGATCACAAGTATGGTTGGTGATGGTGCATCGGATGAATGGTGTAGTAGTGTTCCTTTTCCTAGGAATGGGACGGTGTGTGATGGCATGGGAAGTAGCCATGGTCAAGATATGATGCTCAGATCTGCTCCTCCGCTTTCTCTTCTTGGGAAGGGGAGCAGATAAATGGGTCATGGCCTGCTGAAGTGGGGCTCGGATGATCTCATGAATAGTGGCCACCACTTCGGGTTCATCAACAATTTTTTTAAATTTTTGGACCTATCTAGACAAGGGAGGAGGTCGGAATCAGCATATACACAAGGACGACGAAGATCAGTCTGTACAATGTCATCCTTGAGGTCAAGGATGGGACAAGATGTGAGTGAATGTGTGAGTGAATGATTTGGCAAGTGCTCCCTCTCCTCACAGTCTGAATCAGTCACGTATCTCCCAAAATCTTTTTGGATTTTTAAAATTTTCTCATTTTTTGTATTTTTAGCGATTGCACGCTCTCATGGAAATCGTCAATCAAGTCCAAATCATCAGATCGTGAAGCATTAGTATGGCTCTTATTTAGGCAAGTGAGGTTGTCAATCCTCGAATTCATACTCTCCATGAACTGGGACAAGGTCTCAAGTGTGGAAATCATGAGAGGTGACTCCAACAGATCACTCTCGGGTGAATGTGAAGGTGGAAAATGTAAAGGTGGTGGTGATAAAAGTCCGAGGTCTGAAACTGTGGCTGAGGTGGATATGTACAAAAGTCAGGAGAAAAGTTCTCCTGAAAAAAATGAGATGGACTGACTGAAGGGAATGAAGGATCCACAAAGTCTGGATAAAAAGTGCTCCAGTCGACCATCTCGAAATAAACAAAAAATGATCAGGAGAGAATGATGGTCAAATCAAGAGAAGTGAAGAAAGAAGGCACAAATGCACATAGACGATCTAGAATGCACACAAACAATCACAAACAAACTCACACAAGGCAAACACACCCCTCAATTCACCTACTCAACTCGATGAAGACCATGAAAGTTTGGTCTGTTTATCTTGTCTGTTTTAGAGTTAGGTGAGAAGTTTAAAAGTTGTAAAAACACGTAGGAAGGCTGAATTGGATTTGGGCACTAGTCCTGAGTGTGTATGCAAGCAATTAAAAGTGAAGACAATGAGGAAATTACTCACCCCAAGACAATGATTTTTTTATTTTTGGTCTTTTTTTGGGTCAAGTAATATTAACAGTCCCAATTTTATTGCTATCACTTTTTTTTGGATTTTTAACAAGAAATGCACACGCCTAACGAGGGATCAATTCCTTTAAGCACCTAAGTGATCAAAATCAGGGGTGGAGTCGGAAAAACACAAGCAACAAATCAATGATGAATGTTAAGGAGAAATGCTTACCTTGCCTCCAACACTCTACATGCAAAGATGCTCAGCAAAATTGAAACCTAACTATATGTAAATGCAGCTGATGAAATCATCCTAGATGAATAACTACTATTATCGTGAAGAACAAGGTGCTAAATATCTAGAAAAGAGATCCAAAAGTTCGGTCTCTGAAGTGCATCGTTGTTCGCCACCACGGATCCTACAAGTGATGTATAACACTTCTCTCGGCACTCGGTCTCAAATCCAAATAAGAAGTAATTTATAATTTGACTAAGCCCAAACGTACACTATAGGAGCATGAAATGGTAATTAGGTGTTTGGACCTAATGCTATCGACAAGAAATTCCTACAACTCAGGGCTTAATCAAACAAAATAAAGAAAATAAAAATCGAAAAACAAATAAAAAAGGTGATGAAAACTACAAAAAGCTGACGAGGCCCTCAAAGGAACAATCCCTCGGGTACTAGACCTTGTGAAGTGTAGAGTCGGAGAGTCCTGCATTATTACAATTATGGTCTCTCTCACACTAAAAATTACACATACAAGAAGAATAAAAAGTGCAAGTGGAGCTTTGTCTTCAAAATTTCTCTCCGCCTCCTTTGGTGCTAGGTCAGGAGTCAGAACCCGGCTTCACGTGGGTACGCAGGCGCCTTGAGTAAAGCGTCTCCTTCGATCCACGGTACCTTGCACAAAGTCAACAAGAGAGGGGTTATACAACTCAAACAATTATATCAAATAAATGAGAAAATAAATGAAAGAAGAATATCGATAAAAAACACACAATCAATCAAACAACCAATCTAAGTGGCGTTGCACCCCGGCAACGACACCATTTGTTGAAGAGGATTTTGCGAGGGTCTAGAAATCTCATAAGGTGAGGTGGTCTGGCGGTTGGTCACATGCGGGAACACAATGGAGGAGTTCCCCGGAGCTCTACTCCGGTGAACTTCGACGATGGATGCTACGACTAATTACATGGTTAAAAGATAAAATAAAAGCGAAAAGACAACATAAGGCTATGACTAAATAATAAATGCAATAAAAATGGACCTCAGTGGCTAGAGCCACAAAGAACGAACCGCAACGGCGGTGCTTCACCGGAGGTGGTAGAGGAAGCACCTAGAGGCTCGCCAGAGTCTGCCTAAAGATGCTGGAGGGGACTGTCACCTCCCCGGTCCGGAGTACGGTGAAAGGGAGGCCACGACAAGGTCAAAAGGTGTTCAAAGAATCAAAGGAAGATCAAGGAGGCTTATGTACATTGGCTGGAAGTGACTGGGAAGATTGAGGCGTAACTGGCGATTCAACGACACACACCACTAGATAAGAAGTATATGAGCATGGATCGAGGAAGAAGTCGTCAGAAGGAACCCAAGTTGATTGGTGAAAGAATCGACTTGTAAAAAGTCAAGAAAAGTGGATCAGGCTACATGAGGCAGGTCTGAGAGTTGACCCGAGTCAACTCTCCATGCCACCTGGTTGGTCCACGTGGACCAACCAGGAAAAACCTCTCGGAAATTAATTAGAAAATCAATATTAAATAGAAAATGATTTTATTAATTTTAAGGTATAAAATAAAAAAATGTTTATTATTTTATAGAGTATTTTATTATTAGTTTTATTTATTTTTTAGAGGTTATTTGTTAATAGTTAATTTTTAGGGTTATATATAGGAATATTTATTTATGTATTTTGGTCTTTTATTTTTATTTTGTATTTTTGACTTTATTATTTTAATTTAATATTTTTTACCATTAAGTTATTTTTATATACTTAAATATATTTTTATTATATTTTTTGATATATTCTATAAACTTAAATAAACAGGTGTATTTATTCTATAGGTATAATTATTAGTATTTTACCTATGTATGTTCTGTATATATTTTATTTTAATGTTTTCTTTAATATTTTATTCATGTTTTAATATATACATATTTTATAAATAATATTTACAAAATTATAAAAATATAAAATTACAAAAATAATGAATAATAAATAAAATGAATATTTTAATCGGGTATACTATACAATAGGGGTCCAAGACCTAAGTTTCACTCCTTAACTAAAAAAAATATAAAACCACCTTCATTAAATAGCTTATTAAAAGTTATGTATAATTAAAGGTGATTTTGATATATTTTGAGTTTTTATTTGAGAGATATGGGTATGGGAAGTTAGGATTTTGGAAATTTATTTAGAGCATAATATTTATTCTGTATATTATTTTTGTATGAAAAAAAATTTGTATTTTTCTAGATTTTATTATCCTCAACTTTCATGTACTAAGTTTCTTTATATGAGATATATAAAGTGGAAAATAAAATAAGTCCCAAAATGAATTAAAAATGAATAAATAAAAAGGGATTTTTATTGTAGAAATGGCCCTTATCTCCCCCTACTTTATTGCTTGTCGCCCTAGTCATCGAAATGCCTGGGTATTGATATTTAGGGTCATAAAATATCTTCGATAATTTATTCTTTTTTATTTTCTTTTCTTTATTCTATAATTTTGAAATTGAAAACAATATTTTATACACTATTTACACCACAATGCATGAATGTTAATTTGCCTAAATTAAGGATATCTACACGCATTTATTAGGGTTTTTATGGCCAAAATGATAGAATAAAGGTGATGAAATGGAGAGTCATCACAACCCCAACTACGAAGTGTGATGCATCCATCATGATCTTGAATAGAAGAGACTAATCAGGTGGTTGTAGAAACAGGGCCTGGGTGATAAGCTCTTTAAGCTGACAAAAAGATTGGTGAACCGTCTCATCGACAATAAGCTCGGTCTCCTTGAAAAGCAACTCTTTGAGAAGCCAAACAAGTTTGTTGAAGTCCTTGATGAAACAGAGATAAAAGCTGACATGCGTTAGAATGACCTCACGTTCTTAACATTTTGAGGTGACTTAAGTTTAGAGATCACATCCACCTTTGTTGGGTCGACCTCCATGCCTCACTTGGAGATGACGTGGCCCAACACTATTCCTTCTATAACCATGAAGTGTCTCTTTTCCCATGATAATACAAGTTGACTTCACGACATTTCTGGAGCGCTCTATATAGGTGCTAAAGGCAAGAATCGAAGCTGTCACAATAGATGGAGAAATCATCCATGAAAACCTTGAGAAAACATCCAACCATATCAGCAACGATGACGATCATGCACCTCTGGAAAGTTGCTGGAGTATTATACATTCCAACGAACATTCTTCGGAAAAGCATAGGTACCGAACGGGCAGGTAAAAGTTGTCTTCTCTTGATCTTCAATGGTGATCGCCACTTGGTTGTACCCATAGTACCTATCTAAAAAGCAGAAGTATTCCTTCCCTACGAGTCTCTCAAGAACTTGATCAGTGAATGGCAGAGGGAAGTGGTCCTTCTTAGTTGCAACATTCATACGACAAAATTCTATACACACCCGCCAAGATGTCGGTACTAGGGTAAGTGATCTCCTCTCCTTATTCATTCTTCACCACTATGAGCCCATAATTCTTGGGAACTACATGCATGGTGCTCACCCATTTGGAGTCGGAGATGGGATAAATGAAGCCTACTTCACACCACCTCATGATATCCTTCATAAGGACGTCCCAAGAGTAATCTTCTCTGAAACTCTCAGGATGACTTGCAATCATCTTCGAGATAGATGTGGTGTCAATACAAACTTGGATTTAGCCCGTGGAGATCGGATATGTTCCAACCAAGTGCCTTGCGATGCTTTTCTAGAACCTTGAGAAGTCAAGATTTCTGATCTGGGGTCAGGCAGTTGTTGATGATAACTAGATACATATTCCCTTCACCCGCAAGGAACACATAGTTTAGACTCACTAGGAGCATTTTGAGTTCTGGTATCGGTTGAATTTGCTCCATGGCTACTTCAGAAACTATGCTGGAACTTGAGTGATCTGCTACTTTCAATGAGGTGTTGTCCACCTCTACCACTCTTGGATCTGAAATGAAAGTGCTGAACATGTCTGCAATGATTTTGTTATGTTTGGTCTAGCTTGAATCTTCTTCAAACATGACACTCAGTGACTGACGAGTCGCTGAATACGATAAATAATTCGTGTTCGTTGTAGCACGTGTACTTAGCGATTCGGCCAGAACCGAGAGAAGATCTCCGTGAAGAGTGTCTCAGCTTAATTTATATCCCGGGCAAGTCCGGGGTCGAACTCAGGGAGGCAAAGGAACAACTTGGGTTTAATTTGCAAATTTAAGATCTAGATATCCAAACGGTATTTTTTTTATATTTTTTAATGCAAAAAGAAATATCAATGCAAGATGCAGTTGAATTAAAACACTACGAAAGCATACAACTTAGCCAAATTAATTTTAATGAGAAATTAATCCAATTTAGCCAAATTATATTTTTCCTAAAATACTAATCCAGAGATGAAAACAAAACACATTTTTTTGGAATTTTAGGACTTAAAATGCAACAATGAAAAATGCACACTTTTTAAGGGTCTTTTTGCAATTTATCACACAAACAGAAAGCAAAAATCATGAAAAAATTACTGGAATGAAAACATGATGCAAGGAAGCTACAGTAATTTTTTTGGAATTTTTTGACAAGTTATGAATTTTTTATGGATTTTTTAGTGGAAACAGAGTGATAGTGAGTAATTAATTCCTAATAAATCCACGTTACCAAATTAATCAGAGTGCGATTTATCTCAGAAAGATATTTAGATAAGCAATCTAGGAGAGTTGAAATTTCGCAAAAATAATGTATGTGGATTTAATTAAAAATCAAATACTGAAATCACTCTATAATTTATTCCAGGCACAAGACAACTCCATTTTGGTTGAAATTTAGATAGTAAGTTTATCAATTTTCAAGGCATCACATATATTTTTTGTGGAATTTTTAGAGCAATCGTGTGTGAGATATAATTTTAAGAGTCTAGAATGGGTAAACTATATGGATTTTCAGTTAAACAATTTAATTAATTACCCATGTAACATAAAAATCCAAATAAATACTCAAAACGTAGAAAATTAGTTGCTCAACATGAAAGCATTTTTCATTGAATATAAAGATGCATAACAGGTGTCCAAATTAACATACAAACATAGGGGTGTCCTTGCAAACTGTAAATGACTTAAACCACACAACAAAAGCACAGAGACTGTATTGTAATTAAATAAACTAAAAGAGAAAGAGATGCAATATTTACAATAAAAAATATGAGGGAAAAACCTTCTTCTTCTTCCTTGGGCACGGCTGGGATGAACCCAACAAAAGCGAGGTCGGCGTCCACGCCGCGCCGGCGCGCGGAGGCATGCGAGGTCGTCGACGGCACGGGGAGGTGGCGGCGAGGTCAGACAGAGGTGCTGGGTGGTCGCGGTGAGTCCGGAGAGGGGCGGAAGGCTGCTGCGGCTGGATGGGGACCGCGCCAGTGGGCGGACCAGTTGAGGAGGAGTGGGCGGCGGAGCCGCTGGCGTGCAGCGGTGGTGCTGATGGCGGCGGGCGGCGCCGCGCGCTGGCGGCGGAGGAGATGGGGGGTGGGGCGGCGGCGGCGGGGGTGCCGCTGCTTCCCTCTCGTTACTTCTTTTTTTTTGTTTTTCTTATTTTTTTTAGTTTTTCTTTTGCTGCTGTAATAGTCCTTTTTTTGTTGTTTAAAATTTTTATTTTTTTTATTTTTTGATTAGACAGGGAATACAAATAAAAAAATGATAATGAAGGGGGAAAAATGTGATGATAATAAACTAAAAAGAAATGGGAAAGATGATGGTGTGATGGTGGTGGTGGAAGGATGATATGTTGTGTGCTAAAAAAATTTGCAAAAATACCAAGATGATAAAATTACCTACGATGAACGCGAGCGCCTATGAAGTGCTCTCGTGAGCACGGTCTTCGCTCAAATCGCCGGCGTGCGATGAGCTCGAGCAGCGCGCGGTTGCGGCTGCGATGTTGGCCAAAAAAACCAACGGATCACACCGGAGAGAGGGTCGTCGTCGCTCGACCGTGGTTGCGTCGCTGTCACCGATTCAACTAAGGGAACTAGGCTCTCCTCGCATAAAGATGGATCAAAGGCAAAAATGAGGAGAATGGCATGTATATAAAGAAGAAGAAAAATGGAAGTTAGAATTAAGATGGAGTGGGATGGAGGTTAATAAAATGGTGGAGTTGAATTAGAAGTTAGAAAATATGGTGGAGTAATGGAGTTGAATGGTGGTTATTATAGAGAATGTAAAATAATTAAATAAATAAAATGAAATAAAGTTATCTACTTTAATTACAATAGAATAAAAAAGAATAAAATAGATAGTGGACAATTTACAAGGGAAGACAAACAACATGTACACATTTTTTTTACTTTTCTAATATGTAATTTTTTTATCTTTTTAATAAGAGATATTTACAACAGAAAAATACAATAAAATAGTACAACTAAAATACAACACATGTAGGATATTTTTGTATTTTTAATAATTAAGAGAGATACAATAGAAAATGAAGAAAGTATGAATATATACATACTGTACAATGTACATCTAGGTCCCAAAACCCAACTTTTGCAAATGAGCTCCGATTTTAATGAAACCACTTCCGTTGGATAGATAATTTTCTAACTTGAACTTTAAAAGTGAGTTTAGTGAATTTGGAGTTCATACGGAGCGGGAATTTAGCTTGGAAGTTGGTCTTTACGGCTTTTTCCCATTGGGATCTAGGAGCATTTATTTAAGGTAAAATTTGTTTTGTATTTTTGTATTTTTATATACATTTTTATAAACAAGTTAGAGAAAGAATTAGGCAAAAAGGAGTTGAAATGAATTTATTAAAAATCCATGAAGTTTTGAGCTATTTACAAGTATAAAACTCCTTTATTTTTGCGGCTTTTTATGTGTAATTTATTTTGTACAATCTAATATACAATAATTAGTGTGTTTTATTTACAAGAGGTATTTTGTTAGTTTATTGATTTTATTGACATTTATATGGGATTTTACTCGGGGATTTTGCTAAGATCAAGATATTAAGATGATGAATCGCGGATTCATCACCCCCCTATACTTAAACTTTGCTAGTCCTCGAGCAAATAAAGAATGAATAAGTTGGGTTAATCCCTGACTGTGCATGTGAATACAAGACTTGGTCCGTTCAAGAACTCTCGGTTTTAGAGATCCTAAAATTCTAAGATGGACCAAGCTCTAGTCAAAAGGTACCCAATTCCCCTAATCATTAGACTCTCTTTGTATACATATATATAAGGGATATGACTTTAAGTGTGGACTGCAGTTATAAGAGTAGAGTCACAACGTCACCCAAGATTCTAGTCCGAGAGACTTTCCTATGGACCCGATCCTCCACACTAGGGAATAAATCATTTCTTGCATCCAATCCACCATCTCTTTAGTTGTCAGACTTGAAAGTGTAGATGGAAGGCCAGTTGATGGAGGGCATAGGATTGTGTCATTTCTTCTCTCCCTCTCATTGGAACAAGGATCCTCTCAAGTGCCTTATTACGCAACACATTTTTTTGGTGTTGATGAGTGCGTCCGTCAAGAGAAGTTGGAGCCGTCTGCACTTGTTTTCCTGGGAGTACACCGGGGTGTGCCTTTTTTGAGTACCTATCGTACCTTCTACACCCAGACTTGTAGCATTTACGATGCAGAGCCCTTTTTTGGTGCAAGCCCGACTCCTGGTCCTAATAGCGGTGGTCCAAGTGGACACTTTGAAATGGTTGGGAGCGCTCGCCTTTGGTGGAAGCTCTTTTGATAATTGACTTTGTGGAATGAGAGCTTTTCTTTGACATTTCATTGCTTTGTAGTATTTGTGGCTAGCTGCACTGCTTTTACCAAGAGTTGGCGCACACTGATCAACAATTTTTTATTTTATCACACCCTGGCACATAGGTAAATGTTAAGAGATAGTACAAGAACCATGTTCTCATACTGGCTAAAGATGCTGACACTCAGGTTTCATGAAGCCTTCATTGATTTTATCCCATCCTCGAGCATCATTAAATCAAGTCCAAACTCAATCCCTCATCCCAGTTCCTCAAGTGAAATTTCAACTCATCTCATCATAACTGTAGTCGTGTATGTGAGGTGCAGATCATATTCTTAAGGTAGAGACTAAGCATGCAATATAGCACACACATCTTTCAAACTAGGGAAATGTGAATAATTAAGTCAAGGACCCTAATGACTAAGGCTAGTTAACTCAAAATCTCAAGACCTCATAAACCAAGTGTTCTTGATCATCACTAGTCTTGTGTGAAAGTGAATTGTGTCAGGGATTAAACCAACTTATTAGTTAGTTTTTTTAGTTAGTTTTTTTTACAAACAAAGGCAAAGAAGTTTTTTTTGTTAGAAAAAGTTTTGCTTTGCTTTTTTTTTCAAGAGTTTTTTTTGAAAAAGATAGGTAAATAAGAAAAGACTTTTTTTTAGAAAAAGTTTTTTTTAACCCATCCCATAATTATTGAATAGTATATAAAAAAATACGTGAATGTATGAGGTATGGGTAAAGTATATATGTAATATATACACGCCCCCTATACTTAGCTTGTGCTATGTCCTCATGGCACTAGGTGACAAAAAGACATAGCTCGTACTAAGCGTAGGAAAGCTAAAATAACAAAAAGTATAGAAGTCGATCCGCCCCCCTATACTTAGGCTCTGGATAGCCTAAGTGTAGAAGAAGAGCAAAAATGGGGCGGACGAGGTCAAGAGGAGAAATGATGAGTAAATACACATGGCGGGCATCGGTCCCCCCTATACTTAGGCTTTGGTCAGCCTAAGTATAGGACAAGAGTAAGTGTGAGAACCGATGTGATCTCGAGAATATACAAAGAAGGGAGAATATGTACAAGATTGATTGAATCTTCTAAGATGTCGAATCTTGATGTTGCGTCTTCACGAAGAGTGATAAGATGTATCTGCTCTGTACTCACTCTGTATGAAGTTGATGACCTCGACTTGGACTAACTGCTCTTTGGAATCAACAAAATGCTTCAACAGTTGTCCATTCACCACATGAGATTGTGCACCATCTGTGAGATCAACTATCTCTACACTTCCATTCTCGTGCACTTTCTTAACCACAAAGGGAACCGTCCATTTAGATTTGAGCTTCCCATGGAACATCTTCAACCTGGCATTGAACAACCATACCTTTTGTCCAGGGACAAAGTCTTTGCACCTAATGTGCTGATCATGCCATCTCTTTACTTTGTCCTTATAAATCAAACTGTTGTCATATGCCCTGTTTCGGATTTCCACGAGCTCGTTTAAGTTCAAGTCTCGGCAAAGCTTCCCTAGGTGACAACTCCAATTAATCTTCTTAATTGCCCATTCGGATTTATGAATCAATTCTGCGGGCAAATGGCATGGCTTGCCATAGATCATTCTAAATGGTGAAGTACCCAATGGTGTCTTGTAGGCTGTCCTATAGGCCCACAGAACTTGGTCCAAAAGTTGAGACCAGTTCTTCCTATCAGGACGAACCAATTTCTGCAAAATATTCTTCACCTCTCTGTTCGAAACCTCTGCCATGCCGTTGGACTGTGGGTGGTAAACTAGTAACTCTATGATCAAATCCATAGTCCTTAGCTAAAGATCTCATTTCTCGGTTCACAAAATGGCTACCCCCATCAGATATCAAAACATTCGGCACCCCGAACCTAGCAATAATATGGTCTTTCACAAACTTACAGACAGTCTTGCTGTCTGCGGTTCGGGTTGGGATAGCCTCCACCCACCTAGATAAATAATCAACCGCCAACAATAATTCGTGTTCGTTGTAGCACGTGTACTTAGCGATTCGGTCAGAACCGAGAGAAGATCTCCGTGAAGAGTGTCTCGGCTTAATTTATATCCCGGGCAAGTCCGGGGTCGAACTCAGGGAGGCAAAGGAACAACTTGGGTTTAATTTGCAAATTTAAGATCTAGATATCCAAACGGTATTTTTTTATATTTTTTTAATGCAAAAAGAAATATCAATGCAAGATGCAGTTGAATTAAAACACTACGAAAGCATACAACTTAGCCAAATTAATTTTAATGAGAAATTAATCCAATTTAGCCAAATTATATTTTTCCTAGAATACTAATCCAGAGATGAAAACAAAACACATTTTTTTGGAATTTTAAGACTTAAAATGCAACAATGAAAAATGCAAACTTTTTAAGGGTCTTTTTGCAATTTATCACACAAACAGAAAGCAAAAATCATGAAAAAATTAATGGAATGAAAACATGATGCAAGGAAGCTACAGTAATTGTTTTGGAATTTTTTGACAAGTTACGATTTTTTTACGGATTTTTTAGTAGAAACAGAGTGACAGTGAGTAAATAATTCCTAATAAATCCACGTTACCAAATTAATCAGAGTGCGATTTATCTCAGAAAGATATTTAGATAAGCAATCTAGGAGAGTTGAAATTTAGCAAAAATAATGTATGTGGATTTAATTAAAAATCAAATACTGAAATCACTCTATAATTTATTCCAGGCACAAGACAACTCCATTTTGGTTGAAATTTGGACAGTAAGTTTATCAATTTTCAAGGCATCACATATATTTTTTGTGGAATTTTTAGAGCAACCGTGTGTGAGATATAATTTTAAGAGTCTAGAATGGCTAAACTATATGGATTTTCAGTTAAACAATTTAATTAATTACCCATGTAACATAAAAATCCAAATAAATACTCAAAACGTAGAAAATTAGTTGCTCAACATGAAAGCATTTTTCATTGAATATAAAGATGCATAACAGGTGTCCAAATTAACATACAAACATAGGGGTGTCCTTGCAAACTGTAAATGACTTAAACCACACAATAAAAGCACAGAGACTGTATTGTAATTAAATAAACTAAAAGAGAAAGAGATGCAATATTTACAATAAAAAATATGAGGGAAAAACCTTCTTCTTCTTCCTTGGGCACGGCGGCGAGGTCGGGCGGAGGTGCTGGGTGGGCGCGGCGAGTCCGGAGAGGGGCGGAAGGCTGCTGCGGCTGGATGGGGACCGCGCCAGTGGGCGGACCTATTGAGGAGGAGTGGGCGGCGGAGCCGCTGGCGTGCGGCGGTGGTGCTGATGGCGGCGGACGGCGCCGCGCGCTGGAGGCGGAGGAGATGAGGGGGGGGGGGGGCGGCGGCGGCGGGGGTGCTGCTGCTTCCCTCCCGTTACTTCTTTTTTTTTGTTTTTCTTATTTTTTTTAATTTTTCTTTTGCTGCTGTAATAGTCCTTTTTTTGTTGTTTAAAATTTTTTTATTTTTTTTATTTTTTGATTAGACAGGGAATACAAATAAAAAAATGATAATGAAGGGGGAAAAATGTGATGATAATAAACTAAAAAGAAATGGGAAAGATGATGGTGTGATGGTGGTGGTGGAAGGATGATATGTTGTGTGCTAAAAACAATTTGCAAAAATACCAAGATGATAAAATTACCTACGATGAACGCGGGCGCCTATGAAGTGCTCTCGTGAGCACGGTCTTCGCTCAAATCACCAGCGTGCGATGAGCTCGAGCAGCGCACGGTTGCGGCTGCGATGTTGGCCAAAAAAACCAACGGATCACACCGGAGAGTGGGTCGTCGTCGCTCGACCGTGGTTGCGTCGCTGTCACCGATTCAACTAAGGGAACTAGGCTCTCCTCGCATAAAGATGGATCAAAGGCAAAAATGAGGAGAATGGCATGTATATAAAGAAGAAGAAAAATGGAAGTTAGAATTAAGATGGAGTGGGATGGAGGTTAATAAAATGGTGGAGTTGAATTAGAAGTTAGAAAATATGGTGGAGTAATGGAGTTGAATGGTGGTTATTGTAGAGAATGTAAAATAATTAAATAAATAAAATGAAATAAAGTTATCTACTTTAATTACAATAGAATAAAAAAGAATAAAATAGATAGTGGACAATTTACAAGGGAAGACAAACAACATGTACACATTTTTTTTACTTTTCTAATATGTAATTTTTTTGTCTTTTACAACATAAAAATACAATAAAATAGTACAACTAAAATACAACACATGTAGGATTTTTTTGTATTTTTAATAATTAAGAGAGATACAATAAAAAATGAAGAAAGTATGAATATATACATACTGTACAATGTACATCTAGGTCCCAAAACCCAACTTTTGCAAATGAGCTCCGATTTTAATGAAACCACTTCCGTTGGATAGATAATTTTCTAACTTGAACTTTAAAAGTGAGTTTAGTGAATTTGGAGTTCATACGGAGCGGGAATTTAGCTTGGAAGTTGGTCTTTACGGCTTTTTCCCATTGGGATCTAGGAGAATTTATTTAAGGTAAAATTTGTTTTGTATTTTTGTATTTTTATATACATTTTTATAAACAAGTTAGAGAAAGAATTAGGAAAAAAGGAGTTGAAATGAATTTATTAAAAATCCATGAAGTTTTGAGCTATTTACAAGTATAAAACTCCTTTATTTTTGCGGCTTTTTATGTGTAATTTATTTTGTACAATCTAATATACAATAATTAGTGTGTTTTATTTACAAGAGGTATTTTGTTAGTTTATTGATTTTATTGACATTTATATGGGATTTTACTCGGGGATTTTGCTAAGATCAAGATATTAAGATGATGAATCGCAGATTCATCAGTGACTCGAATTCTGATCCAGTCTCCCAATCGACAAGGAAGCATGGACTAACTATGCTATCCAGGTCCTGCTCTGAAGAGAGCAATTCCTGTGTGAAGGTATCATCAAAAGAGATTTGATGATCATTGATATCGATGATGTCACAATCCTGAATTGCTAATTCTGGACTCCCTCCTCGAGGTGTAGCTTTCAGCTTGCTGACCATATCCATAGTGGCTTTGTCAGAGCTGGAGTGGAAGACGACATTCCCAAACCCGTAGTCGACATCCGCCTCAGCTGTGCGAAGGAACAATCAACCTAGAATGATTGAGGTATGGGGTAATGGTCATGTGAGTCCATATCTAGGACTACAAAGTCAACTGGAAATTTCATGTCCTGCACAGTTACGATAACATACTCCAACATACCTCTAGGCCACTTCACAGATCGATCTACGAACCACAAGATCATTCTTGTTGGCTTAAGCGGTACAAGCCCAAATTCTTACAGTAGTGAGGAGGGTATGAGATTTGTTGAAGACCCGCTATCAAGAAAAGTCCGCTCAAACACTTGGTCAAAAATCTGGCATCTGATGTTGGGCTCTCCCTTGTCTTATTTTTCTACAGGAGGTCACTGTTGCATTCACTATGGCCATGTAATGAACGAGGTTTTGTGAGGGTCTAATTTAGTCTACACAAAGCGAGAACTACACTGTCGCTGAAGCGATCACTCATGAAACCCCAATTCAATCAATAATTAACCAACAAATGAATATAACATAGAGCAAAAATGTGGAGTTAAAATTTATTATAACTCTAAAACAAGTGTGTATAGTATGCGAGCATGTGTAAAGTCGAACACAAGGAGCAAACAGTAGATTGTGCAAGCAGATGCAAAATTTGTCCTTTCCTCTTGTCTTTTTTATTCTCTTTTTGTGTGGGTTTTACTTTTGTATATTTTTTTATTGATTTTTGCTTTTGTATTTTTTTAATTAAATTTAATTTTATTTTTATGATTTTTAATTTCTTTTTCTTTTTTTAAAAATATATATATTATAGGCTTATAAAGAAATATATATCTATATAATGTAAGGTAATATAATTAAATACTACTAAAAATAATCAAAATACATGAAATAAAATGTTGTTGGATTTTATATAATTTTCTATTATTTTTATGTTTTTTAAAGTAATTTTTTTACTAATTTTTAGGTATTTTTATAGTAAAAAATATCCCAAAGTAGGGATTAAATAAACAGACCGAATCGATTTAATGGTTAAAAATAACAAAAAGTGTCAAAAATTAATGCATAACTAATAATAGAGAGAAAATTTAGGGAGAAGAATAATTTTTTTGGAATTTTTGGTGATTTTTTTTATTTTTACTGGATTTTAGATCTTTTTAATTTTTAGTCCTTTTCTTTTTCTATTTTTAGAGATTTTTCAATATAGGTAATAATAAGCACAGTATAATTTTTTTTGTGATTTTTAAAATCATTTTGATATTTTTTTGGCATTTTAAAGCTAAACAAGATCTAATGCTCACTATTTGAATTTTAATAAATACATAAATACTCAAAATGCAAAACAAAAAATGATGGTAATGAAATCTATCATTCAAGGCATTTATGTGCATTTTTTCAAAATTAAATACAAATAGGAAGTATTTTTTTTAACAAAAATAAACAAGTAAGTAAAAATTAATATGATGGTAGGGACCTATCTACAATAAACACAAAATATACATGCATTTTATAATAATTTTAGAAAATTCAAGGGCATGCATGAAAGTTTCCATAAAATACATAAATTAAATGCAACCTGAAGGGTCTTTTATGTAAATATACAAAAATCCCAGGTCCCATAACAATTTTTCCAAAATTTTAACACTGAATATACAATTTTATGCATTAAATACATATACATAAAGTAGGAAGGGTGCACTCGCAAAATGTCTAACTCATTTGGCAAGCCACGTGAGCTAATCTAGCGTGGACATGAACGCAATATCATGAAATAGTAGGGGGCTCACTGTAAAAATTTTACTATTATTTACACTCCAGACTATATTTTAAATACTAAAAAGAAATAAGAAAAGGCAGAGGGGGCTTAGTGCAAATTACCCATTATTTGCTCATGCCGATGACTTAGATCTCCTCACTTAAGCACGTGACAACCTCACATCGCGCGATGACTGTTTGGTTGATAATGGCTAGGATTAGATCTCATGCTGAGATCGGGCGGATGAGGCTCACTTGATCGGACATCATCTGCTTCATCTAGAATGGCATTCTTCATCGGACGGTCCTGGAGTGTCCTAGAAGAACCCTCCAAGAATAGTGTTGTGCATGGCTTCAATCCTATCCCCTCTCTACTTTGAGCTCCTCCTGCGCTACTGAGATGCTCTACTGGTTCACCTTGCTGTTCTGCAGCTGGAGGATGCATCAAAAGAGTCCAGACCTCATCGGAGGGGGCCTGGAGCGTCGTGCACCTAGAGCTTCATTCGTGACTTCGAAGACACCTCAGATAGAGTCCTCCAGACATGTAAAGTAAATAGGACACTTCATGACATAGGAGCGATCAGATCTGGGCCATTATTGGTGAGGTTAGGGGTGATTTGAAGGGGAATGAAGGTGCTCCATCGTACGGTAGAGGAGGGAACACCAAGGGGCTGATCTAAGCAAGATCAGGGGTTCTGGATGGGTCAGATTGATGGATAAATAGATGGGGATGGAGATGGGATTGTTGGCACATCGAAACAAGGGTCGGATCACAGTGAAATGGCCAGAGCCCTAATGTTTACGGCGAACGGAATAAATGGGAATTTGGCTACACTAAAGATCTAACTACTGAAGTAAATACAGAATTGAAATTATGGAAAGAAAATCTACCTAAGAATTGAAAATGTGCAGCTCATACCTAACTATGACACCAAGAAGCAGGACACCACCGGAGCGTCGTCGTCACCCTCCTCTCCTCCTCTTGCGATGCTCCAAGCCTCGAGGGAGCTACCTCTATCACCGACAAACTCACGTGCACACAACTAAAGGCACTACAGAGCTCGGAGAGGGATCAAAGAATGAAAGAATGTATGGTTTCTTTATTTATAGACAAGGGTTCGGCGGTCTTCGATCGAGATTTATTCGTGGTTCAATGCAGATCAACAAGATCCAATGATGGCACGTGAAAGAAGGTTGTGATGGGAAGAGAATCGAAGAAGAGCTCAAGGTGGGTTGGTGATCAGGGTATCCTGGAAATTCGAGGAAGTGGGGCTCTTGATGCTCTGACATACGTCAGAGAGGAAGGTAGTACAATTGACTTGGGTCAACAAAAGAATGACTCTCATTGGTCCACGTAGACTAACCAGAAAAAGGCAAGGTAGAAATGCCTTGTAAAATGAATAATAAATATCAAATGAATTTTTTTATTTTAGGTTATAAAATAAAAAAATGCTTATTATTATGTACTATTTTAATCAAATTTTTATCTATTTTTATAGGCTAATTTATTATAAGTTACTTTTTTGGGGTTCATTTATAGGTTCATTTACCTATATATTAAGTACTTTATTTTTATTTTACATTTTTTTATTATTTTGTATACATAATTTATATATTTATAATTTATTTAAGTATATAAAATATATTTTTATTACATTTTTTGATGTTATTTGCATACTTAAATAAATAGATGTATTTATTATGTAGGTATATATACAATATATTCATTTATGTATTTTGATGTATTATTTTTTTATTTTAGTTTTTAATGGTTTTGTTTTTTCTATTATATTTTTAATGAAATATAAACAATGTTTACAAGGGTATAAAAATATAAAAGAGTAATAAAATGAAAGAATAAATTCCACTTTTATTTATTTACCAATATTAGTATATAAATTCATCTATAAATGACACTATACTTATTTATTTTACCTTCTTTTTGATGAATTTATTTTTTTAAATATGCAAATATGTTACAAATAATATTTGCAAAGTTGTAAAACTATAAAAATGTAAAGAATATGAAGAATAAATAAAATGATTATTTTATTTAGGTATATTGTACAATAAGGGCCCAAAACCTAACTTTTGCATCTTAACTCCAACTTAAAAGAAACCACCTGCATCAAATAGATAATTAAAATTTATATACAATTAAAGTGATTTTGATGCATTTTGAGTTTTTTTATTGAGAAGATATGAGTCTGGGAAGTTTAGATTTTGGAATCTTATTCTCTGTGTAGAATGTACAATATGTACTATTTTTTGTATGGGATCAATATTGTATTTTTATTGGTATTTTTATACAACTTTTATGTACAAGGTTTACTTATTTGATGAATCAATAATAAATAATAAAATATGTCTAAAAAGTGAATTATTGATGAATAAAGAATGCGATTTTAGATGTGATTTTTGTACAATTTATCTGCCCTATCTCCCCATACTTTATTCGTTATTGACTAAGTCATAGTGACGGCTGCGTCTTGAGGATAAGTTCATTTGGTGTCCTTGACAGTTTATACATTTTCTTTTCTTTATTCTTTAATTTTGGAAATACATGCAATATTTATTCAATAATTTATACAATGTTTTTTACCAATAATGAAGTGTTTATTTTGATAAATTAATGATATATACATGCATTTACCTAGGGTTTTAAGGCCAAACTGAAAGAATAAAGGTGATGAAATGGAGATTCATCACCCCCTATACTTGCCTTTGCTAGTCCCTAGCAAACACTTATTCCTATAAGTGCAGAAAAGAAAATAAAGGAAAGAATAAGAAATAACTTGGAATAATTGTCGACTTTTAAACTTGTTGTAATAAAGTCAAAGTTTAGAGCTCAGAAAAGGCCTTTGGATTAATGATGTGTTCGAAACCACATGGAAGTCGGGAAGGGAAGTGTACCATAACAACCCTTAGGTTCCATACTCCTATCATCCAGTCCAATTCACAGCCAGGTTAGCACCATCCTCTCAATCGCATACTCTTGCTACCTTGAAGTGATAGAACCATGTGTGTGAATTTGTTCTGCTCTCCCCAGACAAAACCGTTGAACCATTAAGACGTTTGCTCTTCTAGTAACTCGTCCTCGTAGAGACAGATATTCCCTTCTAAGGTCAGGTGCTCCCGGTCTTTACAACCGAACGAGGAAGAAGTTAGAAGAATGGGATAATAGGTGGGAATGGATCATTGTAATCTTCATTTCCTTGTGAAGTTGGTTAGTGTAACCGATTCTTCACCAAGAAGCATGCTTTTTTTGAAGCTCAAATTTTTTTATGGAATTTGTGGTATAAGCTTCTTTGGATATTTTCTTTAACTTTGTACAACTTCTGCATTCTTGCTAGTGCCCTAGTGGATATAGCATCTTTTGTTCCACCCACTTTTTTGGGGTCTTGGAAAAGTTACATCGGTATACCATTCCTCATCCTAAGCATTGTCTCAATCGGTCTCCAGTCTTTAGATATCATTGTTACCAAACGAAGTGTGTTAGAGTATCGGTGTCGGCAATCCCCAAGAATGGTTCCTGAGCCACCCTTGACGAAGCGGGCTTGCATCGTCTCGGCTTAGACCCCAAGATTTTTAACAGTCCATATGAGTTGAGCTAAGTGCTAGGTGTGAGGCTTCCAGTCAAGTCATTATCTCAAGAGTCTTACGGATGATATGAAGGGTTCTATTTAAGCACATTGAATTTGCCCATGAACATAGTCTTATGGAACTTAAGAATTAAGTAAAAGTGACATGAAACATCTCCACTTCCAGTCCTCAATGGGTTCCTTTGAAATTAAGTGTATTAAGGTCTATTCCAAGCTCCAATCTTCAGACTTTAGTTGGACTTGTTCAATTGTCTAAGTTATTCCGAAAAATACGAATGCTATGCACAATGCAAGAAAATATTTTTGTGATGAAATTTTCTATCTTTGAACTTTTTATGGATTTTCGAAAAAGGTTTTGCAAATTTTTATGTAGCTTTTGAAAAGATTTTGCAAATGTTTTTGGGATTTTTAATTTTGCCATTTTTTGAAAACAAAAAGTTTTGGAATAAAGAGGGAGTATGTGCAGATATTTACACGAGCACACATCTTTTTATTTACAGGGGTTTGGCTATATGAATTTACAAGATTGTATATACAAGGTTTGTAAAGAATATTTATTTGTTTGAATTTGTACATAGTTTTCAAATTAATTTGAAAAGATTTTTGCAAACATTTTGAAAACTTTATTTTGCAAAATAATTTGACAAATAATTTTTACAAACATTTTACAAAATTTGAAAATCATTTTTGCAAAGATTTTTCAAATAATATGTATAGATTTTTCAAAATATTTTTGCAACCATTTTCCAAACATTTGCAAATAAATTTTCAAAACATTTTATTTCACACAAAGAAAGAAAAGATAGAACTCATACTAAGTATAAGATAGCATATACTACAACGACTAAAGAATAAAGAATGAATCAATGAGAAGTTGACCGTTCCCCCATACTTAGGATCAATTAATCCTAAGTATAGCAGAATGTACACAAGGCAGGGAGGGTCAAGGGAGGGAATAAACAAATCACAACTCGGCATGTCTCCCCCTATACTTAAGGTAAGATATCCCTAAGTATAGACAAAAAATATCAACATGAGAGAAGAGAAGTGAGGGGATCAAAGAATGATCATAGGAGGTCGCTCATCCCTCCTATACTTAGGATGAAGCATATCCTAAGCATAGAAGCTATGAGTGAGGAAAACAAAGCAGAAAATGAAGAATACAGCTGAAAAGCAGAAAAGAAGAAAAGAAGAAAAGAGGAAAACTAAAGGAAGAGTTTTTGAGGAACATTATCTGAATCTTCTGCTGCTATGATGGTTGTGGACGATTCGTCAATGATGATTTGAACTGCATTGGCAACAGTCAGGAAAGTGTCATGCTCAAGGTATGGCTTCAGTAACTGACCACTGACGATGAACGTTTGTACATCAGGCAACAAGTCTAATATCCTGATGCTTCCATTGTCACACACTTCTTTTACTTTGAATGGCCATGTCCATTTACTCTTTAATTTGCTCAGAAATATCTTCAACTTTGCATTAAATAGCCACATTTTCTGTCCGATCTCGAAGGTCTTTCATCTAATGTGGAGGTCATGCTAGCGTTTAAGCTTCTCCTTGTACATCAAGCTGTTATCATAAGCATAGTATAAGAATTACAAGAGCTTGTTCAGATCCTCTTTTCTTTGTTGACCACGTTTGCATGAGTCCAAGTTGCAGATATTGATTGCCCATAATGATTTATGGATCGGTTTCGTGGGTAGATGGCACAACTTTCCATACACGAGATGATAGGGTGACATGTCCAAGGGAGACTTGTTAGCGGTCATGTATGCCCAAAGGTAGGAGTCAAAGAGCTGGGACTAATTCTTTCTGTTCGGCTTCACAAGCTTCTGCAAGATCATCTTGATTTCTCTGTTTGATAATCCTGCCATGCCATTGGTCTGGGGATGATAAGGAGACATGACTCGGTGCTCGATGATGTACTCCTTCACTAATTTTCTGACCTCTCTGTTAATGAAGCGACTATCCCAATCTGATATCAGAATCTTTGGAATCCCGGACCACGAGATGATGTTCTCTCTCAGAAATCAATACAAAGTGTGGTCGTTAAAGTATCGGGCAAGAATAGCTTCAACCCAACGACTCACGTAGTCAACGACAAGAAGGATGTGCTCATATCCTTGACTATTGGGAAAGGGTCCCATGAAATCAATGCCCCAAGCATCGAATACATCTGAAATCTGAATGAACTTCAGGAGCATAGAATCTTTAGTTGTAAGGGTGCCTCCAAATCTCTGATGGTCAGTGCAGTACTTGACATATCCTACAGCATCCTTAAATAGTGTAGGCCACCAGAGGCCACACTGCAATACTTTTGCTGCCATTCTGTCTCAAGAGTGGTGTCCACCAGATTCAAGCGAGTGACAATGCTCAAGGATGCTATGATGCTCCTCCTGAGGGATACACCATCGCCAAATGCAATCCGCTCCTTCCCTGAATAAGGGTGGGTCTTCCCATTGGTACAAATGGATAGTAGACAAGAACTTGTCCTTCCTGATTTTTGTCCAATCTTGTGGTACTACTCTAGATAGGAGGTAGTTCACGATATCGACATACCAAGGGAGGGAGTCTACGACAAGAATTGATTCATCAAGAAAGGTGTCTGTGATGGGTGCATTGCTCAATGGAGGCTCTTGAAGCTCAATTCTGGAGGGCTGATCTACTACCACATTTTGAACTCCATGCTTGTCCTTGATTTCCAAATCGAATTCCTGAAGGAGATGGATCAATCTGATCAATCTCATCTTCGCATCCTTCTTCTGTTGTAGATACCAGATATCAGAGTGGTCAATATAAATGGTTACTTTAGAGTCAAGCAGATAGGATCTGAACTTCTCAAGGGCAAATGCCACAACCCAGCAACTCTTTCTCTATAACAATGTAGTTATGCTGAGCTTTGTCTAATTTCTTGCTGATGTAATGAATGGCATAGGGTGCTTTGTTCTTTCTTTGTCCTAACACGGCCCCGACTGCGAAATCTGATGCGTACATCATGATCTCAAAGGGTAGAGACCAATCTGTCGACTGTGGAACTGATGCTTGAGTGACTAGCTCTTTCAGTTGATTAAATGAAAGGAGAACTTGCTGATCAACATTACACTCGGTCTCCTTGCACAACAACTCAGTGAGAGGGCGAGCAATGCGGTTGAAATCTTTGATGAATGTCCTATAGAAACCCACCTGCCCCAGAAATGACCTCACATTTCTGACAGTATGAGGTCGCTCTATATTGGCAATCACATTAACCTTTGTCAGGTCGACTTCCATGCCACGTTTGGAAACGACGTGACCCAGAACAATCTCTTCTGTGACCATGAAGTGGCTCTTATCCCAAGATACTATGAGATTGACTTCTTGACATTTCTGAAGTACTCTATCTAGGTGTTGAAGACAAGAATCAATGCTGTCACCATTGTCGGAGAAGTCATCCAAGAACACCTCAAGAAAACAACCAACGATATCGGCGAAAACTACAAGCATGCATCTCTGGAAGTGGAAGGTGCATTGCACAGACCAAAGGCCATGCTTCTGAAAGCATAGGTGCCGAACGAGCAAGTAAAGGTAGTCTTCTCTTGATCTTCATGGGCGATTGCCACTTGGTTGTACCTGGAGTACCCATCCAGAAAGTAGAATAATTCCTTGCCGGCCAATCTTTCCAGGACTTGATCAATAAATGGCAAGGGAAAGTGGCCCTTCTTTGTTGCGGCATTAAGGCGACGGTAATCAACACATACATGTCAGGATGTCGGTGCTCGAGCAGAAATCTCCTCTCCTCTTTCATTTGTCACCACTGTAAGCCTTGATTTCTTGGGAACTATATGCAGAGGGCTCACCCATTTTGAATTAGAGACGAGATAAATGATGCCCTCATCACACCATTTCATGATTTCTTTCATGATTACACCCCACAAATTTGGGTTCAATCTTCTTTAAAACTCTCGGGACGTCTTGGCATCATCTTCCAAGTAAATATGGTGTAAGCACATAGCAGGATTTATCTCGCGGAGGTCTGATACATGCCAACCAAGTGCCTTACAGTTTATCTCTAGAACCTCAAGAAGTCGAGATTCTTGATCTGGGGTCAGCCTACTGCTGATGATGACCATATACATATTCTCTGCACCCGCAAGGAAGGCATACTTGAGGCCAGCTGGAAGTGGCTTTAATTCTGGTTCTAATCTAGCCCGCATCTCGATCACTTCAGAAACTGAACTGGTGGGTGGATGATCTGCCAAAAATTTGGAGGTACTACCCATCTCAGTGACTTGTGGTTCACCTGATACTGTGTTAAACAAATATGTAATGAAGTCATCATGTTCGGACTGGCATGAATCTTCTGAATCAAATAAATGCATCAACAAATTGAAATCTGTCTCCCAAGTGATATCGGAGCTCGTGTTGACTTTGCTTTCCAGATCCTCCTCCGGAGAGATAATTTCCAGGCTCCATGTCTCATTCAAAGAGAGTGTTGTATCTTTGATTTCTACAATAAAGTCATAGTCTTCTTCAGATTGTGCGGTATGGCTTTCATCAGATACAACTTTCAGCTCATTGACCATGTCTGTGATAACTCTGTTGCTGCTCGAGCTGAACGTGATCTTCCCAAACCCATAGTCAACCACGTCCTCTACAGTTTGCAATAATGGCCATTCAAGAAAAATGGAGGTCTGAAGTAACAGCGCACGAGAGTCCATATCTAGGACTACAAAATCAATAGGAAACTGCATGTCCTGCACCTTTACAACAACATCTTCCAAGAATCCTCAGGGTCGCTTGATGGATCGATTAGTGAACTGAAGGATCATGCGTGTCTGCTTAAGTGGACCCAACCTAAATTCTTGTATTAATGATGAGGATAGGAGGTTGATGGAAGAGCCACTGTCAAGCAGTGTTCACTCAAAGACTTGATAAAAAATCTTGCAACTGATCAAAGGTAATCCTTTGTTTGGTTTGTTATGAGGGAGGTTGCTGATGGCTGCAACTATAGCCATGGTGAGGATGTGCTTCTCAACTTGCTTACGTATGTTGTTGCGGTTCAGCTGACGCTTATTTGTACACACTTCCTTTAAGCCCTTCTTTACAACGGACATGTAATCTGTGGCTTGCATCAATGGTAACTCAACAGTCAAATATTTGAGAATGTCCACAACACCTGGATTAGACAATGCACTTTTTCTTTTTGCATTTTTTTGGATTTTTGTATTGCATCAGGAAAAGAAATATTTACAGATCTAAAACCAAAAGCATTATTCTTCTTTATAATAGAATTCTTGTCCACAATATTTTGTACATCTAGACTACAAAAAGGCGTACATTCTAGACATGGCAGTACCGCTGCTGGTGTTCGTAGATATGCAAAATCTACGATCTCTACTCCATCGGCTGGCTCTGGATCGGCTGTTGTGGCCTGCTTCTCCATTGCTGGCACGACTTAACCTTGACCACGATCATCTCTTTGGTATTTTTTATTTTTATTATTTTTAGTTCTTTTTGCTGATAGAGATGGTGGTGTCTGACAACTGGCATGGTTCCTACTTCTTCTTATTCCTCACCCAAACTTGTATCTAGAATGACTAATGCATAAGATGACGATTCACCTGATGAAGCTTTATTTTTTCCCCTGGAACTGGCAGACAGAGGCGAAGTCCTACCGCTTCTGAGAGTAGAACATTAGATACAAAAAATTACTATCATCTGACTCTACAGGCGTAGACGGAACTTCACATTCTACCTGCTATTTTCTCTAAAAATTATTGGTATTGGCTTCGACTTGAACTTGGATTGGAGTTTTGGTGGCCTTCAGGTCATCCAACTTCCTTTTCACCTCTGTTAGATCCTTTACTAATTGGGTCAAGCAATCAAGGCTCGAGTTCTCGGGAATTGCCTCGGAGGGTCCATCATGCTACTCATGCTGGGGCTAATGGTGTGGAGGTTGAGATGGGTGCTGCTGGTATTGTTGCTGAGGAGGAAGCTGATACTGATGCTGATACAGAGGAGGAGGATACTGCTGTTGAGATGCAGCCACATCCTGGTGGTATGGCTGGTGCTAACATTACGATGGCTGTGGGTACTACTGCGACTGTCTCCAATTATTATGGTACTGTGGAGACTAGTGATGTTGATACTAAGGCTGAGGATGGGGTTGAGCAAATTTCCCTCCTTGATGTTGAGGGAACGACTGAGAATTGGCAAGCTGGCCCTGCTGAGGTCAGCTAGGACGGACCGATTGCATGTTGTTTGACCACATACCGTTCACCTCCTTAATGAGAGGTGGTGGAGGCGATAATGGATCACAGGAATACATGGGCTCCGGTTGGTAGACCACCAACTGCTGCTGCTGTAGTGCCTGGTCCGGAGTCTGTACGTAGTACACATACTGAACTATCGGCTGCTGCTGACTCAGCTGAGGCTGTTGTGGCGGTGCTGGATCGTACTTCTTCTCAGCGAGAGTCTCGAGCGATGGAGTCGCAAACTGGCAAGCGCTGATGATTTACCAACGACTCCAGTTGCTTGGTAATTTGATCCAATTTCTCCATGTTCTGGGTCCTTTGTTCGACAATAACTAATTTCTCCAGATTCTATGATCGTTTTTCAATAATATCAACCTTTAAGAGATGACCCTCAATGATGTTGAGGTTGGAGCTCTCATCTCTCTCTTCCTCGTGGGACACTGCCATGTGGACTGGCTTGTGGAGGACCTGAGGCTGTATCTGATACGCACAAGATGAAGAGAGGGCGACCTCTCCCTCGACCATTTTCTTCAAAGATCTGTCGGACTATTCATCCTTGTTAAAGTGGGATCCCCCATGCGTAACGTCAACTAATATCTGGCTTTCTACATTTATGCCCCTGAAGAATTGTTGGACCAAACTAGTCTTCGGTATCTCATGGTGGGGGCACTTCTCCTGCAGATCAGTGAATCGTTCCCAGGCTTCATGGATGGACTCCTGGGTAGTGATGAATCTTCATTTCGTCACCTTTATTCTATCATTTTGGCCTTAAAAACCCTAGCAAATGCATGCAAATAGCAACAATTTATGCATAATAACATTCATTATTTATTGTATTATTTGTATATAAAATAAGTTTTTATGCCAAAATTATAGAATAAAGAGAAGAAAAGAAAAAGGAATAAAATATTGAAAATATATGACCCTAAACCCCGAGATCAAGTCAAGAATTGAATTGGTTGACAAGGAATAAAGTATAGGGAGATAAGGGCCAAAATACAATAAAAATGCTATTTATTTATTCATTCTTTTATTCACTTTCGACACCTATTGTATTATTTATTATTTATTCATCAAGTAAAGAAACTTTGTACATAAAATTGTAGATAATAATGTAAATAAAAATACAAAATTGAGTTTGTACAAAAATAATACACAGCGTGCATTTTATACACAAAATAAAAAGCCAAATTCACAGATCCATACTTTTCAATAAAAACTCAAAACATAGCAAAATCACCTCTAATTGTATATACTTTTCACAAGCAATTTGATGGTGGTAGTTTTATATTTTTTGGAGTTACTATGTAGAAGTTACGTTTTGGGCTCCTATTGTACATTCTACTGATTAAAATATTCAATTTATTCATTATTCATTATTTTTACAAATTCATATTTTTATAATTTTGTGAATGATATTTATAACATATGTGTATATTAAAAATAGAATAAAACCAAAAAGAAAATAAAAAAATAAAATAAAACCATGTGATAACATAGATAAAATATCTATGTTTCTACTAGTAAATAAATAAAAGGGAAATATATTCTTTCATTCTTTATTCATTCATATTTTTTCTAATGTTGTAAATATTGTTTATATGCTATTAATACAAAACTAAAATAAAAATCATCAAAATATATTACAATAAAAAGATGTATATAATACATAGGCAAAATACTTGTAAATATACCTATATAATACACATACTTACTTATTTAGGTGTACAAATTACATCATAAAAATAAAATAAAAATATATTTATACTCAAAAAAATAAGTTATAAATATATAAAATAAAATAATAAAATAATATAATAAAATATACAAAATAAAAATAAAAATACATAAATATAGATGATTATACCTATAAATACACTAATAAAAATTAACTACTAATAAATAAAAATCATAATAAAATACTACATAAAATAATAACCATTTTTTTATTTATACATAAAAATTAATAAAATCATTTACTATTTATAAATAAATATTTCTCGAATAAATACCCTGTTTTGTCTTGTAATGCGTCTAGGTGGCCCAATCATGGCACGCCAAATGTTGACAGTGGTCAACTTGACCCCCTGTTGCCTGATTTGATGCGACGGGTCTTTTCCCGCATTTTCTTGCCATTTTTCCGGCTTAACCATCGATCACCCGACTTCGATCGCTACACAGGATTTCTTCATCATTCATCCAGGATCCACGCCGATACCTTTGCGTGCTTGTACATACGCCGGATTCTTCCCCATCGCCTGGTCAATAAGGGTGCCCATCGTTATGTATAAATAAGAACTTCCTCCGTCCTTCTTAAATTTGGTCAATTTTCCGAGCCTTTCTGGCCCCGCCTTCGAACTAGCGAGCTCCTTCGTGACAGGGAGGAGCCCTTGGAGGGTCTGAGCGTGTGGAATGAGGAGGAGGTTGCACCCATGCCGCCACGCCGATGACCTTTGCTCCCTACCCTCGCCGGCAGGTGAAACCTACACATTTCTTCATTTTTAGTTAGGTTTTGGTTCCAACATTTAATTTATGCATTAAGTTTAGTTATTAGATTTTAGGTTTAGTGTGGAATGAACAAATCATAGTTCGCCAGAGCTCTACTCCGGCGAACTTGCTCACCATGCTTCCGACAGTTTTCCACCTCGCCTCTTCACCCCATTTCGTGCCCACTTGCTTATCCACTCATTTCAGCCATCAGCCCAACAGATCTGCCCTAGATTTGCGAATCGTCGCTCTACCTTCGCCGCATCGCTGGAGCAGGCCCATACTGCCTAAAATCGCCTTGATTCTCCACCAATAAAATCCTGGACCGCTCGCCTATTCCTTGCGATACTTTTGCACTCATTTGTAGGTCCAGAAGGCTCCATCCGAGGGCTTTAACTGTTGGGAAGCAAGGCCCAGGTCGAGCTTCTTCGTCGGATCTTCCTCGAGCACCTGGGCCTTGATTGAAGCCATCTTTCGATGCAGGAGACTCCCAGGAACCTGAAGAGACCCTCAGCGGAGGGAATGGAGGTTGGAGGAGCTCGCACGATCAGATCCAAACTCACCCCAAGAGAGTTCATCCCCAGTTTTTCGAGCTGTCTTCCCCATCGTCCGATCAAGAAAGGAGCTCCAGATGCAGCAGCAGCCGCTAGATCACGCCTTGTCCCAACCGTTGATCGCTGCCCAACAATCTAATCTCTACCGTTGATCACGAACCGTCATCCACCGTTGCGAGCGCGATACGTGTTCATGTAAAGCCATCCCGACCGCCCGCCCATGCCTATATTGGGGTAAATTGCACATCTCACCCCTTATTTTTTTAACATTATAAAATAAGTGGAAATGTTGCATCAAGGACCCTGTATTTACTTTAATTGCTTTTAGATCCAATCCACGTCACCTCACGTACCATCCCACGTGAGGTAACAAAATTGCAGGGATACCCCTACAAGTTTTGTAAATTGTTATTTAGTCTAGTAAAATTAATTTCACGTTATAATTTTTTATAAAAATTGCAAGCATGTCCCTGAACTTTTACGTATTTACATTTTAGTCCCTGCCTGTATGTGTCACGTGTAGTCCCAAGTGTTGGTAAAATTGCACATATGCCCTGGCGGGTTTTGTAATTGTAATTTAGTCATTAAAAATTAAATAAATGTTGTATATTTTTAGTATAATTGCACAGAGCCCATTGATGTTTTTTTATTTGCACTTATGCCCTGCTAGGACATATATTTTTGTAGCTTTCATCTATTTTTAAAAATAGCTAACTTGCTCCAAAAAATCAATAAAACTAGGGACAAATGCTTTATGTCTTGTAGATTCACGCCCATATTTTTAATTGGCATTTGTGGCATTAATCTATTTATTAAAATTAAGAAGAAGCCTAAATAATCCCCATCTAATTTATAAAATACCAAAAAAATATAAAAACTTAATGAAAAAATCCAAAAAAACTATATGTATAGTACATTTTGATATTTATTGAGTCTAGAAAACAAAAACCTTAAAATAGTAAAAGAAAATTAAAAAAAATCAGAAAGCTCCAAAATCCAACACAAAATTTAAAAATCCTACAAAAATACAAAAAATATGTTTTCTATTTTGTAATTATCTATATATTATTTTTTATCAAGTAAAATTAATTTGGGTAATTTTGGGACTTATTTATTATTTTTTAAAACCCAAATTAATTTCAGATTATTTATTAATCCCTTATTTGGGATAAGTATGACTTTAAAAATATATAAAAATTAGCATAAATTCCAAAAAATAATAAAAAATTAGATAAATATTAAAAATCAGAAAATATATTATTTATTATATTTTAGCTATTTTTATATATTTTTGTTTATATAATATATATATCTTATCTTGTATTTACACATACATATATATTATATTTAAATCAAAAAGGAATATAAAAAGATAAAAATATAAAAAGAAAATACAAAATCAGAAAACTAAAAATAAAAAAAATATAAAACAAAAATAAAAATAAAAAAAAATTAAAAACTCATAAAATAATAACAAGGACAAGAAAAGAATTGAATAATTTTGTGTGCATATTTTTGCCCCCAAACCGTTAGCTCCTAGTGTTCGACACTATACACATGCTTACTCCTGTACACATTTGCTTGTAGAGTTATAATAAATTTTAACTCTTATTTTTGAGATTTACTTGCTTTATTCATATTGTGGGTTAATTGTTGATTAACCGAGGTTTTCGTCGGTCAACGCATCGACTGCGTTCCCGCCTTGTGTGGAATGCACGACTGATGATTATCTTGTGTTATAAAATGGAGTCGTTGCCGGGGAGCAATGTCGTTTGGGATATTTATTATTTATTTGATTCTTCACTCTTGTCTATATTTATTCATTTATTTGCATTATTTATTGATATTATTGTGACTATTCTGACCTCTTCTCTGTTTGACTTTGATGCGAGGGACCGTTGTGCGACGGAGGATCTCCTAGAAGGACCCGTGCACCCAAGTAAGATGGAGCCAACTTTCGAACTGAGTTGGCAGGAGAAAGCATCAAGAACGGATGGAGGAGGATTTTTGAAGAGCAATCTACCTTCTTTATTGGTATTATTATGTATATTTGTGTGAGAGAGTGACTTTGGCATGTAATAATACATGACTCTTTAGAAACTCCGACTTCCCAAGGTCCATTGCCCGAGGGATTGTTCCCTCGAGGGCCTCGATGACATTTTTCGTTTTTTATTTTATTTTTATTATTTTGTGTGAATGAGCCTTAGTGTAGGATTTCTTGACGATAGACTAAGGTCAGAACACCTAATATCTGCATGTACCTATAGATACGATTTGGACTTAGTCAATTTTGTAAGATGTGCTTCATGATAATAGCATCCTGTATCTAGGGCGATTTCCTTAGATTGCATCTCATATAGCATACGTTTCAATTCCGCTCTGCATCCCGCATGGAGAGAGCTGGAAAGCACTGTAAGTCTTCTTACTTGGCATGCATCATGGATTTTCGACTTGCATGGCTTTTCCAATCCTCTCCCTCTGATTTTGACCACTTAGGATGCTTAATGGAAATTGGAACCCCGTTAGGCACGTGCATTGAAAAATAACAAAAAAAGTGATGACCAAAATAAAATCGAGTCTGCAAACTCTATTGGACCTAAAATAAAATGTAATGGATCCCTTGTCTTGGGGAGAGCAACCCCCTCATTGTCTGAGCATTTTATTCATACGTACACGCTAAGGATTAGTGCCCAAATCCCAAGCCTCTTTGCGGTGTATACAACTTTTTGAATGGTCACCTAACTTAAAAAATAGACAAAATAAATAGAAAGCATTGATGAATCTACGATTCATTGCATTTTCATTGTTCATTTATGTCCCTTTTGTGAGCATTAGAGGATTGAGTTTGCATGATTTATGGTCATATCTTTGTGTCTGTCGGTTTTCAATGTGATCGTAGAGTTGAGCTTAATTCTTGTCAATGGGGTTGGATGTTGCATTCATATTCATGATTGGTTTCTAGGTCTTTCGCTATCCCAATCCACAACCAAAACCTAGTTCCTAATCCCTAGTCTCAATCCTAATCTTTTGTCAAAACCCCATTCATCCTTATTCCATATGGTCCTAAAACCACACAAGTCTATGATATCTATTTGCTAAATCTCAAGAATTGTTAGGGTCTTTCCATAAACCACATGTTCCCATGGATTTTCATGCAACATTCCATTATATTTGAAAAGCACATCATGTCCTAAACCTTTACCAACCCCATGCATGTAGAGAGAGTTCTCTCTCTCTCTCTCTCTTCTTCTAATATCTCCAACCTTTGAACTACATGGTGAATATGATTTGTCTAAGGACCTTTTTGAAAAAAGAAAGAAAAGAAAAGACAAGTATTGCCACAATCACGTGTGCATGAAAATCTAGCATTCTCTCACATACCAAATCCATGCACATGCACATTCCATAATTAATCCTTTCATTTCACTAATCCCATCGTATTCTCTAGCTTCCATTGCAAATCAAGCTCTCGATGTTCATATGGATAAGCCTCTGGAAACTTCAGACCCGATGATTGATATCCAATTTACCAGTTGAGATTAATTTTCCAGATTCGAATTCGATCGGTGATTAACCCTTCAGCGTCAGTGACATAATCTCAGGCATTCAGGTAGCAATATTCGAATGATATCTCTAAAATAAGATCCCTGGACACCTATTTGTTGCTGCACTATTTCTCTGGGCCGCAAACTCAGCGCCAGTGATTTAAAAGATTACAGAACGAGATCACGACCATTATGGTCGCATCACACTCCATTCCAATCCAAGGACATTCTGCCGCTACATTAGGACTGTTTTGCATGAGAAGGAAATAAATGCTGGTTTGAGAGAAATCGAGGGAATGAGCTGTGACCACCGAGTTGGCTGTGATCATGCAGAAATCATGTGTGACTAATTCAAATGGAGAAGCAAACGTATTGCATTTGAATACGGGGAGACCTGCAATCACGCCGGAACTGTTGGAACATCAGAGATAAATAGAGTGAGGGGTTGGACTGAGCTAAAGAGAGGGCTTTGGAGACTGCACAGGGAGGTTACGCAACCACTAACACGAAGCTTCAGAAGGCCAACTCTCCGTCAAGAGAAGCGGTTGTTCGCTCTCCCGTTCAGTGGCAGCCATCCGATAAAGGCACCTTGCCCGACTCATCTCTCTAATTCTCACTCTTCTAGATTTTATTTTCTTTTGATTCTGCAACTTTAGGGTCAGCTTTTCTGTTATTTTATGCCTTCGTAATTTGTTTGCAGGTCAGGTTAAACTCTGAACAGGACCACCATCGACTATGTTGAGATTTGATTGTTGTGGACAGTATCTGCGATGGATTGAGCGATAGTGCAAACTGACGATTGGGCAAAAGCCAGGGGAGACATGGGAGAGGGAGACACAAGCAACACATAGCTTCAGAAGGCCAACTGTTTGTTAAGAGAAGTGGCTATTCGCTCTCACGTTCAGCGGCAACCATCCTATCAAGACCCCTTGCCTAACTCATTTATATTTTCCTCTTCTCAATTTTATTTCATCATATATTCGCATGTCCTTCTTCTTTTATTTTTAAGTTCTATGAATTGGCATTCAACTATCATTTATCCCCACTCATTTTTTTCGAGTTTTGTTAGTAGTAACTGTTATCTTGAGATTGCATGTTCCCCTAATATTTCATACGGATTTTGGTTATTTTGTTGCATTCATTTGAACAAAAAAAAAGAAAAGGTTACTCATCAAATCTGCCTCCCTGTGTTCGACTCGTGACTCTCCACTATACACGCACACATTTCATTTGTGTTCTGTTATTTTTAAGTTTCGGATATAAATTTTATTATTGATTCGTCCTCTATCTTGTGCACAATGACTCGGTTTTTACATAGATTTATGCACTTTGATTTTTGATGATCAATTTTTGGCACCGTTGCCGGGGAGGCGAAGCGTATGTGTCTGTTTTTCTTTCCTTTTGCACTTTGATTTGCCAATCTGTCATCGTTCTTCTTTTTAGGTACCCAACGCTCGAAGGAATCTCGATTTGACTGCAAAGCGATCGGCAAAAGCCCGTCCAATTGCTTGACAATCACCTTGGATCCGTTGACACTAGGCGTATCTATCTAGGACCGCACGTTGATTTGACAAAAAAATTTTTTTACCGCTATTTCATTTCGTAGTTAATTTATATTTCCCTGTATTTTTTTGTTGATCTGTAACTCGGACTGGACATTCTTCTCTTCTCAATCCCTCCATATTATTTTTTTTTATAATAACTTAGGTTTTATTTCTTGCACTGCATTTAGATTAGCTTGTTTGTAATCTAGGCGATTTTCAAAACAAATTAAAAATTTTCAAAAAAAAAAAAAACAAAAATATTTCTGTGCACGCATATTGCTAGACGTATTTAGGATCATATCATTCTAGGACTGCATGTGCCTGATTAGATTTAAAATTTCTGCGAAGCATATTGCATAGTAGAGTGCGGGAGCCAGGTACGCAATTCTAACCCTGCACGCATCATTTGCATTTCTGTGGTTTTCTCCCCCTGCTTAAAGAGCGAAGGCCACTAAAACCATGATTGTTTGAATCGATCTAATCTCATTTGAACCTCTCTTTGAAATCGAACTTAATTCTCAAGTGATCGCCTTAAAAATCATCTCACAAAAATCTATTTGAAACTTGGTTGATGCATTGTGGTTTGCACACGCGATTGTGATTGAAGCACAACACATACTAGGTCACTAGAGCCCAAATCCCATATTTAGAGTACCATTTTAGGACACATAATTTTGTTTTAAAGATGGGATGATAACACCTTAAAATTGAAAAGATAGGCTCATCAGAGCACATCACGGTGTTGAGTGTGTAAACGGAATTGTTTTGTGTTTGATTGTGTATGTACGGTCGTCGGTCCCAGCAACCACCACTGTTAAACCCCAACTTCATCACTCCCACAAGATTTTCTAGATCATCATATTTATTTAGGATGGCACAACCACCTCCACCACCTGACTTTGATCAAATCGAAGATGATGGGTTTCAAATCCTAGGACCACCCGACCAAAATACAATTAATCAGTAGCTATTGGCAGGATTCAACATAATGAGAGAAGAGTTAGCTGCTATGCGACGAGAAAGAGAGAGAGAGAGAATGAGAGACCAAAGACCATTCGTGAATATTATGACCTTGGTCTCTATCATCTCACACCATGGATCCAACTCCCTCCCATGGAAAGGAACTTTGAGTTAAAACCGAATACCATCTCTCTTCTCCCACACTTTTATGGAAAGAGTGCAGAGGATCCCATACAACACATCTATGAATTCCTAACCATAAGTGACAACTTGGTCTGCCATGACATAAGTGAAGACTACATCCGCCTTAAGTTATTCCCATTCTCTCTAAAAGACAAGGCAAGTCAGTGGTTAAGAAATTTGGGAAGGATCATAACTACATGGGAAGACTTAAGGAAGACCTTTGTGAATAATTCTTTCCCATTGGTAGAACAAATGCTTTAAGGAGAGCCACTACGACCTTCACCCAAGAACCAGGAAAATTGTTTCATGAGTCATGGGAAAGGTACAATGACATGTTAAGGAAATGCCCACATCATGATGTTCCCAAGTGGCACCTATGCCAGACATTTTACCAAGGCCTTAGAGATGACTTAAGGAACAACATAGATGCAAGCTACGGGGGAAACTTTCTAAGCAAAGATGCAGAGAGTGTGTGGCAACTTTTTGAGAATATAAGCAAAAATTCTCTCAACCATGCCTCAATCAAAACTTTTTGCAGAACAGACCCATCCAAAAATGTCAAGACCTACACATCTGAGAATCGAGAGAACCTTTCAAGCTTAGAAATGGAATTAGTCTGCAAAAAGTTAGACAAAATGGATGTTATTGCTAAACAAGTTGAACAACTTGCAAAATTGGTAGAGGGAAAGCCCCCCAAAGACCAAAATGTTAGCAACGTCCAGGAGCAAACTTCATCTGCTCCACAACCCCCACAACCTATTGCATTTGTACATACTCCAACCCACCCACCTATTATAAACACCCCACAATCTTATTCACATTTTTCTCCTAACCAAATGGTCTACTACACTAACCAGCCTATTGTACAGACTTACACACCCCAAGAAGGTTCGGTTGCCTTCTATTGTAACCCACCTCACCCTTCTGAGACACCACCTCAACCATATGAGAATGCTAGTTGGGTTCAAGGAAACCCACACTCAAACACATACAACCCAGGATGGCGCTCACATCCAAATTTCTCATGGAGACAACAAAGTCAAGACCAACAACAAGGGCAAGGATTTCACCAACAAAAGCCACCACCCCAACCTGAGTCCTGATATACAACCCAAGGATCACTACCCACTACTTTAGAGGATCATTTTGATATGATGGCTAAGATGATGACTGAATTGCAAAGAGAAGTACAAGCATTGAAGAGAGAGAATGAGACCCAATTGAAAAGTTCAGTCCAACCCACACAAAGAACTCTACCTTCACAACCTACTCCAAACCCAAGGAATATGCAAATCGCCCCAACATGATTTCAATACCCCAACCAAAGACATCCTCACAATTTTCAAAATTCAGCACAACAAAATAATGGAGCTGGATCAAGTAGCAATGCTAGTGCCCATGCCGTGACTCTTAGGAGTGGAACTACCACGCAAAACCCATCGCATATAAAGGGGAAGGAAAAAGAAAGAAAGACCCCATTGAGGACCAAGCTGAAGAGATCTTAGGTGAGGACAATTGTATATCTAACTCACCATCTTCCCACACCATACTAGCTCCCTTCCCTGAGGCACTAAAGAAACTCCATTCCAAAAAGAGCTCAATGGATTCAAATAAGGAAATACTCAAAGTGTTTGAGCAAGTTCAGATTAGCATCCCACTACTAGATGCCATCAAACACATTCCGACATATGCTAAATTCCTCAAAGAGATCTACACACCTAAGAGGAATACAAAATCCAAAAACCAAACACCCGAGCGTCACATTCTAACTCAAGAAACCACCAATGCCATTTTGCATCACTTGCCCCAAAAGCGACGTGACCCTGGAGCCTCAATGATTCGATGTGAAATTGGTGATACATTATTTGAGAAAGCACTCTTAGACCTTGGAGCCTCCATTAACCTTATCCCCACATCATTTATTGACCAATTCTACCTAGGTCAACTAAATCCCACATCAGTTACACTCCAACTTGTAGACCGCTCTGTCAAGAGACCTAGAGGAGTGTTAGATGATATTTTGGTCAAAGTTCAGGATTTCCACTTCCCAATTGATTTCTTGGTATTAGACATGGAAGTTCCTGAAAAGCTAAGCCACACTCCAATCATATTAGGAAGACCGTTCCTAGCAACTGCCAAGGCTCATGTTGACTGTGAAAAAGGGACTATTGAATTCTCTGTGGGAGACGAGAAGATACAAATTGATGTGATGAAACCATTACAAAAGAAAAAAAAAGAGGAGAATTGTGGATACATTGAATCTTGTCAACAGTTGGATTTGATTGTGGAAGAAGTTATCCAAGCATGTATGGACACATGACTTATAGAAGGTCTCCCATTGAAGACCAAGACCCATTATTAGAGGAGCTAAGCACTGATTTTGACCAGCTCCTATCCACCCCATGTGATATCGAGAAGGACTTAACTGAATCTGAGAACACTTTACATTTACCTTAAAACACCCAATTAGAGTTGAAACCTCTCCCTGAGAATTTGAAATATGCCTTCTTAGGTGAGCAACAAACCTTACCAGTAATTATAAGTGCTCACCTAACGATTGACCAAGAAAATCGATTGTTATATGTTTTGAGGAAGAATAAGAAGGAAATTGATTGGACACTTGCTGACCTACAAGGTATTAGTTCTAGTTACTGCACACACCACATATACCTTGAAGATGGAGCTCGGCCTTCCCTGGAAATGTAGAGAAGATTGAATTCAAATATGCAGGAGGTCGTAAAGAAAGAGATCATCAAATGGTTGGATAATGGCATCATTTATGCCATCTCAGATAGCCCATGGGTAAGCCTTGTTCAAGTTGTACCCAAGAAAGCACGGTTAAATGTTGTCACCAATGACAAGGACGAATTGATACCAACCAAAACAACCACTTCGTGGAGAATTTGCATAGATTATCAGAGATTGAATACAACCAAGAAGAAAGACCATTTTCCGCTCCCATTCATTGATCAAAAATTGAGCGGTTGGCAGGCAATGAATATTTTTGTTTCCTTGATGGGTACTCGGGCTACAATCAGGTGGCCATTGAACCCATGGACCAAGAAAAGACTACATTTACTTGCCCCTATGGCACTTATGCTTTTAGGAGGATGCCATTCGGACTTTGTAATGCTCCAGCCACTTTCCAAAGATGCATGCTTGCGATTTTCACTGAGATGGTAGGAGATTTTATGGAGATATTTATAGATGATTTCTCAGTGTTTGGAGACTCTTTTGATTCTTATTTGGAGTATTTAGATTGAGTCCTCCAGAGATGTGTGGATGCGAATTCGGTTTTATAATGGGAGAAAAGCCATTTTATGGTCACAAGTGGGATTGTACTTGGAAACATTGTTTCTAAAAAGGGAACTGACTTGATTTCAAAAATGCCACCCCCAACAAATGTAAAACATATTCGGTCATTTCTGGGACACGTCGGTTTCTATCGACGTTTCATAAAAGATTTTTCAAAGATTGCAAGACCTCTTACCGAACTTTTGGCCAAAGACCATGATTTTAATTTTTACGGAACATGCCCTGAGGCATACAATACTCGGAAAGATCTGGTGACCCAAGCCCCAATTCTCCAACCACCCAATAGGACCAAAGACTTTAAGATCATGTGTGATGCCTCAGACTACGTAGTAGGGTTGTGTTGGGGCAAAAGATTGACAAGCTACCTGTCGTGATCCATTATGCCAGTAAGACCCTAGATGATGCTCAAAAGAACTACACCACCACAGAAAAAGAATTACTGGCAATTGTCCTTGCATTGGAAAAGTTTCGACCATATCTTTTAGGCTCAAAAGTCATTGTGTACTCAGACCACACAACACTACGACATCTTTTGGTGAAGAAGGATGCCAAGCCCCGCCTCATTCGATGGATACTCCTCTTACAGGAGTTTGATTTAGAGATCATGGATAAAGCGAGAAAACAAAATGTCATAGTTGATCACTTGTCATGACTCACACCTAATGCACAATTACTGTCTCCACCACTAAGAGACACATTCCCAGATGAGAGGTTGTTATCTGTGACCCACCTACCATGGTACGCAAATATTGTCAACTATATCGCTTCTAACAAGCTGCCAGAAGATTTGAACAAGTAGCAACGAGATAAATTGATTTCGGATTCCAAATACTATGTGTGGGAGGACCCTATTCTGTTTAGGATATGCGCTGATCAGATTATTAGACGTTGTATTACGGAGGATGAGATGCAGAGTGTTCTCAACCTTTTCCATAGTTCAGGATGTGGTGGTCACTTTGCTGCCAAGAAAACTGCTGCAAAGATCTTGCAGAGCGGCTTCTTTTGGCCAAGTCTGCACAAGGATGCTCATATGTACACTACTGCATGTCAGCAGTGTCAAACCTTAGGAGGAATGTCCAAGAAGGATGCGATGCCCCTAAACCCCATACTGATTGTGGAGATTTTGATGTCTGGGGTATAGATTTTAGGGGACCTTTCAAACCCTCACAAGGATTTCAATATATCTTGGTAGATGTGGATTATGTGTCCAAATGGGTGGAAGCTATTCTTACAAGAACCGCTGAGAACAAGGTTGTTTTGGATTTTATTAAGAAAAATATCTTTTTGCTGTTCGGAGTTCCACATGCGATCATTAGTGATGGAGGTTCTCATTTTACAAATCATCAATTTGGGAAGTTGTTATTTGAGTACAGGGTTACACACAAAGTATCCACATGATATCATCCCTAGACCAATGGACATGCCGAGGTATCCAACAGGGAAATCAAGAAGATCTTACAAAAGACTGTACGACCAGATAGGAAAGATTGGTCACATAAGTTGACAGATGCACTATGGGCCTATAGGATGGCGTATAAGTCACCGCTTGGCATGTCTCCTTTTCGGTTGGTTTACGGTAAAGCATGCCATCTCCCTGTTGAGATAGAACACAAGGCAATGTGGGTGATTCAAGAATGCAATCTAAATCTAGAGGCTGCGGGAGAAAAGAGAAAATTACAACTTCTTGAATTAGATGAATTTAGGAATGAGGCATATGAAAACTCCCGCATCTATAAGGATAAAATCAAAGTCTGGCATGATAAGCACATCTCTAGGAAGACATTTGAGCCAGGTCAAAAAGTCTGGTTATTTGATGCTCGTCTGAAGCTGTTCCCAGGTAAATTGAGATCTAAATGGACCGACCCATTCATTGTACGTACAGTTTTTCCTTCGGGAGCCGTTGAGATTTGTGATCCTTCTACTCAACATACCTTCACTATTAATGGGTAGATACTTAAGCCTTGTATTGAGAATATCTACTCTCTACCCACTACTCCATCTGAGTTCTTGACTGATCCTTAGGGGTGTCTCACGTCTGGCTGCAGATGTAAAATGTAGTGATTCGTGGGAGGCAACCTGCGCTTCTCGTTCCTTTTTTTATTCACTTGTACATATCTCCATTCACTTTCATTTCCACATTGATGGCACTCACTTATGCAAACTCATGTCTCTTGGGACTAAGTCACAGATAAGCATAAGGGGAGTACCCTCATTATTTACAAAAATCTAAAAAAACAAAAAAAATAAAAATCAAATCATTTGTATTCCATTTCAAAAAAAATCACCAAAAAGATTTCCACCCATTTTTCATCCACCCTTGTGCATAATTCATTTTTTATGCATATTTTCTAAAAAAATCTTGTTTTTCAAAGTTTGCATGGAATCTTGGATTTTCAGACCAACTTACCTCATCTGCATTCTAAGTCCTCTGTTGTGTTTGTTGGACATGCGAGCCCACGACGAGCCATTATGCAATAAATGTTATTGCACGTATCATTCCCTGATCTGAAATGAAGAATAAATAATTTGCATAATAGGTCCCTCTGTACAATTAGGGTTATGTACCATGGCCATCTTAATGATCATACAGCTGTTGATTCATTAAATGAATCATAGAGGCTGGTGCTTGGATGAATATCTAATGGGTTAGATAGAGGACTCATCAAGCACCGTCAAATGATTATTAAGAGATGATCTCCGGCCTGAGTAGGAGATGACAATCCTTTCTCACATAGGTTGATATCTGACCGACCTCTTGATGCAGGTCCTCTGCATGGGAATAGTGATTCGGAGGTTCCAGATTAGTTAGGTCAATGGGTTGACTTAGCGAGATCGAGATAACCTAAGTCCTATGTTGAATGCTGTCACAATATAGGCACACATCCTCTGACCGGAGACAGATGTATTACTATATGTCTGAGTGTGTACATTTGGCAGACCAGTAGGTTGATGACCTAACCAAGGTCTATATACCGGCGAGCTGGTGTGCATATAAGGGCATATGAGTAATACGATCTCTCAAAGGGATCATACAGGTTCACTTATGAACCGGAAGACATGAGCTCACTCATGAGGTATTGGGACCGATTAAATTCCATGCATGGTCGTCGTGCTTTGGAAGCATGACAAGAATTTGAAGGTATGATATATGATTTGGGAAAGCATATGATCGATATCTAATCCCAAATGACCAAGATTGAGAAACTTGGTGATCAAACCCTGAAGAAGACAGTATAAAATAGATCTTCATCTTCAGTTATTTCATCACTTCCAGTATGCAGGATGTGCAGGTGTTGGGAATACCTGAGGGTGATGTGATCATAAACGATTGTATAACCATGACGCTTCCAGTCCGAGGGAGTGATGAAATTGGTCTGGATTTTAGTGACTCCTCTCAAGAGAGAAGTAACTTGATCTTAGTCCAAGTGTTGGACATTGATCTGAATGTGATTCAGATGCAATGAGAAGATTAAGTATACGGACTTGATTTAATCAAGCATCTATGAGAGGTCCGTTAGATCTGGATTTGAGATGAGATCTCAACATCCAAGTCACTATACGTGGAACAGTACAATCACCCTATCCTTATATCCAAGTATCTACGGAGAAGGCACATTATTCCTGAAGGAGTTCAAGAATAATTCCTATGATGAATTTAGTATCCAAGCAAGAAGGTTTTGATAATTAAATGAGATTTATTTATCAAAGTATAATATGAATAAGATTCATATTGTGAGAATGTGTCCAAGATAATTAAATGAGATTTAATTATCAAGTATAATATGAATAATTTTCATATTGTGAGAATGATTATCCAAGGTAATTAAATAGGATTTAATTATCAAGGATAAGCAGATCATGGATAGTGCTATCCAGAATATCTGTGTATATTTTAAATGGGATTTATAATATATCAGAGAGAGAGAAATATTGTAAATAGCATTTGTTAATTATTAATGTGGATTGGATCCACTAGAAATGTAATTTACAAATTAGTTTGGGATGTGAATATGATTCACATATTTTTCAAAGGCATGATTGAAATATTCACAAATTAATTTGGAATTAATTTGGTGGATATTATTGCAATAATAATTATTGCAAATAATTAAGAAATAATAATATAAATAAAGGGAGACAAAACCACCAATAATCATAGGTGGTGTCACCTATGACTTAGTCATAGGTGACGCCTCCTTGATTTTAGGAGGGGTGTTGTCTCCTCTTATTTGTTGTCTTATTATCTCTTGATAAATTGATTTATGTTAATTAATTAGTGTTGGTAATAATTCAACATATATTTAATTTAATATAAATTAATGTTGTTGGTTTTTGACCAACAACAATCATAGCCGTTGGATGGCTCTTGGCTTATAATGATCGTTGGATCCATGAGAGCCATGGATTGAGATCCATTGGATCCCAAACTAATATATAAAGAGGGAAGCCTTAGCCCTTGAAAGCTACACAAAGTAGACGCCTACTCTACTTCTCTCTCTCCCTCTCATTCTCGTGCTCTCTCTCTCTCCATAGGGTGGCCGACCACCATTGTTGAGAAAGGAGAGAAGTTCTCTCCTTCGCCTTCTACGACTCGAGGATCTCCTTCTTCTTCATGGCTACTCGCTATAGAGGAAGACGACGGATTTCGCTTGACGAAATCAGGGGATCTATTGCTTGGATCTTCATCGAGGATTGTGGGAGGAACACGACTCATCATCGTGCCCGCAAGTGCGTTCTTCATGGATCGGACTTGAGACATGAGGATCTCTTGTTTGGGATCTCGCAATCACAACCACGCTTCAAAGGTATTCCTTATACTTTGTGGTTTGATGAAACGATCCGAGAAGTGTTCTCGTGATCATGTGGTTTCATCGTTTGATTTAAAATTTTTTAAATTTTGCTGCACCTTGCGACTAGTACGACTAGTCGCCCCGATCGTATTCGATGCGATCGTCACGCTTCCGTGATGCGCTTGAGGATTCTCAATATCCTTTAAGTGGTATCAGATCCTTAGGTCGAAAATGGTTTTGGATATAATCCGTGAACCATGGATGACTTGGGTTTGAAATGGTCGCGAAAGTTTTTGGCGCATTTGAATTTTCGCAACTCTGTCTAATTGATTTTTTCGGCACTGTTTAAATTGTTTAAACACGAAATATTCAATTGAATTTTGTTCCCCATTAAACAAGGATTTGATTTTACTAATTTTGGATTTAATTTGCTCAAGATATGGCCTTTTGAATATGCATGTATTCACAGTTGCGGGAACTGCAGAACAGAACGTGATTAATTTGTTAATTACGGTTTTGTTACGCCTTGAAATGCATGAAATATCACTTAGGTTCTGTTTTAAATCAAGTTGGCAATCTTAGGGAACTAATTTTGCGAATTTTAGATTTAAATTGATCAAGCTAAGTTAATTTTAGTGATAAGGGGTCACTGCTGGAAATTGACATTTTTTTGATCATGAACCTTGTGATAGTCATTCAAATAAATGTTGATGAAAATTAATTGTTAATTTTCTGAAATTGATTATTGATAATCAATTCCTTGAATGACATCCCACTAAACAATAATGATAAGATAGTTGATCTTGATCATTGGTTAATTTGAAATCATCAACAAACATTGTTTTTCATGCAAAACCCTAGGTCATCTTACAATAGTTGTAGGACAACTTTTACATGCAAAACCTCTTGCTTGAATAGGATTAGGGATTTGTTTAACAAATCTCCTTATAATATAATCAAAAAGGTTTTTATGTATATTATATGGTATAATTTCGGTTGAAAGACCGATGAACATCTCAAAGTACATGATGATCTATCTGGCATTATCCTTTCCTGAGGTGGATATGGTGTCTAGTCGGAGATCGCTGGGGTAGCGGGTTGCAACGTATGTGGTCCGTCCCACTCTCTCCAGTATTGGCCATGACAGCGGGTAGGGATTGGATAATGCCAGAGAAATCAAAGTGTATTTCTAATTATTAAAATTCGAAATAATACCTACTTTGAGATTATACCTACTATTCAAGTAAAATTCAAAGTTTGTTGATTGATAATAGGATTGATGATTGATTTAATGTGATTAAATTAATTATATCCTATGAATCACTCTATTATGAATAGATGTGTATTTTCCTTGGAAGAATTAATTATGTGAATATGATTCACGATAATTACATACAATTTGAATATGAGGTGGAGGATCACATAAATGACATCCATGGTCTCCCGTCAAGGCAAAGAATTTCGTTGCCAAAAGTTGTATATAGGAGACGCATGTACGAAGTGACAGATCCTATATACAATTATTTGGATCGGGTTCTTTACTTCTCGAAAGAGTAAGGCCGTATACGTAGTGACCCCAATATCGAGTCCTCATATTATTGGGGCTATATTGGATTGCGTATAGCGAGTTTTAAGCCTGTTGACGGTTGGTTCAATTAGCAACGGGTCAACATCATCTTAGGGGTGGTGGGACCAGATGTTAAAGACCGAATTGGGAAATGCAAGTTGGACTTGCAAAGTGGAATGTGTTCCCGCTTCTCTTTATTTGAGTCACAGGTTCTCATATTATTGGGATGTGATAAAGATAGAGAGGAGATCCCAGATCTTGCTTGAGATATAGCGGTAAGTATATCTCTTACTTTGAAAGACGATTAGGGAATAATCTTTCATAGTAGACATAGCAAGACAAATTTGATTTAAAATTCCTAAATCAAAGTAAAATATGTATATATAATATATATACCCTTATGCAAATTTCTTATTTCAGATAATCCTTCATAAAACCCACTCAATATTATACTCAATAATACCCAGTAAAATATCATGGATTGGACTCATGATCCAGATATTGTACTTGCAATTGGACACATAATGTATGTGGTTGCAATGTGCAAGTTTCCTCAACATAATGAGGAATGACAATTAAATAAGACAATAAGACATCATCTTAGGGTTTGTATGTCTCTATAGTCTTGATCTTTCATCGAGTGTACTTTGGAAGTGACATGTCGATGATGATCGTAATTGTCAAATAATCCTTATAAAATCTAAGAAGATGTTCTGGCATACATATGTGCTCTAGATATTTAATCATGAATGATATGGTTCTCTACATTATGCAGAATGGTGGCTCGAAAGAGATGATGTATTCAAAATATTTGAATACCTACCTGAACCAATGTTTTAGGAGTCTAGATGGATGTAGACATGATGAGTGTCATCATTCTACTGTCTATACTCTAGTCATTCATGAAGCTTCATAATATTCACATTGTATGAATTTAATGAAGCATGTATAAATTTTGAAATGCTCTTACATTGAATTCTTTTGAATTTAACATAAGAGATCCTTAGTCTTGAACAATGGTTGTTTATAGATGAAGAGAGCACAGTGGAAGCGTGGGTCGGATCCATGTGAGAAGGAAAGTCAAAGAGTTGATTGTACTTCTGTGACTTCCATATGACGTCCAAAGAGTTGGATGAATGCCTATACTGCAATAACTTGATGTGTTGATAGTATGACTATCAAGTCTGTCTAGAATCCTTAGAGAAGGACTCAGATAATGCATCATAACAATCTATATCTATATTTGATCATTGAAATTGACTTGCTTATTTGATAAGATAAAGTCTGATAATTGTATCTCAATCTTCTAACAACACTTGCAATGTGTTGCACATGTTTTAGAAGACTGGAAAAATTTGATCTTAAGGTTTATAGTTATCCACAAAGACATTGATGCAATTGTTGCAACAATCTCTGTTGGATTGATATACTTCTTAATTTCAGTGGGAGAGCCTTAGTCTTAGAGAATGTCTCTATGACCTAGATATTAGAATACACTCATTGTTTGTTTCTAAATGTTGGAAATAAACATGAATTCTGTAATAAGCCTATCATAAAGAGTTATGATGGATATATTTCAGATAATAATCTAGCATCTGGTGGACTCTACTAAATTAGAAATTTAATGAATGGTTCATTAAGATTTTTAATACTGAAAGTTAAACCTTATAAGATCAATAGGAGGATAAATATAATTTGACAATGATTTAGCATCAAGTTTTGAACATATGTCTGCTGATGAGATCAATAGACTAGTAAGATATGAAACTTTAGAATGTCTAAAATTTCAAATCTTACATACTTGTGAATATTGTATTCAAAGTAAAATGTCCAATACACCCTTTTTTTTGGTAAAGGTGTAAGATGTCAAGGTATTCGAGATCTCATACATATTGATGTATGTGAATCATCTATATCATAGTGAACATTGTGGATATGTGATATCTATTGATGATCATGTATGATATGAGATTTCTTCTCTTCACCTGGGAAACCATTGAAATGTTCAAAGATTTCGTAATTTTGGTTTAGAACCAAAGTTTGAAGGAAGATTAAATGAATTTGATCTAACCAAGGTAGCAAGTACCTATTAGATGAATTCAAAGAATATCTTATGGAGATATGAATATCATTTCTATCTCAATACTCCTGACACACCTAAACTCAATGGAGTTGTAGGAAGATATAATTAGATCATGTGTGACATGATTTGATCAATGATGAATTTTAGCATAATTATCCCTTAGTTTCTAGGTATATATGTGTAGTAGAGACTACAATATATATCCTTAATAAGGTTCCATGCATGTAAGCTGGAATCTAGCACTTGAGAGTGCTACTTCATTAGGAAAATAAAGGATGGTATTGGATACCTACTTTATGACCTTGAGATTCTTAAAATATCTCATCTTTGAGAATATGATTCTTATAGGATGACTCTCTTGAGAATCAATATGAAAATGAAGTAAAGGAACTCATTTAATCTTGAGAAGATAATGAGGTTCCAGAAATCGGAAACTAAAAGGGACAATTAAAGATGAAACACTAATACTTCTTCAAATGAGTTTGAAGATGTATTCCATGTGTCAGTTAAGTCTGACAATGATCGGACTTCATGTGATGAAGCTCCTGAGGATCATGACATGGAAAGATGGATATTAGCAATAAAGGTCTAAGGTAGACTTCATATACAAGTGTTGTATATGGACCCTCGAGGATCCACCTATAAGGGTTAGCCTCATTAAGGTGTAAATGGATCTTCAATAGAAAGAGGGAACCTGATGAGAAGGTAAACACCTTCAAAGCACGGTTCGTAGCCATGAGCTACACACCGAAGAGAAGACATCGATTGCGATGAGGCTTGCTTTTCAGTGATCATGCTTAAACCCATCAGAATATTGCTAACCCTGGCTACACAATTTGACTATGGCATCTTCAAGATGTGAGTCAAGATTGTATTCCTCTATGAATACCTCTTTGAGGATATTCACATGAAGTAGCCCCAGGGCTTCATGGTTGAGAAATGTAAGATGTGCTAGCTAAAGAACTCCATCTTTGGACTCAAATAAGCTTCTTGTCGTTGGAACATAAGATTTGATGAAATTATAATTGTTATAATTTCAAATAGAATCTTGATGAACCATGTGAAGCTTAGTGGGAGTGCCATTGTGTTCATCGTGCTAAATGTAGATAATATCCTAATCATTTGGAATGATATAAGGATGATAATAAGTGTTTTATGACCAGGCTATTCCATACCTTGAGATATGATCTCAAAAGATGCCTCTTGGATCTTAGTTCTGAAGGTGTTCAGAAGCAAAGAAAAGAGGGTGTTGGGACTGTCACATTTATAGTACACCTTGGACATGTTCCATTTTCTGGAAATTCCAAGAAAGGCTTTCTTACCTTAAGATTTGGTACTGACCTATTTAAAGGGATAACACCTCAAAGAGTTGAGGAAGTGAAAGCTAAAAACTGGTTGCCCTTTTTGTGCATCAGTTACGAGAAGCTGAAAGTATGCTAAATGTGTACAAAAGACAGATATCTGCCATGCAGTGGGAGTAGTAAACTGTTACTAATCCTACTATGGAGATAGAACACTTAATTGCAGTAATAACGATATCTTCAAAGATGACATGGCCTTAGAGATAGTGATCTCTAAGTCTTATCTTCAAGAAATTAAGACTTTTAGATGAGATCTAAAAGGTCTTAACTGCGAATACCTTAGGAGATAGAGATCTCCAGGGATAAGGGCATTCTGATAAGGATAATAGAAATTACATACTGGTTATAATAATATTTCTTTGAGTTGTAGTATCAAGGATACTATGACTGACAAGATTGAGTATTGGTTGCATTAGATGCAACTTGTGCATTAGATGCGAGCACTGTTACTGGGGATATGCAAGTGCCGTAAAAGGACTTGGCGTAGTCTCACGGGAACAGAGTGACTGATCAGCTTACCTAGCTATTTTCTAAATAACCTATGATTGTTACATGAGTGTGGGTTTAAATGATTAGACCATTAATGGCTCTTTGGGCTAGTGGGAGATTGTTGGACATGCGAGCCCACGACGAGCCATTATGCAATAAATGTTATTGCACGTATCATTCCCTGATCTGAAATGAAGAATAAATAATTTGCATAATAGGTCCCTCTGTACAATTAGGGTTATGTACCATGGCCATCTTAATGATCATACAGCTGTTGATTCATTAAATGAATCATAGAGGCTGGTGCTTGGATGAATATCTAATGGGTTAGATAGAGGACTCATCAAGCACCGTCAAATGATTATTAAGAGATGATCTCCAGCCTGAGTAGGATATGGCAATCCTTTCTCACATAGGTTGATATCTGACCAACCTCTTGATGCAGCTCCTCTGCATGGGAATAGTGATTCAGAGGTGTCAGATTAGTTAGGTCAATGGGTTGACTTAGCGAGATCGAGATAACCTAAGTCCTATGTTGAATGTTGTCACAGCATAGGCACACATCCTCTGACCGGAGACAGATGTGATACTATATGTCTGAGTGTGTACATTTGGCAGACCAGTAGGTTGATGACCTAACCAAGGTCTATATACCGACGAGCTGGTGTGCATATAAGGGCATATGAGTAATACAATCTCTCAAAGAGATCATATAGGTTCACTTATGAACCGGAAGACATGATCTCACTCATGAGGTATTGGGACCGATTATATTCCATGCATGGTCGTCGTGCTTTGGAAGCATGACAAGAATTTGAAGGTATGATATATGCTTTGGGAAAGCATATGATCGATACCAAATCCCAAATGACCAAGATTGAGAAACTTGGTGATCAAACCCTGAAGAAGACAGTATAAAATAGATCTTCATCTTCAAATTGATCATTGGTCTTCCAGTATGCAGGATGTGCAGGTATTGAGAATACCTGAGGGTGATGTGATCATAAACGATTGTATAACCATGACGCTTCCAGTTCGAGGGAGTGATGAAACAGGTCTGGATTTTAGTGACTCCTCTCAAGAGAGAAGTAACTTGATCTTAGTCCAAGTGTTGGACATTGATCTGAATGTGATTCAGATGCAATGAGAAGATTAAGTATACGGACTTGATTTAATCAAGCATCTATGAGAGGTCCGTTAGATCTAGATTTGAGATGAGATCTCAACATCCAAGTCACTATACGTGGAACAGTACAATCACCCTGTCCTTATCTCCAAGTATCTACGGAGAAGGCACATTATTCTTGAAGGAGTTCAAGAATAATTCCTATGATGAATTTAGTATCCAATGCAAGAAGGTTTTGATAATTAAATGAGATTTATTTATCAAAGTATAATATGAATAAGATTCACATTGTGAGAATGTGTCCAAGATAATTAAATGAGATTTAATTATCAAGTATAATATGAATAAGATTCATATTGTGAGAATGATTATCCAAGGTAATTAAATAGGATTTAATTATCAAGGATAAGCAGATCATGGATAGTGCTATCCAGAATATCTGTGTATATTATAAATGGGATTTATAATATATCAGAGAGAGAGAAATATGGTAAATAGCTTTTGTTAATTATTAATGTGGATTGGATCCACGAGAAATGTAATTTACAAATTAGTTTGGGATGTGTATATGATTCACATATTTTTCAATGGCATGATTGAAATATTCACAAATTAATTTGGAATTAATTTGGTGGATATTATTGCAATAATAATTATTGCAAATAATTAAGAAATAATAATATAAATAAAGGGAGACAAAACCACCAATAATCATAGGTGGTGTCACCTATGACTTAGTCATAGGTGACGCCTCCTTGATTTTAGGAGGGGTGTTGTCTCCTCTTATTTGTTGTCTTATTATCTCTTGATAAATTGATTTATGTTAATTAATTAGTGTTGGTAATAATTCAACATATATTTAATTTAATATAAATTAATGTTGTTGGTTTTTGACCAACAACAATCATAGCCGTTGGATGGCTCTTGGCTTATAATGATCGTTGGATCCATGAGAGCCATGGATTGGGATTCATTGGATCCCGAACTAATATATAAAGAGGGAAGCCTTAGCCCTTGAAAGCTACACAAAGTAGACGCCTACTCTACTTCTCTCTCTCACTCTCATTCTCGTGCGCTCTCTCTCTCTCTCTGTCTCTGTAGGGTGGCCGACCACCATTGTTGAGAAAGGAGAGAAGTTCTCGCCTTCGCCTTCGACGACTCGAGGATCTCCTTCTTCTTCATGGCTACTTGCTATAGAGGAAGACGACGGATTTCGCTTGACGAAATCAGGGGATCTATTGCTTGGATCTTCATCGAGGATTGCGGGAGGAACACAACTCATCATCGTGCCCGCAAGTGCATTCTTCGTGGATCGGACTTGAGACAGGAGGATCTCTTGTTTGGGATCTCACGATCACAACCACGCTTCAAAGGTATTCCTTATACTTTTTGGTTTGAAGAAACGATCCGAGAAGTGTTCTCGTGATCATGTGGTTTCATCGTTTGATTTAAAATTTTTTAAATTCCGCTGCACCTTGCGACTAGTACGACTAGTCACCCCGATCGTATTCGATGCGATCGTCACGCTTCCGTGATGCTCTTGAGGATTCTCAATATCCTTCAGTGTTAACCTTCCATATAGTTGACCATGAGGACATGACAATCTCAAGCATAAGGGGGTAATTAGGATTCCTCAGGTGCGCCTATCTCTTGTTTCATATTTTGTGATTTTGCTTAAAAATCAAAAAAACGCAAAATTTTTGAAATTCTTCCAAAACCTTGTCTTTGGACCAAAAAAATCTTTTCATTCTGATCTACTTGTTTTCCATTTGAGAACATTCATCCTCATAATTTTTACCCAAGCATTTGATGATATTTTGAATCCATGAACTTGTGTTGAGGACCCTACCTCACCTTTATATAGGAGTCTCAAGAGGTTGATGTACGTTAGGCCATTCAGGCTATTTTAGCTTAATTACCCAAGAGACAAATTGGATTAGAAACCAGATGACCTTGAATCCCTTGTTAGACATGAGATAACCATCTGAACAACATTGTCAAGTACACTTGACACTTCTATCAAATTGAGGGATCCTAGAAAGATAAGTGTTCAACCCTTACCACCCATGACTCTTGGCTCGTATATTTAGGGAGTTGGGCCCTTCTAAGGGAGAAACATGACCCCAATAACTATATCTTTAAGTTGGCAAAGCTAAAGTATTCGTACATTGAAGGTATTTTAAAATATCTCCACACATAATGTAAGTACGCTCTACTTTTAATAATAAAGATGCTTCCACTACTCCTGAGCAGTGCCAGAATTGGCAACAAACTAGTGCTAATAGTCGAGGCTATTTAAAAATCCACAGGAGCAGGTGGATAAAGGGCATCAGTAGGGCCAGAGTTGGCATATCTCGAATGCAGATGGTTGAACCCTACTAAATAAAGCTTACAAATGCCAACCAAATTATTAATAAAGCTAACGGGGGTGATCCGACTTGGAAGGGAAGTTGTACCTCCCGCAGTTAGTGTCAGTGCTAAGAGAATATTGGGCTTGCACACAGACCGATCACTTGGCGAATTGGGATACTTCAAGTTGTAGAACAACACCATTTATCATGGTCTAAAGTAATGTCAGATGAGGATCCATATGTCGATTGGATTCTAAGCTCAATTTGGTGCTCAGGTGCTGTTTGACCTAAGCAACATCCATCTTTAGAGAATCCATCACCCTACTATATGTAAATAAATCGTCCTCACTCTTAGTTCAAGATTCAAAATCACATCTACTGCTAGGTAGAGAAATATGAAATGGGTTTTACTCAATGTAAAACCTAAGAAGATTAGAATTTCTTTCTTTTAGGTTGTTTTGTTTTTCAATAAATTATCTTGCTCGGGACTAGCAAGAGTCAAGCATAAGGGGGTGATGAATCTACGATTCATTGCATTATCATTGCTCATTTATATCCATTTTGTGAGCATTAGAGGATTGAGTTTGCATGATTTATGGTCATATCTTTGTGTCTGTCGGTTTTCAATGTGATCGCAGAATTGAGCTTAATTCTTGTCATTGGGGTCGGAAGTTGCATTCATATTCATGACTGGTTTCTAGGTCTTTCGCTATCCCAATCCACAACCAAAGCCTAGTTCCTAATCCCTAGTCTCAATCCTAATCTTTTATTAAAACCCCAATGATCATTATTCCATATGGTCCTAAAACCACACAAGTCTATGATATTTATTTGATAAATCTCAAGAATTGTTAGGGTCTTTCCATAAACCCACATGTTCCCATGGATTTTCATGCAACATTCCACTATATTTGAAAAGCACGTCATGTCCTAAACCTTTACCAACCTATGCATGTAGAGAGAGTTCTCTCTCTTTCTTCTTGTAATACCTCCAACCTTTGAACTACATGGTGAATATGATTTGTCTAAGGACTTTTTTGAAAAAAGAAAGAAAGAAAAGAAAAGACAAGTATTGCCACAATCACGTGTGCATGAAAATCCAGCATTCTCTCACATACCAAATCCATGCACATTCCATAATTAATCCTTTCATTCCACTAATCCCATCGTATTCTATGGCTTCCATTGCAAATCAAGCTCTCGATGTTCATATGGATAAGCCTCTGAAAACTTCAGACCCGATGATCGATATCCAATTTACCAGTTGAGATTAATTTTCCATATTCGAATTCGATCGGTGATTAACCCTTCAGCGTCAGTGACATAATCTCATGCATTCAGGTAGCAATATTCGAATGATATCTCTAAAATAAGATCCCTGGACACCTATTTGTTGCTGCACTATTTCTCTGGGCTGCAAACTCAGCGCCAATGATTTAAAAGATTACAGAACGAGATCACGACCATTATGGTTGCATCACACTCCATTCCAATCCAAGGGCATTCTGCCGCTATATTAGGACTGTTTTGCATGAGAAGGAAATAAATGCTGGTTTGAGAGAAATCGAGGGAATGAGCTGTGACCACCGAGTTGACAGTGACGTGCAGAAATCATGCATGACTAATTCAAATGGAGAAGCAAACGTATTGCATTTGAATATGGGGAGACCTGCAATCACGCCAGAACTGTTGGAACGTCAGAGATAAATAGAGTGAGGGGTTGGAATGAGCAAAAGAGCGGGCTTTGGAGACTGCATAGGGAGGTTACGCAACCACTAACACGAAGCTTCAGAAGGCCAACTCTCCGTCAAGAGAAGCGGATGTTCGCTCTCGCGTTCAGTAGCAGCCATCCGATCAAGACACCTTGCCCGACTCATCTCTCTATTTTTCACTCTTCTTGATTTTATTTTCTTTTGATTCTACAATTTTAGGTTCAGCTTCTTTATTATTTTATGCCTTCATAATTTGTTTGCAGGTCAGGTTAAACTCTGAAAAGGAACACCATAGACTATGCTGAGATTTGATTGTTGTGGACAATATCTGTGATGGATTGAGCGATAGTGCAAATTGACGATTTGGCAAAAGTCGTGGGAGACGGGGGAGAGGGAGACGCAAGCAACACAGAGCTTCAGAAGGCCAACTGTCTGTCAAGAGAAGTGGCTATTCGCTCTCGCGTTCAGCGGCAACCATCCGATCAAGACCCCTTGCCCGACTCATTTATATTTTCCTCTTCTCGATTTTATTTCATCATATATTCACATGTCCTTCTTCTCTTATTTTTAAGTTCTATGAATTGGCATTCAACTATCATTTATCCCCACTCGTTTTTTTGGAGTTCAGTTAGAAGTAACTGCTATCTTGAGATTGCATGTTCCCCTAATATTTCATATGGATTTTTGTTATTTTGTTGCATTCATTTGAACAAAAGAAAAGAAAAGGTTACTCATCGAATCTGCTTCCCTGTGTTCGACTTGTGACTCTCCACTATACACGCACACATTTCATTTGTGTTCTGTTAATTTTGAGTTTCAGATATAAATTTTATTATTGATTCGTCCTCTATCTTGTGCACAACGACTCGGTTTTTACATCGATTTATGCACTTTGATTTTTGACGATCACACATCTAGGTCTTCACTGTGTTGAGTAGGTGAACCGGGGGTTTGCCTTGTGTCTTGATTGTGATTTGGAGTCCATTACGTTTTCATCTATTCTTCGAGTAGTCAGTCCCATCCGTGTGAGTCATCCATTTTTCATCTTTGAGTCTCTCTACCTCTCTTATACATATATCTCTTCATTTGTACTGAGTCGTGATATTGGTGCTTGAGCTCAATCATCTTTGCCAGATCTTTCATTTCTCTTCTTTCCCACCCTCCTCATGTCCCCCGTATCATCTTTTCTCTTACATGGGATTGTTGTGCTTTCAGATATCACCCGCATCGAGGATTTTGACTTGCATTGCTTATTTGAGTAAGTTGGGAACACTTATGAGGATGCTGAGATTGGTGTGCTATATTTGGTGGATCTGAGTTGAGATTTGTGCTTGGAGCTTCTTGAGGATTTCTTTTACGATGTACGACCTTTAGATGTGATTCCTAATCGAGGATTTTTGGTCTCGCACACTAGATTGAGGATATGATGCGTTTTCATGATTAAATGTTGATTTCATGTGCTTTGAACGATTTACCTATTTTGAGGTTCCTGCCATCTTGATTTCGAGGATTGATTGACTATCTTGATCTATACTTCAGAGTGATGGTGACCAGAACCCACATGATCGTCTTCATCCACCTTACTGATCCATCCTTGATCTCCTGCTTCTATTATCCACCTGTGGCACTTTGAGGATTCTTGATTATCTTTTGTGCCATCTCATCTAGATTGGATTGACTTGAGGGACGTACTGTGATTGATATGATTATTCAACCCTCTACGATCTTATGCCCTCTAATTGATTGATTGGTTGATTGCTTTTGAGGATATGAGATTTGATGCCAGCAATCCCAAGACTTGATTGACCTAGTTCGCATTACTCCCCGAAGACTATCTGTGGGAGGATGCAACACATTCTCTACGCTCGGTTCCCTCACTGTTTATGCTACCTATCTGTTGGAGCATGGAACCGAGTTGTCCGATTTGGCTGTTTGGCCTCCTTGCTGATTGTGCGCCCGATCTGTAGGTGCACGAGGCCTATGTCCCTGACTCCTATGGGTCTTCTCTCCTTGACGACCCTCGCAAGGATGGGCTTCACTTTTCTGATTATTCCTTGCCTAGTTCATAGTGCTCTCCGAGGGTTATCTGCGAGAGAGTATGACACCTTGCTAGATCTGAGGTCTCTTCTGTTGGTAGACGATTTATTGTCTACCGAGACCTTTCTGATTGACTCCTTTGAGTCCTCTCTCTCCTTGACGACCCTTGCAGGGATGAGATCTCATCTATTATTCCATGATTAGTTTGCATTGTTCCTTGAGGACTATCTGCAGGAAAATGCAGCAATTTCTTTACGCTCGGTTCCCCTTGCTGATAGTGTCTCCTATCTGGAAGAGTACAGAACCGAGTCGTCTGATATATCTTCTAGTCCCCCTGCTATGTTGATTATCTGATTTATTAGATCTTGGATTCCCCTCTGCCTAGACTCATTTGACTCTGCTCTCCTTGAGGGTCCTTGCAAGGATGAGCCACCTTTCTCTGATTATCCGATGCTTAGTTGACAGTATGCTCCCCAAGGGTTGTCTGCGGATGCTACCACATTTTCTTGATTTGTCGGTCTCTTCTGCGGGTAGATAATCTGTCGCCTACCAAGACCGCTTCTATTGATCTGTCTGATGGATCAGGCTCCTTTGAGCCCGCTCACTTTGACAACCCTCGTAAGGGTGATATTCTGATTATTCATTGATTAGTATGTATTACTCCCCAAGGGTTATCTGCGGGAGGGTACATCATATTTTAGGTACTCAGCTTCTCTTCTGGTGCTTCCTTTTTGGAGGAGCACGAAGTTGAGGATGCTGATTTTGGTACTCGATCTCCTCCCTGATTGTGTATCCTCTCTGTTGGAGCACTGAGTCGAGTCTTCTAATTACTCTATGATCTTGCTCACCTTGAGGCCCCTCGCAGGGTTGAGCCATATCTTGTGTTGTTCTGTGTATTCCTGTGACTTTCTGACTCCACGACCACCAGACATCACACAGTCTCATGTTCTTCACTCGTACATCTTTGAGACTTTGATTGACCTGAGGGGTCTATCCTGTTCCTTTTCCCTCCATGTCTTACGATATCAGCTATGATCTCACATTCCTTCCTTATGAGCCGATGTCTGCTTTCGTTACTGATCCCTGGTTTAGTTTCGATCTCTTGTCCCCGGTAGCTGACACCCACCTGATTGCATATCCGGATGTCTTTTTACCTTCTGACTGCATCCTCGTTCTCACAGGGACACGATGACAAGAGCACGGTATTCATTTATAGGATACCGTCATGTACTTCATATTCTTACTTGTTGTATATACGTGTTGTGTATTATATTCCTTCTTTCATCCCTATATCTATTGTGCGCCCAGATCTTTCAACATATCTGCGTGACTGTACTTAGGACGTACTTTGTCCTAAGTATAGGGGGGTACACACCATGTTGTTCCTTCTTTGTTTTGTTTCATCACTTCTGTTATTGCTTATACTTAGGGACCTTTCACCCTAAGTATAGGGGGAGTGATGTACATTCTCTATGATCTTTTTCATCTATATGTATGTCTTTGTCTTTTCTTCTTTTCCTTTTCATTTTTCTTTATCTACTGAAAATGTGTCGCCCCTTTGTGTCAGTTTTCTGTCTTAGGACGTATTTTGTCCTAAGTATAGGGGTGTGTGCACCCCTGACTATTTCATTCATTGGTCCCCTCCACTGTCTCCTCTCTTGTTGATCTACTCTGCTATACTTAGGGATATCCCATTCTAAGTATAGAGGGAGACAATCTGAGCTGTGATCTGTTTATTTTAATTTTTCATTTATTCCCACCTGTGACCCTCTCTGCATTGTGTACAGTCTGCTATACTTAGGGTTATTTGATCCTAAGTATAGGGGGTCGGTCACCTTCTTATTCATTTATCTCTTTATTCTTTCAGTCCTTATTCTTTCAGTCGTTGTAGTATAGGCTTTTATATACTCAGTACGCGTTATGTCTTCTCTTTCTCTTATTCGATCTATGAGGACATAGCTCATGCTATGTATAGGGGGGTCATATATACTCTGTATATACTTTAGCCATAGCTCGTACTTTCATTAATAAATATGGCTAAAATATACGATATATACATAAATAATTCATTAATTCATTTAATAATAATAGTCATTCCTCAAATTCTTTTTGTATATACTAATTAATAAATTAGGTTAAAAATATTTTTGTAAAATGATTTGAAAAATGGTGTGAACCATTTGGAAAACTTTTTGTGAAGTGTTTTCAACCTTTGTAAAAATATTTTTATGTGCAAAAGTTCTTTTCTTTGTGTGAAATAAAGGATTTAAAAACCCATAATGATTTTGAAAATGTTTGTAAAAATATATTGAAAAATGTATATATTATTTGAAAATCTTTGCAAAATGGCTTTCAAATGATTGTAAATATTTGTAAAAATTATTTTGCACTATAGTTTTCAAAATTATTTTCAAATAAATTTGAGGAATGAATGTATTATTAAAATAGGAATAAAATGTGTTTATAAATCAAAATAAAATTCTTTATCAATTGTATATATGTACCTACAATAATAACTTTGTTAAAACCTGTAAATTCTTTAATATTCTTAACTCTTGTAAAATAAAGAAGCACGTCCATGTAAATAGCTATAAATATTCTATACTTTGTGTGCCTAAATTCTTTTTATTTTACAAAATTCTTTTTGTAAAAAGATTCTTTGATTTTAAAATCCTTTGAACAAATGCACCATTCTTTGCATTATTGTACATAACATTTACATAGCATTCATATTCTTTCAATTGAGCTTGATGATTGAACTAGTCCAATAAAGTCGAAGATTGGAGCTTAGTTGGACCTTACTGCACCTAACTGCACTGGAACCTTATGGGAACTAGGTTTAAGGTACTTCAGGTCCAATAGGACTTAATTCTGTGAGACTCAGGGCTGGGTTCAAGTCACCTCAAGTGACTAACTAGAACTTTTCGAGACACACACATGACTCTTGTCGGTCGTGACCTAACTTGGACACTTGCACCTTTCACTTGGCTCAACGCAGTTGGAGTGGTGAGGGGGTTGGATTTGCCAGTCTGAGACGCACATAGGTGGAAACATTCATCCTCGTCTAGGGAGAGAAGTGCACCCCAACCTGGTCCAGTTATAATGAAGTCGAATGAAAGGAGAGTGTGGGTTGCAATAAAGCTTCAAAAGAGGGATAGTCTTCTGGATCAAGAGGAAAAAGTTCTTGTGTAAATGTTGTTGTAAATAGTATTTCAAAAAAACTCCAAAAAAAGTGGACATGCCTGAAAATAAAAAATAATAAAATGCATGCCGGAGTATGTATATAAGTTGTACAGAAAATAAGCAAGCTTGAGCATCAATGTTATGCCATGTTATACCATGTGAGCCTGCAGCTGGATGACTTGACTACACTTGTCATGCATCCTGGGATAGGTAGCTACAACAGCTACTATCCATTCTTTTCTTGACCTCCTCCTCTTGAGTTGGATGACACTTGAACTTAGAAGGGAATACCCCGCTCGTTGAGGACCGAGTGCTGGATTGGGGAATCATTGGGTTGTCATTCTGGAGAAGTCAGTTCCTTTGTCATTTCAGTTGGGGAGGGCCAGTATCACTTACACTGTACAAGTCAGTTTCATAGTCATAAGGGTTTGCGTATGATGTAGGCTAGTTCTGACCTGGCTATTGAGGTGGTTTGAACCGAGTTCTGTGACTCTCGAGGGCTGTTGTGCTTTAAATTTGGTTCCTGATTAGGTTCCACACACATTTTCACATCAAGGTCTAACCTGAGCTCCAAACTTTGACTTTGTACAGATAAGTTTAATAATCATGATCAATTCCATTTATTCTTTATTCTTTACTCTTTATTCTTTCTTTTCTGTTCTTCTTTATTCTTTTCTTACTTATTGCATAAGTGTTTGCTAGGGACTAGCAAAGGCAAGTATAGGGGGGTGATGAATCTCCATTTCATCACCTTTATTCTATAATTTTGGCCTTAAAAACCCTGGCAAATGCATGTAAATAGCATCAATTTGTGCATAATAGCATTCATTATTTATTGTATTATTTGTATATTAAATAATTTTTTTATGCCAAAATTATATAATAAAGAGAAGAAAATAAAAGGGAATAAAATATTGAAAATATTTTATGACCCTAAACCCCAAGACCAAGTCAAGAATTGAATTGGTCGACAAGGAATAAAGTAGGGGGAGATAAGTGCCAAAATACAATAAAAATGCTATTTATTTATTCATTCTTTTATTCACTTTCAACACCTATTTTATTCTTTATTGTTTATTCATCAAATAAAGAAACTTTGTACATAAAAGTTGTAGATAATAATGTAAATAAAAATACAAAATTGAGTTTGTACAAAAATAATACACAATGTGCATTTTTACACAAAATAAAAAGCCAAAAACCAAACTTCACAGACCCATATCTTTTCAATAAAAACTCAAAACATAACAATATAACCTCTAATTATATATAACTTTTCACAAGCTATTTAATGGTGGTGGTTTTATATTTTTTGGAGTTACTGTGTAGAAGTTATGTTTTGGGCCCCTATTATACATTCTACCGATTAAAATATTCAATTTATTCATTATTCGTTTTTTTACAAAATCATATTTTTATAATTTTGTGAATATTATTTATAACATATGTGATAAAAAGAAAATAAAAAAAAACCATGTGATAACATAGATAAAATACCTTTGTTTCTACTTGTAAATAAATAAAAGGGAAATATATTCTTTCATTCTTTATTCATTCATATTTTTCTAATGTTGTAAATATTGTTTATATGCTACTATTACAAAACTAAAATAAAAATCATCAAAATACATTAAAATAAAAAATGTATATAATACATAGGTAAAATACATATAAATATACCTATATAATACACATACTTATTTATTTAGGTGTACAAATTACATCATAAAAATAAAATAAAAATATATTTATACTCACAAAAATAAGTTATAATTATATAAAATAAAATAATAACATAATAAAATACAATATATAAAATAAAAATAAAAATACACAAAACATAGATGATTATACCTTTATATACACTAATAAAAAATAATTACTAATAAATAAAGCCAAAAAAATAAAAATCATAATAAAATATTAAATAAAATAATAAACAATTTTATTTTATACATAAAAATTATTAAAATCATTTACAATTTATAAATAATTAATTTTGAATAACTACCCTATTTTGTCCTGTAGTGTGTCTAGGTGGCCCAATCAGGTCGCGTCAAATGTTGACCGCGGTCAACTTGACCCCCTGTTGCTTGATTTGACGTGACATGTCTTTTCTCGCATTTTCTTGCCATTTTCTCGACTGAACCATCGATTACCCGACTTCGATCGCTTCACAAGATTTCTTCATTATTCATCCAGGATCCACACCGATACCTTTGCATGCTTGTACATACGCCGGATTCTTTCCTATCGCCTGGTCAATAAGGGTGCCCATCGTTGTGTATATATAAGAACCTCCTCCGTTCTTCTCAAATTTGGTCAATTTTCCGAGCCTTTCTGCCCCCGCCTTCGGCCTAGCGAGCTCCTTCGTGACAGGGAGGAGCCCCTGGAGGGTCCGAGCGGGTGGAATGAGGAGGAGGTTGCACCCAGGTGCCACGCCGGCAACCTCTGCTCCTTGCCCTCGCCGGCAGGTAAGAGCTGCACATTTCTTCATTTTTAGTTAGGTTTTAGTTCCAGCATTTAATTTATGCATTAAGTTTAGTGATTAGATTTTCGATTTAGCATGAAATGACCAAATCGTAGTTCACCGCAGCTCCGCTCCGGTGAACGTGCTCACCGTACTTCCGATAATTTTTCACCTCGCCTCTTCACCCCATTTCGTGCCCACTCGCTTCTCCACTCATTTCAGCCATCAGCCCAATTAGATCTGCCCTAGATCTGTGAATCATCGCTCCACCTCCGCTGCATCGCCGGAGCAGGCCCATACTACCTCAATTCGCCTCGATTCTCCACCAATCAAAGCCTAGACCGCTCGCCTATTCCTTGTGATACTTTTGCATTCATTTGCATTTCAGAGGGCTCCATCCGAGGGGCTTTGACTGTTGGGAAGCAAGGCCCAAGTCAAGCTTCTTTGCCAGATCTTCCTCGAGCACCTGGGCCTCGAGTGAAGCCATCTTTGGACGCGGGAGACTCCTAGGAACCTAAAGAGACCCTCGGCGGAGGGAATGGAGGTCGGAGGAGCTCGCGCGATCAGATCCAAACTCGCCCAAGCGAGTTCATCCCCAGTTCTTCGAGTCGTCTTCCCCACCATCCGATCAAAAAGGGAGCTCCATATGCAGCAGCATATATCAGATCGGGCCATGTCCCAGCCGTTGATCGCTGCCCAGTGATCTAATATCTCCCGTTGATCGTGAACCGTCATCCACCATTGCGAGCGCGACACGTGTTCAAGTGAAGCCATCCCGATCGTCTTCCCGTGCCTATATTGGTAAATTGCACATCTCACCCCTCATTTTTTGTATTTATTATTTAGTCCTATAAATAAAATGTAATGTTATAAAATAAGTAGAAATTTTGCATCGAGGACCTTGTATTTACTTTAATTGCTTTTACGTCCAATCTATGTCACCTCACGTGCTCTCACGCGAGGTAGAAAAATTGCAGGGATACCCCTACAAGTTTTGTAAATTGTTATTTAGTCTAGTAAATTTAATTTCACGTTATAATTTTTTGTAAAAAAATCAAGTTGGTCGCTGAACTTTCATGTATTTACATTTTGGTCCCTGCCTGTATGCGCCACGTGTAGTCCCACGTGTTGGTAAAATTGTACATAAGCCCTGCGGGTTTTGTAATTGTAATTTGGTCATTAGAAATTACTTGAATGTTGTATATTTCTGGTATAATTGCACAGAGCCCCCAGATGTTTATTTTATTTACACTTATGCCCCTGCTAGGACATATATTTTTGTAGCTTTCATCTATTTATTAAAAACAACTAACTTGCTCCAAAAAAATAACAAAAGGAGGGATAAATGCTTTATGCCTTGTAGATTCATGCCCATATTTTTAGTTGGCATTTGTGGCATTTAGTCTATTTATCAAAATTAAAAAGGAGCCTAAATAACCCCTGTCTAATTTATAAAATACCAAAAAATATAAAAACTTAATGAAAAATTCCAAAAAAATATATATAGTATATTTTGATATTTATTGAGTTCAGAAAACAAAAAACCCTAAAAATAGTAAAAGAAAATTTAAAAAACCAGAAAGCTCCAAAAGCCAATAAAAAAATAAAAATCCTACAAAAATACCAAAAATATGTTTTTCTGTTTTGTAATTATTCAATATATTATTATTTATCAAGTAAAATTAATTTGGGTAATTTTGGGACTTATTTATTATATTTTAAAGCCCAAATTAATTTTGGATTATTTATTAATCCCTTATTTGGATTAATTTTGACTTTAAAAATACATAAAAAATTAGCATAAATTCCAAAAAAATAATAATAAAATTAGAAAAATATAAAAATCAGAAAAATAAATTATTTGCTATATTTTGACTATTTTTAATTATTTTTATTTATATAATATCTATATATATATATCTTATCTTGTATTTACACATATATATATATTATATTTAAATCAAAAGGAAATATAAAAAGATAAAAACATAAAACGAAAATACAAAATCAGAAAATTAAAAATAAAAAAACATAAAACAAAAATAAAATTTAAAAAATTAAAAATTAAAACCCACAAAACAATAACATCGACAAGAAAAGAATTGAATAATTTTATGTGCATATTTTTGCCCCCAAACTGTTAGCTCCCAGTGTTCGACACTCTACACATGCTTATTCCTGTACACATTTTCTTATAGAGTTATAATAAATTTTAACTCTACATTTTTGAGATTTAATTGCTTTATTCATATTATGGGTTAATTGTTGATTAACCGAGGTTTTCGTCGGTCAACGCATCGACTACGTTCCTGCCTTGTGTGGAATGCATGACTGATGATTATCTTGTGTTATCAGGTAGCCTGAGAGAAGTTTCTAATTCTGGCTCGCATCTGGTTGAGTGTGAAGGAACATAGACTTCAGTTCCTCCTAGGTCGTCACGACCTTTCCTAGATGGTTGACCCAATACATGGCCTTGTCTTGGAGACTGAAGGGGATTTCGATCATCTTGACTACACCTAATAGGATGTTAGGGTAGTGCGTAGTTCTTCAGATGTGAGAGAACTGCTGCAGGTGAATGCATGGTTCCTCGTTGCTATTCCCATGAAATGTGGGTAGAAGATCAAGGAATTTAGGCTTCAACTCGAAGTGAGCGTGCACTGGTGGGATGCAAATCCACTCGGTCATCTGGCTGTTTCCAGGGTTATAAGTTTCTTTCAGCGTCGGTTTGGCGTTCTCATTCCTAGGCTCTTCTTCCTCTTCTGGATCATCACGAGGTCTTTCTCCACCTCTTCCTCCTATTGGTCTGTTCCTCATGTCATTCAACATGTCTTGAAATGCGATGGGCTTTCTCAATCAGTTGATGATGGATGGCTTGAATGGAAGCCAACAACTAAGCATTTACATGGTTCTGATCTAGCATTGAGCTTTGCTTTGATTGGGGTAGCTGCTTCCCTTTACCCTTTCCTTAAGGTGCCATCTCTGGGTATAAGTCTGAAGAAATAAATACCGGATTGGGATCCAGAACTGGCTTCTATCTGCAATGTAAGAGAATCCCAATCAGACCACTTGAAATTGAATGCCATATGTAGTGATGAATATGAGATTAGGGTCAATCCCAGATGGTTGTGAATGGAGTAAAGGATGTATACTAAAATAGACCTCCATTCGCAATAGGCGGAAGTGGGACAAGAGTGGTCCCGCTTACTAGGAGATAAAGGAAAGTGGAAAGAAGATGAGGAGTCTGGAGATCGGTTCGTAAGTTCAGAAACGGTTTCTCAGGAATCACCTCGAATTATTGATGATGCCCGATCCATGGAATGGATGTAGGTGTCGGTGGAGTCCCGACAAAACCATCCATCGATCGACAATGTGGAACAAAAGGGTATCGTTGCAGGAAGAAGAATAGGATGGTTAACAAGGATTAAAAGGAGTATAAAATAGTAGAAAAGATCAAAATGAGCATGAGGTCAAAGGGGAGGCATATATGACAAAATTTTACGCAGGTGCACAGGACTTGATCTTTGAACCTTAATCTAGATCCATACAAACACAATACAAAATTGGGTTCACCAACTCAATACAATGTGAAGCTGTAAAGGATCAACTATTTTTATCTTTTCATTTTTAGAGTTGTTATTTCAGACATATTTTATTAAGTCCTTAGATGCTAACCCTATAGGAGCGAGAGTACTATCGGAAGAGTATCCCGTACTTGTCATCCTCATTTGTAACCTGTAGTCTGTACTTTTTTAGGTCCTTGTAAACCATCATGGATCCCTACTCAACCAAAGAATAAGAGGGAGGAAGCTGATAAGCGAAACCACTACTTCAGACCTCGCTAATAGCAGAATCACCCGTGAGTGTGCAAGGACCTACTCGGATGCAAACCGATGAGACAGATACACCCGTGAGGGCATGGCTTAAGTTCAGTAATTCGAACCAAGTAGATGTTCCACACAAGGAGAGAACACCATCGTTGATAGGGCCCTACTAGATTACGTACTATAGAAGCACCAATACGTCGGAAATCCAGGCGATACACAAGGCAGTTATAGACTGAGTTTTGGGCTCTAATCCTTAGCAGATCGCGCATCGCTCATGGGAGGGGTTTTGGTCCCCTCCTATGGTACTTGAAAATAATGAGGGCTTTATGAACCCCAAGCAATGAAAACCATTACATATTTTAATTAGGTCAATGTTTATTTAGCAGTCCCCTTGTTTTAGAGTTTTTGGATTTCACCTTTTTTGGATATTTTGCATACAAGCGCCTAACGATTTTGTAGATTTTCATTTAAGTCCTAGGTGCTCAAAATAAGAGAAAGATAGCGAAAAAGCCGTGCAAGATAATTCGATAATGCAAATCTCATTATTGAATCTAATGATGCATGCAGAGTTTGGGGACTTACAGTGCTTCCCAGCTCTCTCCATGTGATATGCAAAATAGAATTTTTAAACCTATTTACACGACAATGTGCAATTGAAAAAATCACCCTAAACAATATCTGCTATTGTTCGTGAAGAACCATATGTCAATTATTAAGAAAAAATCCTAGGGTCCGGACTTGGAGACATCTCGGTGCCCGCCACAATGGGTCCTGCTATCGCTGTACGATGCCTCTCTCAGCGCGCGGGTTTAAGTCCAAGTAACTAATAATTATTAATTTGACTAGATCCAAATGTAACGACGCCATTTTATGAATGAGGTTCTGCGAGGGTCTAATGTAGTCTAGAGAAGGCGAGAACTACATTTTCGCTGAAGCGACCGCTCACGAAACCCCAATTCAATCAACAATTAACCCACAAATGAATATAGCAATGTAAATCAAGATTGTGGAGTTAAAATTTATTATAACTCTACATCAAGTGTGTATAGTGTGTAAGCATGTGTAGAGGTTGAACTCATGGAACAAAAGGTAGAATGTGCAAGCAAATGAAAAAATTATCATTTCATCTTGTCTTTTTTATTCTCTTTTTGTGTACGTTTTATTATATATATATTTATTGATTTTTGTTTTTATATTTTTTAATTGTTTTTAATTTTATAATTTTTATTTTTATTATATTTTTCTAATTTCTAATATCTTTTTCTTTTGAAAAATATATATTATAGGCTTATATAAAACTATATATACCATGCAAGGTAATATAATTATAAATACTACTAAAAAATCAAAATTATGAAATAAAATCTTTTTAGGTTTTATATAATTTTATACTATTTTTATGATTTTTCAAGAACTTTTACTTTTTTAGTATTTTGAAAGTAAAAAGTATCCCAAAATAAGGATTAAATAAATAGGTTGAATTGATTTGAAAGTTAAAAATAATGAAAAGTGTTAAAATTCTTTAAATCAACTTATAATAAATAATAATAGAAAGAAAATTTAGGGACACAAATAAAAATTTTTGGAATTTTTTTGGCGATTTTCCTATTTTTACTGGATTTTAAAGCTTTTTAATTTTTAGTCCTTTTCTTTTTTTTTGTTTTTAGGTATTTTTGATCTGGAGTCAATATAGGTAATAATAAACACACTATAATTTTTTGTAATTTTTAAGGCATTTTGATATTTTTTTTGGCATTTTGAAAGCTACATAGTGAATAATGTTCATTATTTGAATTTTAATAAAGATATAAATACCTCAAAATGTAAAATAAAAATCATGGTAATGAAATACATCCTTCAAGGCATTTACATGCATTTTTCCAAAATTAAATACAAACATGAGGTATTTTTTTAACAAAAATAAATAAGTAAATAAAAATTAATGTGCTAGCAGTGACCTATCTGCAATAAACACAAAGTATACATGCATTTTAAAACTACTTTACAAAATCCAGGGGCATACAAGAAATTTTCCACAAAATACATAAATTAAAAGCACCCCGGAGGGGTATTTATGCAAATATACAAAAATTCCAGGTCCCATATATATTTTCCAAAATTTTTGACACTGAATATACAATTTTCTGCATTAAATATAAATAAATAAAATCAGAAGGGTACACCCGCAAAATACCCAACTCACGTGCCAAGCCACCTGACCTGAGATGGCGTAGACATGAACACACTATCAAGAAATAATAGGGGGCTTACTATAGAAATTTCACTATTATTTACTCTCTAGACTATATTTTAAATACTAAAAAGAAATAAGAAAAGGCAGAGGGGGCTTAGTGCGAATTACCCCTTATTTATACGCGGGTCGATGGCTGAGATCTCCTCACTTAAACATGTGGCGACCTCACATAGCGCGATGATTGTTAGATTTATGATGGCTAGGATTAGATCTTGGACTGTGATCGGGCGGTTGGGGCTCGATTGATCGAACGTCATCTGCTTCATATAGAATGACATTCTTCATCGGACGGTCCTAGAGTGTCTTGGAAGAACACTCCAGGAACAGTGCTATGCGTGGCTTCGATCCTCTCCTCCTCTCTGTTCTGAGCTCCTTTTGCGATGCTCCATGCCTCGGGGGAGCTACCTCTATCACCGACGAACTCATGCACACACAGTTGAAGGCACTACAAAGATTGGAGAGGGGTCAAAGAATGAAAGAATGAATGGGTTCTTTATTTGTAGATAGAGGTTTGGTCTATATTTGATCGAGATTTATTCGTGGCTCAATGCAGATCAACATGATCTAATGATGGCATGAGAAAGAAGGTTGTGATGGGAAGAAAATCGAAGAAGAGCTCGAGGTGGGTTGGTGATCAGGGCGGCGTGGAAAATTCGAGGAAATGGGCACTCGATGCTCTGACATAATTCAGAGAGGAAGGTAGTACATACTTGTGTCAACAAAAGAATGACTCTGGTTGGTCCACGTGGACCAACCAGAAAAATCAAGGAAGAAATGCCTTGTAAAATGAATAATAAATATCAAATGAATTTATTAATTTTAGGTTATAAAATTAGAAAATGCTTATTATTTTACTTTAATCTGGTTTATTTTTAGTTTTATATGTTAATATATTATAAGTTACTTTTTAGGGGTCATTTATAGGTCTATTTACCTATATATTAAGTATTTTATTTTTATTTTGCATTTGTTATTTTATTATTTTATATACATAATTTATATATTTATAACTTATCTAAATATATGCAAATATATTTTTATTATATTTTTCTGATGTTATTTGTATACTTAAATAAATATATGTATTTTTTATGTAGGTATAAATACAATATATTCATTTATGTTCTTTGATGTATTATTTGATTATTTTTTACCTTTAAATGGTTTTTTATTATTATATTTGTAATTAAATATAAACAATGTTTGTAAGGGTATAAAAATATAAAAGAGTAAAAGAATGAAAGAATAAATTCCACTTTTATTTATTTACATGTATTAGTATATATAATTCATTTATACATGATACTATACTTATTTATTTTACTTTTTTTTGAAGAATTTGTTTTATTTTAAATATGTTCATATGTTACACGTGGCTATCTTTCTAGAGTACTCACTGGCAGATTTTGCTGAGAGATGGTAGGATGCTGTAGTATCTGAGTTGGGCCATGAGCCAACATGGGACGATTTCGAGACGAGGTTCAGGTCCTACTTCTTTTCTGTGAAGTGGAAGGAGTCCTAGCGTTGACTTTTTACAGAGCTTCGTCAGGGATAGATGACATCTAGAGACTACTTCGTCAGATGCACCGAGCTGTCTCGACATACACCGGCAGCTGGCACATTTCCAGAGGAGAATCTGGAAAATTTTATCAGAGGAATGCAAGAGGAGGTGCAGGAGAAGCTGGTTGGATTACACATCACTTCCATCTTCGTGGCTACTAACACAGCGGAGAAGTTTGAGGATATTCGTGAGAGACGTTTTGGTAGTTTGTCTGGAGCAGCGCCTAGATCGCGACGATCTTTTGGGCCGATCCGTCAACCGTTTCAGCAGTAGAGGTCAGCCAGGCGATTCCGACTTACTGGTTCGTCATTCTCAAGAAGTGCTTGCTCTTCTCCATCGACTACTTTAGGAAGACAATTGTCTTCATGATTCCGGATTTACCCGAGTTCACTTTTGAGGGTACTTTACATGACTCCAAAATGGAGTACATTTCTGTGTTGCGAGCTCAACGACTTGTTGATCAGGGTTGTCATTCCTATCTAGCATTTGTTCGAGAGGTATCTGATCATGAGACAATGGCACAAGACATCCGGGTAGTATCAGAATACCCAGATGTGTTCCCTAATGAGCTACCAGGATTACCTCCTGAGTGAGAGATTGAGTTCGAGTCCACATTGCTACCAGATATACAGCCGATCTCGATGGCTCCTTACCTCATGGCACCAGCTGAGTTGAGAGAGCTGAAGGTGCAGTTGCATAAGTTACTTGACTTGGGATTCGTGAGGTCGAGCACTTCACCTTGGGGTCCTCCAGTTCTATTTATCAAGAAGAAGGACGGATCGATGATACTATGCATCGATTACAGGAAACTGAATAAGAGAACCGTTAAAAACCCGTTATCCTTTGTGCATTGATGATCTGTTTGATCAGCTCTAGGGATCTTCGATTTTCTTGAAGATCAATCTTCGCCCAGGCTACCATCAGCTGAGGATTTGAGAGTCTAATATTCCGAAGACTACATTCAGGACTCGTTATGGACACTACGAGTTTGTGGTGATGCCGTTTGGTCTCACCAATGCACCTGCAACGTTCATGGATATGATGAACAGGATCTTCCGTCCATATTTGGACAAATTTGTGGTGGTGTTCATTGATGATGTGCTCATATACTCACGAAATGAATGGGATCATGCAAATGATCTACGGATTGTCTTGGATACATTGCGGGAGAATAAAATAAATTCTTCAATAAAAAAGGTAAAATAAATAAGTATAATATCATGTATAGATGAATTATATATACTACTACATGTAAATAAATAAAAGTGGAATTTATTCTTTCATTCTTTTACTCTTTTATATTTTTATACCCTTGTAAACATTGTTTATATTTAATTAAAAATATAATAATAACAATAATAACCATTAAAAGGTAAAAAATAAACAAAACTCAGCCATGGTCGGTCCCAAGCCCGGGTAAATGAGGAGGGTTGCGTTAGGTAGCCGACAACCAGCGTAAAACAGCCGGAGACAACTTCCTAAATATTTTTTTAAAAATATTAGTTAGGATGTTGCCTCATGAAAGTCGGATCTTTTCAACATGGATTTAAGCAAACATATAGATTTCGTTGGGGCGTTCCCTACTTGCGACGCGTTGCATCGCCCGAATGCAATGAAAAATTGGCAAGGGCCGCTACATCACAGCCTAGATGTAGTGCAAAATTTGCAAGGATTCTCACATGAGGAATGCATGCGGGTAATTAAGCTAGTTCTGCTACATCACCGCCCGGATGTAGTCCAAAATTTACAATTAATGGATGCATACGAGTAAAGATGTTCGTCCAAAAGAGATTGCAACGGAAATTGCGGATTGGTAGTTGGAATATTGGCACTTTGATTGTAAAATTGATGGAGATAGTGGATACGATGGAAAGAAGGAAGATTCATATACTATGTCTTCAAGAGACTAAATGGGTTGGAGAGAAGGCAAGGAAGATCAAGAAGACAAGCTGTAAACTTTGGTATTCATGTAAAGATAAGGGTAGAAATGGTGTTAGAGTGGTTGTTCATAAGGATTTTAAGGATTGTGTGGTTGGGGTGCAAAGATTCGGGGATCGGATTATTTTGCTAAAATTGGTGCTTGAAGAAGAAATTTTGAATATAATCTCAATTTATGCACAGCAAATTGGTTTAGATGAAAGGACTAAACAAGCTTTTTGGGAGGATCTAGATACGATTTTACAAGGAATCCCACAAAGAGAGATGATTTGCATAGGTGGATATCTTAATGGACATGTGGGAAAAGAAGCTTCAGGGTATGCTAGTGTTCATGGAGAACATGGTTTTGGGGATAGAAATGAAGAGGGAAAAGTCATCATGGATTTTGTAACGGCATATGATCTTTTCATACCAAATACTCTCTTCAAGAAGCGGGAGTAGCATTTAATTACTTATAAGAGTGGGCCAACGAGAACACAAATAGATTACTTTGCGTTGAGGAGAAGAGATCGGTTGTGTTGTAAAGACTGCAAAGTAATACCAAGAGAGAGTTTGACAATCCAACATCTCTTGTTAGTCTTGGATGTACAAATAAAAGGGCTGGTAAAGAAAAGGAGGGTTCCTGAGATCACTAAACTAGATGGTGGAATCTTCCACTGAAGCAATCGAGCTTCAGGGAGAAGGTTTTAGAAGATTTATCTTGGGATTGTAGTGGAAGTGCAAACGAGATGTGGGAGGTAGTAGCATCTTGTATCCGAAAGGTAGCCAAAGAGATGCTAGGCGAGTCAAAGGGAGGAGCCCCTAGGTCAAAAGGAAGCTTGGTGGTGGAGTGAAGGGGTACAAGAGAAGCTAAAAATTAAAAGAGCATGCTTTAAAGCTATGTCTAAGGATAGAATAGAGGAAACTGTAATAAACTACAAAATAGCAAAGAAGGAAGCAAAGAAGGTTGTAAGCGAAGCTAAGTCGAAAGCTTATGAAGTTTTGTATAAAAATCTCGACTCTAAGGAGGGCCAGAAGGAAATATTCTGGTTGGCCAAAGCAAGATAAAGAAATACCAGAGACCTTTGTCAAGTGAGATGCATTAAGGACGAGGAAGGTCACATGCTTGTTACTTAGAAGGATATAGAGACTAGATGGGAGCAATACTTCCATAAACGTTTCATTGGGGAAGGAAATAGAGATATCACTTTGGGTGATCTAGCTAGTAGTGAAGGTTACGTGAATCGTGCAAGCTATAGAAGGATACAAAGAAAGGAAGTAGAGGAGGCTTTGAAGGTTATGAGACCTGGGAAAGATGTAGGACCAGATGACATCCCTATAGAAGTATGGAAAGTTTTAGGTGAGCACGGTTTGACTTGGCTTACGAATCTATTCAATGTTATTTAGCGAAGCAAGAAAATGCCTGAAGATTGAAGGAGGAGTATCGTGGTGCCTCTTTATAAAAATAAAGGAGACATTCAAAATTGTTCAATTATAGAGGTATCAAACTGATGAGTCACACTATAAAAATTTGGGAATGTGTGATCAAGAGAAGGTTGAGGCAAGTTTCCCACGTCAAATAAAACCAATTCGGATTCATGCCAGGTCGCTCAACTATTGAAGCCATCCATTTGCTGAGGAGAACAATGGAGATTTATAGAGCTAAAAGGAAGAACCTCCATATGATCTTTGTTGATTTGGAGAAGGCTTATGATTCTGTCCCATGAGAGATATTGTAGAGAGTTTTGGAGAAGAAACAAGTGTCTGTCCTATACATTAACCTCATACAGGACATGTATGATAGGTCTATATCTTGTGTAAAGACGCCGTCTGGGAAGGCTGTCTATTTTGACATCAACATTGGTTTACATCAAGATGTAGCTTTGAGTCCATTTCTTTTTAGTTTGATTATGGACGAGTTGACAAGTCACATTCATGGTGAGTTACCTTGGTGTATGTTATTTTCTAATGATATTGTGTTGATTGATGAGACTAGAGATGTAGTAAATGAGAAGATCGAGGTCTGGAGACATGAGTTGGAGAGTAAAGGATTTCATATAAGTAGGGCTAAGACAGAATATATGGAATGCACCTTTGATGGAAGCAATGGTGAAGGAATTGAGGTGAAGATTGGTGATGATAACATTCAGAAGAGAGATTCTTTTAGATATCTAGGATCTATTTTGCAACATGATGGGGAAATTGATGGAGATGTTGCTAATAGAATAAATGTAGGCTGGCTAAAGTGGAGAGGAGCCTCTGCTGTTCTCTGTGATAAGAAAATTCCTTTAAAAATTAAAGGAAAGTTTTACAAAGCAGCTGTGAGACCTGCTTTGCTCTACGGATCTGAATGTTGGCCTGTGAACCATAGACATGTGCAGAGAATGGTTGTAGCAGAAATGAAAATGCTAAGGTGGATGTGTGGACACATATGTAAAGATCGGATTCGGAATGATGCATTCGGAAAGAAAGTTTATGTTGCTCTGATCGAGGATAAGATGCGAGAAAACTGCTTAAGATGGTTTGGTCATTTGCAAAGAAGATCAGCTTATGCACTAGTTTGGAGATGCGAGTGTTGGGATGTTGAGCCGGATAAGAGAGGGCGGGGACGACCCAAGAAGTGTTGGAAAGATACCATACGAAGGGATCTTTGTTTTGTGGATATAAGCCCGGGATTGATCCAAGCTGAATGGAGGCGAAGAATCTATGTAGCCGACCCTACTTAATTGTGGGAAAAGGCTTTGTTGTTGTTGTTGATGATGATGATGTTCACATGTTACAAATAATATTTACAACATTGTAAAAATATAAAATGCGATGAACATGAAGAATAAATAAAATAATTATTTTAGTCAGGTATATTGTATAAAATAGGTGTCCAAAACCTAACTTTTGCATCTTAACTCCAACTTAAAAGAAACCACCTGCACTAAATAACTAATTAACAGTTATCTACAATTAAAAGTGATTTTGATGCATTTTGAGTTTTTATCGAGAAGATATGAGTTTAAGAAATTTGGATTTTGGAATCTTATTCTGTATGTAGAATGTACAATTTGTACTATTTTTGTATGAAATCAATATTGTATTTTTATTGGTATTTTTTCTACAACTTTCATGTACAAGGTTTATTGATTTGATGAATCAATAATAAAGAATAAAATAGTTTCCAAAAGTGAATTATTGATGAATAAAGAATGAGATTTTTTATGTGGTTTTTGTTCAATTTATCTGCCCTATCTCCACCTACTTCATTCCTTGTCGACTAATTCATCATTATGATCGAGTCTCGAGGACTAGGGTCATTCAGTGTCCTTGACACTTCATTCTTTTTCTATTATTTTCTTTATTCTTTAATTTTAGCAAGAGATAAATGGGGCTGCCCACTTAGGGGGAGCTAACTTAGCCCCCCCCCCCCGTCCCATTTTCTCCATTTTTAATTTTTTTTGAAAATTTCTTCCGTGAATATTCATCACTATATCCCAATATTTTGTCATTCAAATTTCATGCGAAATAGAGACTCCTGCGGCCTCCATCTAGACAATCATTTTTTAACGGTCCTAGGATTTTTTAAATCGACCATGTCTGGATGGAGGTCATAGGAGTCTATGTTTCACATGAAATTTAAATGACATAATATAGGGATATAATAATGAATTTACATGATTTTATTTTCATAAAAAATATGAAAATGGGGCAAGGGAAGCTAAGTTAACTCCCCCTAGGGGGTATAAACATTTTACTCTTTTGGCAATACATGTAGTATTTATTCAATATTTAAGGTGATGAAATGGAGATTCATAACCATGGTCAAGATGTGTTTCTCTCCTTTGTGCACCTGTTCTTGTGGTTCAGACGCTTGGAGGTACATGCTTCTTTCAATCCTTTCTTGACATTTGGCATGTAGTTCATGTCCTTCACGAGTGGAATTTTCAGAACAAGATTATCAAAAATTTCAATAGCTCCAGGGTCAGTCAATGTAATTTTTGAATTTTTAAATTTTTTGGTATCTTTTATTGCTACAGGAAACACAATATCCACAAAAGAAAATTTAGTGCTCTGAATTACAGACTTATTTATAGATGATTGGCCAAAATACATGCCTAAAAATTTATGCACATGAGCTTGGTCTTCGTCGAATTGATCTGGATTGGCTGCTGGTGGTGTTGGCACCTCCATTGCTAGGCTTCGGCTCTTCATTTCTTTTTGTGAATTTTCTTTTTGATGATTTTTTGGGATTTTTTTCTTTATGGTGGTGGTGGATGGTTGTTGGTGCTGCTCCATCATCTTATTCCTCATCTGACACTGCTGCTGGACCGACTGATGCAGAAGACGATTCTCCAGAAGCCGCTTTATTCTTCCCTTTGGTGGTGGTGGATGGCTGCAAAGTTCTGATGCTCCTAAGAGTCACTACTTGAGACAAAGTATAATATGAAATATCTGACTCTGATGGACCGATTGAAACATCACAGACTACCTGCTCTTTGTAGTTAAAATTATTAGGGTTGCCTAAACCTGCACTAGAATGGGCATCTTGGTGGCAATGAGGTTGTTGAGATTATGGTACATCTCTGCTAGACCCTTGATGAGTTGGTTCAAGTAGTCAAGTGATGGGTTTATTGGAGCAACCTCGAATGAATCAGCGTACTGATCACACTATGAATGGTACTGTTGAAGCTGAGAATTCTAGGAATCATGGCGAGGAGGAGGGATTTGTTGATGAAATTATGGAGGAGGAAGGTAATGATTATAAGACGTACCCACATACTGATGGTATGGCTGATATTGGTAGTATGCAGGTTGCTGGTACTGTTGGTTGTGCCTCTAGTTGTTCTGATACTAAGGAGGCTGGTGTTGTTGAGGCTGGTTAGGCTGGACAAATCTCCCACCCTGTTGCTGGTGATATGACCAAATGGCCGAGGATTGCCCATGCTGCTGTTGTCCTGGACGACCCAATTGGGCACCATTGTTTCAGATGTCGTTCACCTCTTGAATGATTGGTGGTGGTGGTGAGAATGGATAATATGAAGGGCCCTGGAGCTCAGGTAGGTATAAGACAATCTGTTGAGATGGCAATGGAGACTGGTCAGATGCATGCACATAATATACGTGCTAGACTTGAGGTTGAGTTGTACTCAACTGAGGTTACTGTGGAGATGATGGTCCCTTTGGCTCAACAGGAGTAGTAGAGGCTGAGCTTACATACTGTACAACATTGATGGTGCTAATGAGAAGCTCCAACTACTTTGTGATCTAATCTAGCCTGTCCAGGTGTTGGCTCCTCTGTTCGACCACTGACAACTTTTCCAAGTCCTGTGACCACTTTTTAATAATATCCACTTTAGACAAGTGGCTCCTGATGTGCTAAGATTGAAGCTCTCTTCCCTGTTTTTCTCACTGGCTACCACCATGTTGACAAGTTTTTGGTGGGCTTGCGGTTGATGTTGATAAGCTCGGTATGAGGATAGAGCAACCGCTCCTTCGAACATCTCTTCGAAAATCTACCAAACAATGTCCTTATCCTTGTTGAAGTGTGAGCCGCCACATGCGGTATCTACAAACCTTTGACTTTCATGAGTGAGGCCCCCGAAGAAATGTTGGACCAGGCTGCTTCGTGGGATGTCATACTAGGGATTCTTCTCCTGCAAATTCCGAAATCTCACCCATGCTTCATGTATCGATTCGTGCAGGCCTTGGAAGAGATTGATGATTCGAGCTCGCATCTGATTCAGACGACCCAATGGATAGTACTTTTGGAGGAATGCAGACTCTAACTCCTCCCAGGTTGTCACGACCTTCCCCATATGGTTAATCCAGTAGAGTTCCTTATCTTGAAGGTTGAAGGGGAATGTGGTCATCTTGACTACACCCAACGGGATGTTGGGGGTAGTGAGTGGTGCGATAGATGCGAGAGAACTACTGAAGATGGATGTAAGGTTCTTCATTGGTGTTCCAGTGGAATGAGGGTAAAAGAGTGAGGAACCGGGGCTTGAGCTTAAAATGTCTATGGACTACAGGGATTTGTATCCACTTCATCATCTGGCCATTGCCAGGATGGTAAGTTTCCTTGAGAGTAGGCTTGGTCCTCTCTCCTCATGCCTAATATGCGGGAATTCCATGCTTCCCATCTTCCGGTTCTTCATTTTATCCTCTCCTCATATGCTTTCTCTCTCTCTCTCTCGTCAGATCATTCAACATTTTTGAGAAAGTGACTTGGGCTAAGGCCTAATTGGTTAGCTGTTGTTGGATGGCCTATATGGAAGCGAGCAACTGAGCATTGCCTTTATTCTGATCGAGATGTCCCTGACCTGACGGTGTCTATCCCTTTGTCTTCCCTCGAAGAGCCATCTCTGAATCAGACACAGAGGATGCAATCCGCACATGGTTTAGTGTTGTTTTTGCACAAAAATATCTATCCCGTTCAGAGTGAATTTTTTTTACACTAGATGGAATGGATGATCTGGAATTAAGGTCAAGTCCAGATGTGTGTGAATGGAGTGTTTGATATTGACTGAATCGATCTCCATCCACAAAGGGAGAAAGGTGGGACAAGAGTGATCATGATTTATTAGAATAGAGGCTGAAGTCAAGGAGTCTGGAGATCAACTCACAATATCCAAACCAGGTTCTCGAGAATCACCTTGAATTATTGAAGATGCAAGACTCATGGAATCGATGTGGGTGTTAGTGGTGTCTCGACTAAACCATACATGAAATGACATCTTGGAAGAATAAGAGGATTGGATGAGGAATAGAAGAATACGATGACCAACAATGGATAAAGAGGAATGCATAAGAGGAAGGCTCATAATGAGTAAAACAAAAGGAAATGAAAACATATGAAATGAAAAAGGGGCGCAAGTATGTAGGACTGGATCTTTGACTAAGACTAAAATCAAACAAACACAATACAAGTATGGGTTCATCAAATCACACAATGTGAAGTCGTAAGAGCTTTGACTATTTTTATCTTTTCAATTTCATTATTATTTTCAGGCAATATATGAGCAAGTCCTTAGATGGCTATAACTATAGAAGAGTGTGTATTGCCAAGAAAGTTATGCGTACTTGTTCCACCTCTTTCGTAACATGTGATCTACGCTCTTTAGGTACTTGATCTTGTGCCTGGGGGGCTACTCGGCTAAAGAAATAGAGGAGGAATCCAATAGGAAATACTGATACTTCCCCCACAAATAAGGTACTTAGACACAAACTGACGAGACAGACACACCCGTGAGGGCATGGCCTAAGCTCAGTACTTCAGACCAAGTTAGATGTTCCACATAAGGCAAGAACACCATCGTCGATAGCACTAATCCTTCACCGTCCAAGATGATTATCAAGGCAACCACTGATCGGGTTTTGGCCTTTAATCCTTAGGGATCGTACCTCACTCGATCTGGAAGGTACATGAAAATAATGTGGACTTTATGAACCCTAAACAATGATGCCCATTATAAATTTTAATTTAGGTCAAAGTTTATTAAACAATCCCCATGTTTTGTTTTGGTTTTCACTTTTTTTAAAGTATTTTTCAAACAAAGCGCCTAACGATTTTTTTTATTTTCTTTTTAAGTCCTAAGTGATACAAAAATGGGAGAGGAGTCAGAAAAGCCGAGCAAATTGACACTGAGGTGGAAATATCACCTTAGTCTCGAATGATGCATGCAAAGTTAGAAGGACATACAGTGCTTCACAGCTCTCTCCATGCGGGATGTAAGGCATAATTTAAATATCTACACTACATGCATGATATGCAAAATAGTGAAATCATCCTAGACAAGTATCACGAAGAACCGAGTGTTAATTACTTAGAAAAAGACATGAAGTCCGATCTTGGAGACTCCTCGGTGTTTGCCACATCAGATCCTGCTAGCGTTGTATGGAGCCTCTCGCAGCACGTGGTTTCAAGTCCAAGAAATCAAAAAATTAAGTATCTGACTAAGGCCAAGTGTAGGTATCTATAGGAGCATGCTTCTATTACGTGTTTGGACCTTATTACTGAGAAAGCAACCCTAATGTCTATGGGATCAATCACAAAAAACAAAGGGGAGAAAAGCAGAAAATGAAAAATGCAGGAAATAAATAAAAAGAAATGCGATGAAAATGACGAGAAAATATGACGAGGTCCCTAGGTGAACAATCTCCTGAGAAGTGGACCTTGTGAAGTAGTAGAGTCCAGTGTCCAAAGTTATCATAATTATATTACTAAAAATAAAATAAAATACTTTCCTAACAAAATAAAAGAAAAATATGCAGGTCTGCTCCTCTCCTTCTTTCTCTGCTCTTCTCTTCTCCTCTCTTGGTTGGCTCACAAGAAGAATAGCCAACCTCCTCGCGGCTCGGGTGCGTCCACCTCCTGAGAGATAGCCTTCGCTACGTGATCTCCCGCAAGAAAGATCAACAAAGAAATATGAGTCAGAGGCAGTCGAATAATTATAAAAAATAATGGCAGAAATAGAAGAGGAATAATATGCAAATATGTACAACTAAATGCTACACTCCGTTGATCTCCGACGACATTGCCATTTGATCAATCGAATGTGTTAGAGGAGAGCGTCATACGATCTTTCAAGGCGAGATCGAAGTCTCTGAAGTGACCTCCCACAAAGACTCAACGATTAAATCAATAATCAATCCACAATAAAAGGATCAATCAATGCAATATGGATGTGGATCAAAATTTATTATACCCTACAATGAATGTGTATAGTGAACAAGAAGGTAGGGGTCGAACACTGGGAGACAAGCCGGTGTAGCAGGTATATTATTTATAATGAATAAATAATATATGTTTATTTTCACTTAATTAATTACTTTAATTTTTTGGGTTTTTAATTTATGAATTTTTAATATTTTTTTAAAATTTTATTTTCATTTTATTTTAATAATTGTTCCGATTTTTAATTTCCTTTTCTTTTTAATACATAATATAGGTATATATATATAGCTATATATGTAATATGTATAATATAAGTGATATATAGTATAAAATATATAATAAATATACAAAAACCAGAAAATATCAACAAGTAAAGTCCTTTTTACTTTTTAAAGGATTTAAAAATATTTATAAAGTATTTATAATAATTAATAATAATACTTATGTATAACTATATATAAGGTTATAGTACAATATGGGGATTATAATTATAAATATAGCTATAACGATTCAAAAATACCAAAAATAAAACATTTTTGTGTATTTTTTATTTTTTCCTTCTATTTTTGTATTTTAAGGTTTTTTTGCTAATATTTAGGTTTTTTATAGTCCAAATTATACAAAATCAAAGACTTTTAAAATAGACCGAATTGATTTGGAAATTAAAAATAGCGAAAAGGTTCAAAATTTCTCAAAATCAATTTAGTGTATATTATTATGTATATATAAAAATATAAGACAGAAAACAATATTTTTTGGATTTTTGACAATTCTTTATTTTTTTTGGGTTAGTAAGGGTTTTCAAAATTTTAGGGTTTTTTTTGAGTTTTTTGTGATTTTTGGTATGTGGCTAGATTATACAATAGTATTCTATATACATTTTTTTGGAATTTTAAAGGCATTTTTCTATTTTTTTGTATTTTAACTCTAAACAGGGAATAAATAACACCAAAATAATTTTTAATAGATGTACAAGCAAAATGCTAAATAAAAATTAGGATGTGAACATACATTAGATTGAGTGTTTACTATGATTTTTCAGAAATTAAATGCGCATAGGAGCTATTTAATCCAAAATGAAATGCACAAAAACAAATATACATAACTGGCAGGGATATTTATAATATAATTAATGTCTGGGGATACAATGCAAATATCCTAAAGTTTTGAACTATAATTCCAATTTTTATATTAAAATGAAATATACAAAGCTTCAAGGGTGTACAAGCAAATTATTGCTTGTACACCCTTGCAGCTTTGTATATTTCATTTTAATATAAAAAAATGGAATTACCCAGCTCATGTGAGCTGAGTTGACACTAGACTTACTTGCAAATAACAAAATGTTCGAGGGCTTTGTTGTAATTCTACCACAAAGTTTATAACATGATAAGATATTTACAAGACTACACCATAGAAGGAAAAAAAGTTAGAAGTTACTTCCTAAATTACCCCTTTAATGCGCACGATCGGAGGGGTAACAATCTTCCACATGGCAATCTAGACGGTCAGCAGGGACGACGGTTCGCTTTTATTTCAATGGCCTAGATTAGATCTGTGCCGAAGCTCTCAATTGATGGTTCTCGAGGGTTCATGAAGAACACCTCAAGAACAAAGCTCGTCGAGCTTTGATCCTTGATAACTCGTCCGTCCAGCCTCCTTCTTATCTGATCAACTTTTTAGCTTCTTGGGAGCTTTGCATGTTCGACAAGTGTCTTCTCGAGGCCCGGAGCTCGTTGGAGAATCCAGGGAGGTCGGCTAACCTGTAGCTCCTATTCAACTCTGAGGGTGAAGCTCCAGGTGGACTTCACGTGCTGTTAATGGGCTCGAGATGGATCTGCTCGACCCTAGCGTGAAGCTGCAAGCATGTAGGGTGAGCGAGTTGGGGTAGCTCCGACCCCCACTACATTCTTGCAGAATCAAAGGGGTAACATGGTGCCTTAATGGAGAAGAGTGAGGTGAAGAGAATGGAGGCGGAAGTGGGTCATAATGTCACAGGGTCTCGGTGGATTTAGGTGCCGGAGTCTAGTGCTCTGGTGATTCGATTTTTAAAATTAAACTAGACATGCAATTAATAACATAATTTAAACTTAAAACTAGCTACTGGAACTAAAAGATAGAGAAATACGCTAACCTATCATCTTAACGATCTTGGAAAGCTCGGAGCAGAAGAGGTCGACGGAGGGGACATCTGGGGACCTGGATCTGGCTCTCCTCCACCTTGTCCTTACCACAAATGGTAGGAGCAAACCATGCTGTCGCCAGGAGCTCAATGGTGGGATCCAATGGGGGCTACGATGGAAGAAGAAAGATGGAAAAAGAAACAAAGGTTAGAGGGCTATATTTATAGGGATGTCTACAACCAAAAAGGTGTAACAGTGGCATGAAGTAGGGAGCAGGTTGGTGAGAAGTAGGGAGATGGCGAGGTAGAGGGCGGCATGGGGAACAAGTTTGGTGAAAGGATCGAGGGCCATCGAGCCTTGGATCTCTACAAAAAAAATGGTGAAAGTCAGAGGTCAACAGTCTGAGGTGTTGATCTGCTAGGTCAATAGTCAGAGGATTTTGGTTAGTCCACGTGGACCAACCGGAAAAAAGGTAAGGTAGAAATTATTTGTAAATTCAATAAAAAATAATAAATGAATTAGTCAATTTTAGGTTATCAAGAAAATCTGTTTCTAATTTTATGTAATAATTTATACATATTTTTATTTATTTTTTTCAAGGCTTGTTATTATAGGTTAATATTTACAAGTAAAACGTAGGTATAAATACATGTATTTTGCTATTTTTATTTTTATTTTGTATTTTACATTTTATTATTTATACAAGTAATATATATATTTGATTTATTTTTTCACATTTACATATTTTATTGTATTTTTCTGAGTTTATATGTATACTTAATTAATTATGTATATATATGTTATATGTATATATAAGTATATTTTATCTATGTATTGAATGATATTATCTATATTGAATTTATTTTAATTATTTTATTTAATTGTAGTTATGTACATATGTTTTAAATCATTTATAAAATTTTATAAAAATAAAAGAACTTGAAAAATACAAAGAATAAAAATATTGAATAAAATATATAGGTATATTGCACAATATTGGCCCAAAACCTAAATTTTGTATCTTAACTCCAAATTAAATGAAACCACCTTCATTAAGTAGCTTATTAAAAGTTTTATACAATTAAAGTAATTTTGGTCCATTTTGGTACAACATGGAGAAGATACATGTTTGTGAAGTTTTTAATTTGACTTTTTATTTTGTGTATCCCAGACACACTGTGCATTATTTTTCTGTGAAATCAATTTCATATTTTTCTTTATATTTTTATCTACAATATTCATATAGAGAGTTTTACTACCCCAAAAAGGTATTTATCTCATTGTGGCAAAGTTTCTTGGCAACATGTTATGGGAGATTCTTAGCACTATTATCGACGTGGCACAAACAATTTTCATCCATGAGGCACGACCATCATATGATGAATGACGTTGTTTAAATCAGATTTTATAGTATGCTTCCTTTAATAGACAATAAGAGGAGGAATCTCCAAGGGAATATCACTAACAGACTGAATGAAGTAACAAGTTCGTTCAAAGTAGGTAACATTGGTCGATATGTCGTAGAGATGACTAAGAGGATCATAACACTTTGTCCTTTTTGGGTCTGAGGGTACCCAAGGAAGACACACTTGATGGCACGAGAAGACAACATGTCAGTAGCACGGAAGTTATGAACAAAGGTGATGCAATCGAAGATCCACAAAGGCAAGGGAATGGTTACTCATCTCTGTAAAGAAGTGAGAAGGGAGGGACTCCGTCGAGAACTTAAGAGCGTACCCGATTGATAAGGTATGTGGCAGTAAGAACGACATCCCCTCGTAGGTTTTACGAACCTTATATGAGTAAGAAGGGTAAGGGCAATATCGAAAAGATGGTGAAGTTTCCTTGCCATCTCATTCTACTATGAGGTGCAGGGTGTCCTGAGTGAAAATCCATGGTGATATTTCCCAAAAAACAATTTTCCAAAAATGGACATGAAGTAGGTAAGGTTACCTACTTCATGAAGTAGGCTCCCTTTCCTCATATATATACCCCTATAATTTTCGGACCAGTTGTTAAAAGTATTTGAAGTTTCTGAAAATTGCAAATATGTCCCTATAAAATTGTGGCATTTTATTTTTTTGAATATTTATCTTTATAAATATTTGTATTGCTGCAAAAATTGTAAAAAAAATATTTAAGTGTCTGACGTATTGTCTAATGAATATATTTTTTGCATGGTATTTTAATTAATTTTCCAATTTTTTAGAAATACAAAAATACACATTATCATTTTGTCTAATTATTAAAGCCCATAAAAATTAAAAAAAACATTTCTAAAAATCATCAAAAAAACATATTAACTATATTATTCTATTATCTAACACGTATCAAAAAATACCTAAAAATTACAAAATATAAAACCTAAAAATCAGTAAGCCCTAAAAAGCTTATAAAAATTAGCAAAAATTAAAGAAAAGTCCAAAAATACAAATATATGTTTATGATTTTTCTATATTATATATACTATAATTAAAAATAGTTTCAAGATAATTTTGACTTATTTATATTTATTAACCTAAAACTAGTTTGGATAATTAATTCGTACATTGTTTTGTTATATTTAATACTTTAAAATACATAGAAAATAACAAATTTCTATTAATGTACCAAAATAGAGAAAATATGAAAAAATACAAAAACACTTTATATTCTGCATTTTGAGTATATTTATGTATATTTAAAAATATAAAACCCTATATATACTAAATATCCATTATATTACTTATATACTATATAATATCATTTCTATTATATATAATTACATATTTTATTTTAAAAATTAAAAATAAATTAAAAATTTGCAAAAATTAAAAAGAAAATTAAAAATTTAAAGCATAAGCAAATATAAAATAATTCAAAATCCATAAAAATTTCATATACTTAAAACTCACAAAAAATGAAAAAGGCTAAAAATACAAAACAATTATTATTAATTAATAATAATTATTATTAGTTATCCACCTACCAATTTGCTCCTTAGAGTTCGACCTCTACATACTTGTCACTATACACACATTTTGTAGAGTTATAATACATTTAACTCCGCTTATTTTACATTTATTGCCTATATCCCTGCGGGTTAGTTGTTGAATATTGATTGGTTCGTGTACCATGCGCTAAGTGAGAAACTGATACAGCGATTGCCGGATCCAACTTTGTCGGACACCGCAGAACCTCCAAGACCGGACCTTGGCGCCTTAGCTAGATCTCTTTCAACAAATGGCACCGTTGCTAGGGAGAAATGCGTAGGATAGTTTGTACATAGTAGCTATATCATTTTTGCCTTATATTATTTAAATAATTGTTTATCTGTTCTAATCCATCTCTTTTATTGACTTCGTTGCGAGGGCCCACTGAGTGAGGATAGTTTTCTAGGAAACTTTGGCACCCGAGCAAGGATGAGATCGACTATTATCTACCAACCGATAGGAGAGAGCAATGTGGAAGATCGAGAGCTGATTAGAATAGCATTAGATTAAATTTTTATTTTTATTTAATGAGAGAGACATATTATTGTTGAAATAATACATGACATAGACTCTCTTGGACACTCAGACTCTACGAGCCTATTTTACCAAGTGTTTGTTCACTTGGGGGTCCGCTCAATTTTCTCATGTTCTCATCGCATTCTTTATTTTATTCTCCCTATTTTCTCTTTGTTTATATTTATTTTTGATGTTTTGTGCTTTTCACATTTTTTATTTTACATCTTCGGTGAATGAGCCCTTAGTTTTTATGATTGCTTAACTCGGTAACTAGGTCAGAAACCTAATTATTTGTGCGTGCCTATAGTATGATATGATTGGACTTAGTCAACCTAATCCGGTTCTTCACGCTAATAACAATTCCTGCTTAGGGTGATTTCAAGTGACTTGCATCTCATGTAGTGTAATTTTAAATTTCTGTATAGCATCTTGCATGGAGAGAGCTGGGAAGTACTACAAGTAATTCTGACTGGGCATTCATCATCCAAACACAATGAAGAGCATTCCTATTTCTGTTACTTGCATTGCTTTTCCACCTTCTCCCTTTGTTTTTGCTTACTTAGATTTAAAGAAAATCCAAAAAAAGTAATGGACTTTATTACGATTAATATTGAAAAAAATACTCAAAAAGAGAAAACCAAAAATTAAAATAAGGGGACTGATAAATAAACTTCTACCATAAATTAATCTGTAATGGACTTCATTATATTGGGTTCATAAGGTCCACATTGTTTTCAGGTACATTCCAGACAAAGTGAGGCACGATCCGAAGAAATAGAGCCAAAATCCCAGCCTAGGTATTAACTTGTTATTGAATGAATTCACGAAGTATTGAAGTTTCTATCGGTGTGTGGGTAAGTATGGCTTAGTCTGCTTGTAGGCTTAATCTGAAGTACTGAGCATAGGGGAACTGCTACGGCAGGTCCCTGTCTCATCGTGCCATGACCGAGTACCTCGCAAGGGGGAAGTAGCAGTTTTGCCTATCAACTTCCTCCTTTATTCTTTGGCTGAGTAGTAGATCCAAACCCAATATCATGGATTCTTTAAAAAAGTACATTCTACAGGTTACAAAGGAAGTGGTAAGTATAAAACACTTGTCTGATAGTACTCACTATCCTATTGGGTTAACTGATAAGCACTTGTGATAAGATTGCGTGAAAAACAACCAATAAAATTTGCAAAGATACTAGTCAAACTCTGACGGCTTCACTTGTGTGTGTTGGTGAATCCATTTGATTTGATGTTTGTTTGGATTAGATTAAGGTCAAAGATTACAGTCCTGTGCACTTGTGCCTTTTCATTTTCACTTCTTGTATTACTTCCTTTTCACATTGCTCTTTTGAGACTTTTGTTATTTCCTCCCTTTTCTTTTTTATCTTCGTACTCATTATTCATCATCTCTACCCTTGTCTCTCAAGATGTCGGGTCTTGGATGGCTTAGTCTCTATACTCTGCAGCACATCGATTCCATGACCCTGATATCTCTAATAATTCGGGTTGATTCAAGAGATATCGGCTCAGATCTTGTGAGTCACACTCAAGACTCCCCATCTTCTTCATTCCAAATAAACTGAGATCACTCTTGTCTCGACATTCCCGCTTAGTGGATGGAGATTGATTATTCTCCGTACACATTGATGAGTTCAGTAATGTTCAGAATTGACCCTAATTCTGAATACACCTCTACATCTGGTGCACAATTCCAGACCAATCGAGATTCTTTCCATCATGTAGATATATAGTCCGATCACAATTTAATTCACTATGAGTCTGATTCAGAGATGGTTTCACCGAAAGAGATGGAAACACAAGTTGAAAAGAATGAAGTGAACGCTCAGATGCTTGCCTCTATACATGTGATTCAGGCACAACTGATTGCATAGGTCAACATTCAGTCCGCCTTCCAAGAGATGTTACTGGAATTGAGGAGGGATAGAGAGAACATAGGAGGAGTTGGAGGAGAAAATGAAGCACGGGAAGATGGACCCCGTGGAGGGGGACGAGGAGGAAATAAGAGAGGCTCCCAAGCCTGCATTAAAAGAAACTTGTAATCAGTATGCTGGCCATATGTCAGAGTGAATCCCAACTCCACTGGTCCACAGGCATTTTGAGCTGAAGCCATAGCTCTTGTCTCTTCTTCCCTCATTCAATGGGAATGCATATGAGGAAAAGTATACCCATCTATAGCAGTTTAGCCGCATCTGCGACACCACTCACTATCATAAATCCCATTAGGCGTAGTCAAGATGACTACCTTTCCCTTCAGCCTTCAAGACAAGGCTCTTTTCTAGATCAATCATTTAGGGAAGGTAGTGACAACCATGGAGGATCTCAAGTTTGCATTCCTCCATAAATTCTACCCTCTCGATCATCTGAATCAAATTCATGTTCGCATCCCGAACTTCTCCCAAGGACCACATGAGCCAGAGAGGTTCAAAGATTTACAAGAGAAATGCTCCATCACAACATCCTGAGGACCAATCTGGTCCAACATTTCTTTGGGGGACTGAACCATGAAAGCCAGAGGTTGATAGGTGACGCGTGTGACGAATCTCATTTCAATAAAGATGAGGACATTGTTTGGCAAATCTTTGAAGAAATGGTTGAAGGAGAGACCACTGCATCTTCATCCCACACCTACCAGAAGCAACCGCAGATCCACCACAAGTCCGTCAACATGGCGACATCTCAGAAAGAGAACATGGATGAGAACTCCAACCTCAACATTATTGGGAGCCACCTTTCAAAAGTAGACATAATAGAAACGATCACATGATCTTGAAAAATTATGTATAATCGAACAAAGAATGAATAACCTTAACAAATTGGACCAGATCACCAAGCATATATAATTCTTGATGAGAATTATCAACTCTTTCCAGTTTGTGAGCTCATCTGTCATGACTCCTGCTAAACCAATCATCATCTTCGTAGAGTCCAGGCAGTGTCATCTGTCTAACATGTGTATTACATGTAGGCATTTGACCAGGCACCATCGCCACCGCAACCACAACAACAACAGATGGTTGTGTATCATCCGAAACCCCAATCCTTTACAGATAAGTTTTTCCCACCTCCGCCCCAAATTTAAGAGGTGAATGATGTTTGGAATAATGAACCGCAACTGTCCTGTCCTGGAGAACACTAGTAGGGTCAGTTGAATGCTATTCGACCGTACCACCAATATTATGTCATGAAATTTGTCCAAAACTTGCCTCAACAACACCGGTCTCTACCACAAGCCAACACATGGAGGCAATCATACTAAAACCCAATGTACTGACAACTACAACCATATCACCATTACACGGTTGCTCAGTACAATCATTATCCTCCCCCTCCTCCATACTATCTGATGAATCCCAAATTCATCTACACTATTCTTATTTATTATCTCTCTTGCTTGAGAATACTAATAAAAATCACTGATAATTCTCGCTAATTAATTAACTAAGTGTTATTAATAAATAGCTATTATTATTGTACATTATTTATCCTATTATTATGTTATTATTTTAAGTATTTTTTATTTATTAGAAATCCAATAAAATTAGATTAATTTTTTTCATAAATAATCTAACATTAATTCATAAAATAAAAATCTAAAAACAAGAAAATAAATTAAAAATAAGTAATTTAATACATTAAATTACCTGAAAAAATATTTTAGGTATATAGATTACTTATTTTATCTTTGAGTTCTACATAAAACATGCAGATCTCATCGAGATCTATAAATTTCATTTTGAATATTTTTTCTAATTCTGCATTTAATTAATTCTTATCTATTTATTATGTATTTTTCTATTTATCTCAATTCTCACTAGGCCACGTGGCGCCATATCAATGAACCACATGGCCCCGCTCCTTATTTGCCATCTGCCCCACTTTGGGTCGTTGGATCATCAAATCAAAACAACTGAAAACCCATCGTCAACCTCCAGTCATGGGCCCAACAGTCGTGACTCTTCGCACCCATCTGGCTTCTCTACTTTTTCCCAACATCCTCATGTGCTTTACCCTTCCAACTCCATAGCCATTCTTCTCCTTGATCATCCACTATCTTCACCCAGGTGGTTACACTCCTCATCTCCCTCACGTGTTCCTTTGTTCAGCAGTTGAAACCTTCCTCCTAACTACCTGGAAATTCCATTCCTTCTCCCTCAAAAGTCCTCCACCGTCGTTTGAGGCGATTATCTGCCACTCCGTAAGCCACCTTCCAGCCTCTCCTTTGATCCTGTGACAAAGAGATCAAGTGTAGATGAGACAAGATGAAGGAGGAGCTCCGGTGAGATCCTTGGTTTCAACTGAGTTCTAGACATGCAATAGATGTTGTTTGTGTTCCCACCATAGCCACAGTGGTTAAGCAAAGATCCGTGAAGCTTTTATCTTTGCTTTGGCTTAAGATTCATCCTCAAACACTGTCTTCTTCGTCATCCCATCCCAGGTAAAGTCCCTGATCTTTGTTTTCTTTGTGTTTCTACAATTTTTATCTTGTGTTCTTTCATGTCTATCACACATCCAAGCCTTGGGACTGAATCATTGTTCATTGATCATCCATTGCAGTCACCTTTCTCTCGTAATTGTTTCTCCATGAGACGACCCACCTTGATCATTCTCTTACCTTGTAAAGATTAGAGAACCCATCAGGGCTTCTTCCTCCATCCACTTTCAGCCCTCCCTTCCATCTCAGCGGCATCCTAGTAGATTAGAAAAGGTTTGAGCCTTTTCCTCTAACATCTACATGTGACAAGAGACCTTGAATGATCAGAATTCTAGTCAAGCTCCAATCTTGATATTAGCTACTGGAGTCTCTTCGTCGACGGAGCATTCCAACACTTGTTTGACCTTCAACATATCATCGTCGTCTTCTCCATGACTCAAGGAAGGTCCCGCGACCTTCAGACTTAGCAGAGACACATAGAGGAGGAGATCGAACCCCGTAGAAGATCCGCCCGAGCAATGCCTTTCGCAGAGGAGGGGGAAGAACACAACACACATCTACGTTAGATCTGGTCCCCATGATTAGATCTGACGACCGACATTCTTTCCTAGCCTCATCCCAAGGCATCGTTTCATGTCTAAGGCTCAGAGCTTCCGAACCTAAACCGAGCCACCTGTTAGTGATGGTTGCCCAAGACAAACCACTGAGCCTTATTCTGATCACGTGCAAGGAGCGTGTGTTTGGTGAAATTGCAAAAACAACCTAACAAAGAGTCGAATTTACATATAAGTCTAGCCTCTTTAGAAAATTTGCATGAATACCTGAGAGAGCTTCCGTATTTTCATTTTAGTCACATTCAGATTGTTTTGTAACAAAATAATACATATTTTCTTGCGTTTATGCCCTTGCTTTGTTGTATTAATAACTTGTGAAACATTAATAAGTTTTTAATGAAATTGGTGTCGTTGGAAAGCTCATTTTATGCTCTTTAATTTAGTAAAATTAAATAAATGATCTAATTGATAGAATTTCACATTAATTTTGGAGTTCTAGTTCTGTCTATCTACCATTTTTCATTGACTAAGGAAATGTATATTTATTTTAATTAAGGTTGAGTTGCTCTCCTCTAGGCACTGACTGATCATTCATAAATCAATCGAATTCATAGGTTGTTGTTTCATTATAAGATGAGCATTGTATGTTGTAGACTTTGTGTGTTTATTGCAATATTGTTTATCATATTAAATAATTGCGTAAAAAATGTGTTAAAAAATTACATTCTCTTTGTGTTTATTTATATCTTGCTTGACCTGGAAACCTATAAATTACTTAAATAATTAATTGACTCCTAAATTTAAATAGATAGTTGCTCATGCCCCAATGTTCGACCTTGAACTTGCCCAAGTATAAATTATATCCAAGAACTCTTCATGGAGATATTCTCTCGGTTCCGTTCATTGTCGATTGGGCCATGATACAACGAGAGCATATTATTATTAAAGATAAATGATTCATCAATATCAGCAGCAATATCCTAATCAGTACATTCACAGAATAATCAATCGCAGCCTCTGCAACACCACTACCAATCTCAGTGTGGTGAGCATGCTGAATAATTAGAGGCTGCGTCCGTCAACCACGCCTTGGATTATTTGGCTCAATTGGTGAAGATCCTAGCAGAGGTGAGCCGGAAACTTGATGATCTCATTGCCACAAAAACCATAATACTAGTGCAGGTCAAGGCCAACCCCAACAACTTTAAGCATAAAGAGCATGCAGTCCGAGATATATCTTCCAAACCATAGACTTAAGTATAAATGATTTTGTGTTATCTAATGTTGTGAATCTCAGGAGCGATAGAACTTGCAATCACATGTAGTCACCAAGGGGAATAAGGAAATGACTTCTGGCAAATCATCATCTTCTGCTCAGCCAATCCAAAAGTCGGGATGGGTGATAAAGAAGAAGAAGGAGGAGCCACACCCGATGATTCAAAAATACATAAAATGAAGAATAACAAAAATTCCAAAAATGGAATAAGATCCAAGGTAGAAATGATTTAGCCCAGAGAAAGATGCAACAACCGATCCTGAGCTAGTTGAAGAAGACAAAGTTCATGAATATACTTTTTTCTTATTTTGAATTACTGCGTACCTTCTAGATAATCATTTGTAAATAATGGTGACATTGTAAATAAGAATTTTTTTAGTATGTAAATATTCCTTTTCTAGATGCAATGAAAAATTCCAAAAAATTAGAAAATTGAAAACTACATTGTCTGACCTCAACATTGTTGAGATTCTTCATAATATCTTTCTTGAAATGCCATTGTTAAAAGCCATGGAATACATGCCCTCTATGAAGAAAGGACTGAAAGAGTCATGCACATCAAAGCATCAAACCCACAAAAATAGAGGCTACAAATCATAGAAACATATCCTGACCATGGCCACAATGAACGCAATCAGTGATCTCCAAGCCAAAAAGAAAGACAAGGGAACCCCTTTAATCAACTGTGAAATTTTGATCATATTTTTGAGCGAACTTTGCTTGATAGCGGTTCCTCTATAAACCTTCTACCCTCCTCATTTCTTCACAAATTCAGGATGAGTCTTCTTAAACCCACACACATGATCCTTCAATTTGTTGATTGGTCCATTAAGTGGCCTTTGTTGTCCTTAATGCAGGACATTAAATTCCTACTGGTCTTTGTTGTCCTTGATATAGATTCCTCTGCACCATTACTTCATACCCCGATTATTCTTTGCTGGTCGTTCCTTTGAACTGCTGAAGTGGTAGTTGATTATGAGTTTGGGAAGATCACGTTCCGCTCCTGCAGTGACAAGCTACCATCGATATGATTATAGATTCAAAAACTACTGAGAGCACATCTAAGATAAGAGATCAATCACCACATATAGAAGACTGTGATACCATTGAGAAAATCGGAGATCCATGCATTTCTTTGAATGATATCTTAACACAGGAAATCCTCTTCCCAAAGAAGGAACTAGACAACACAATATGCTGCTACTCCTTTGCAAACATGGAGGATAACTCTGAAGCACTAATCCAGCTCATCAAATAAGATTCAAGCCAAATCGAACAAGAAAAATAATTGTAGATATGTTCAATACATTATTATCAAAGCCAATAGTGACAGAGTTAAGCATCACTTCATTGTCAACAAATTATTCACCTACTAGTTCAGTCTTAGAAGTGGCCGAGAAGCTAACTCAAAAATTACCAGAATTAAAGTAGCTTCTGATAGATCTTAAGTATGCTTTCCTTATGGGTGAGCAGAATATGTATCCAATCATCATCAGTAGCAGATTGATCATGAATCAAGAATCTATCTTGTTAGAGATTCTAGAGGAAAATTGCAAGGCACTTGGTTGAAATGTTTCGGATCTCTGAGGGATAAATTTGCCCTTATGTTCAAACCATATCTACTTAAAGTATGATTGTAAACTGTCTCGCGAATTCTAAAGAAGATTAAACCATAATCTTCGGGCCATCGTCATGAAAGAGACAATAAAATGTGGCAAGACTGGTTTTATTTATCCTATCTCCGACTCAAAGTGAGTTAGCCCATTGCACATAGTTCCAAAGAGATCTAGAATTACGGTGATCGCAAATGATCAAGGGTAGGAGATCTCTACCCGAGTACTCACTCTATGGTATGTTTGTGTTGATTACAGACGCTTGAATTCAACGACCAAGAAGGATCACTTTCCTCTGCCTTTTATTTATCAAGTGCTTGAGAAGTTGGCAAGAAAAGAGTTATTTTTCTTCTTGGATGGGTACTATGGGTACAACCAAGTTGCAGTCGCTCCTGAAGATCAAGAGAAAACAACTTTCATCCTCCATTTGACACCTATGCATTTAAGCAGATGCCCTTTGGATTATGTAACGTGCCCACTACATTCCAGAGGTGCATGTTGGCTATTTTTGCCGACATGGTGGGTAGATTTATTGAGGTTTTCATGGACGGTTTCCAAGTCTATTGTGATATTTTTGATGCTTGTCTTGCGCACCTAGACCGAGTACTTATGAGATGCCGTGAAGTCAATTTGGTTCTATCGTGGGAAAATAGTCACTTCATGGTCACCGAAGGGATTGTGCTGGACCACGCCCTCTCCAAGTGTGGCATTGAGGTCGACCCGGTGAAGGTGGATGTTATTGATAAGCTCAAGACACCTCGAATAGTGAAGAGTATGAGGCCATTTCTGGGGCATGTAGGATTCTACAAAAGATTCATCAAAGATTTCAATAAAATTACCCCACCTCTAACAGAATTGCTAGGCAAGGAGACCTACATCATTGTTGATCAGAAGGTTCTCTAAGTTTTTATACAGTTGAAGGAATAGGTCACTCAGGCTCCCATCCTACAACCATCCGATTGGTCTCTTCCATTCAAGATCATGATAGATACCTCTGATTTTACCATTGGATTTGTTCAAGGATAAAAAAGAGACAATCTACCCTATGCCATCCATTATGCAAACATAACACTTGATGATGCCCAAAAGAACTACACAATTATAGAGAAAGAGCTGCAAGAAGTTATATTCGCCCTTGAGAAGTTCAGATCACATCTTCTCGGTTCCAAAGTAATTGTTTACACTGACCACTCCATTATCAGACATTTACAACAGAATAAGGATGCAAAATCATGTCTACTCAGATGGATCCTTCTCCTCCAAGAATTTATTTAGGAAATTAGAGATAAATCTAGAGTTAAGAATGTGGTAGCAGATCACATGTTCATAATTAAACTGTGAGATACTCAACTGAGTAGTGTGCTAATATCAGAAACCTTCCCAGAGGAATCTATTTTCGGTGTTACTTCTCTCCGCTAGTAAGCTTATATTGTGAACTATCTCATTTATGAGAAAGTTCCACAAGATTGAACAAGAGTAAAGAAGGATAAATTTTTATACGATATTTATTTCTACCAATGAGAAGATCCATACCTTTTCAAGGAATGTGTGTATTGCATTTGGCATCGATGCAATCCTCAAGAGTACACTAATGTCCTCGAGCACTGGCATAAGATCGAATATGGAGGACCCAATTATGGAAGCAGAATGACAACTAAAGTATTACAGTGTGGCCTCTGTGGCCCATACTATTCAAGGATGCCATAGCTTATGTGAAAGGCTGCATTGACTGTAAGAAAATGGGAGGAACCTTAAGTTCCAAAGATTCGATGCCCCTAAAGTTTATTCAAATGCCATATGTTTTTGATGCTTGAGGCATTGACTTTATTTCCCCATTTCCCAACAGTCAAGGATTTGAATACATCCTGCTTGCTGTTGATTATGTGAGTCATTGGGTGGAGGCTATTCCTACCCGATCCATCGATAGTCATACCATATGTCATTTTCTTAAGGACAATATTTCTTCGTGGTTCGAGATTCCTAAGATCTTGATTTCAGATGGGGGTATCCATTTTGTTAATAAAGAAGTCAGAAAGCTTGTGAAGGAGTACTATATCGATCATCATGTCGCACCTCCTTACCACCTACAATCAAATGGCTTGGCCGAGCTATCAAATAGGGAGATCAAGACAATCTCGTAGAAACTTGTTAGGCCAGATAGGAAGAACTGGTCTCAGCTTCTTGATTCTGTTCTATGGGCTTATCATACCGTCTACAAGTTTCCAATCGGTATGTCTCCCTATCGTTTGGTTTATGGAAAGCTATGCCATCTACCAGTGGAATTGATTTACAACTCTTTATGGGCAGTAAACATTTGTAATTTGGACTCACAGAAAGGTGGTCAGAATTAAAAGATAGATCTAAATGGACTCCAGGAATTCAGAGACTCCGCATACGATAACAACCTTAGTTATAAGGAGAAAGTCAGACATTAGCATGACAAGTACATCATATGAAAGACTTTCGAGCCCGGATAGAAGGTGTGGTTATTTGATGTGAAGTTGAAGATTTTCCTGGGTAAACTCAAAAGTAAATGGACATGGCCCTTCCTTGTGAAGGCTGTGCATGGCAATGGAAGCATTCTCATATCTGAGTTGTCATATGATGCAAAACAATTCGTAGTCAACAGATAGTTGCTGAAGCCATATTATGGAAAGCTATGCCATCTACCAGTGGAATTGATACAAATCTTTATGGATAGTAAACATTTGTAATTTGGACTCACAGAAATGTACCATTTCGAGCATGATACATTCCTATTTGTTGTCTATTTAATTAATGTCATTTTTGACGAATATCGCATAGCCCCAAAATCAGAAGATTCAAATAATGCATCCAAAAACATTTTTGAGTAATTTATTTTCATCTTTTCTTCTTTTCATTTCAATTTTCAATTCTTACATTCTTCTGTTGTTTCATTCATCCCATCCATATGTGATATACTTAGGATGTACTTCATCCTAAGTATAATGGGATGAGTGTATTTAGGTTATTCTTCATTTATTCTTTCACTTGTCTCTCGACTTGTTGATATTCTGTCTATACATAAGAATATTTCACCCTAAGCATAGGGGACAATCCGTGTTGTTTATTTGTGAATTCAAATCCTAGATCATCTCTTCTTTGTGTATAGCTTGCTATACTTAGGATTAGTTGGTCCTAAGTAAGGCGTGGGACGATCGACTTCTTATTCGTTTAGGCAGTCGATGTAGTATCGATTTTCCTATACTTAACATGAGTTATGTCTACATTTATTTCTCTTCGACCACTATCAAAACATAGTCTGGCTAAGTATAGGTGGATCGTATATATGTATATATATATTAGCCATAACTCATACTTTCGTATTTTTAATAAATATGGCTACTATACTGGGTAAGGGTATACAACAAATCAACTATAAAGAATACACTGGTGTAAATATGTATAATTTTTTCAATTTATTTTATAAAAATTAGATTGAAACTATTTTGCAAAATGATTTTGAAAATGGTTGTAAAATATTTTGAAAAATATTTTGGAAAACCTTTAAAAATATTTGTAAAATATTTTAAAACTATTTAGAAAATAATCACTTTGTAAAAAGTTTGTAAAAATGCTTTTGAAAAATTCTTTGTAAAAAGTGCTTGCAAAATAAGTTTTCAAAATGTTTGACAAATGTTTTCAAAATGCTTTTAAATTATTTTGAAGACCCTATAAATAATATTCTTATACAAATTCTTCAAATAAAGCATGTATACATCTGTATAAAATCATGTATAAGACTTGTATATACCTTGTATAAATTCTTTGTGAATACATTCAAATTCACTAACTCTTTTATTTTTTGAAAAACCCATAAAATTTTGCATTTTTTTTGAAAATCCATAAAAAGTTCAAAATCAGAAAACTATTTCACAAAAATATTTTCTCGCATTGCATAAACATTTTTCTAAATGATGTTTACAATAAAAAATGTCTAAATAAAATATTAAGATTAGAACTCGGTTTAGACCTTAATATGCTTAATTTCATAGGAAACTTATAGGAACTGGAACTAAGAATTTTCAGGTCAAAGATACTTAATTCTTTGAGTCCACAAGACTATGTTCACATGTCATCTTGATTAGCCTAAGTAGAGTATTACGAAGCACACCCATGACTCTTGTTGATAATGACCAAACTTGAATATCACACTTTCCACTTATCTCAACTTTGAGGAGGTGGTGAGGGAAGGAATCTTCAGCTTGAGGAATCACACATGTGGAAACACACATAGTCACAATAAGTGGGCAGTGCCCCCCAACACAGTCTATTGGCATGGACATCTAAAGTCTAGATCTTGTGGGTTGCAATAAAGCTTCAAAATAGGGATAGTCTACATGCTTAAGAGGAAAAATTCCTTATGTAAATGTTGCGGTATATAGTACCAAAAAATGAAAAAAATAAAAAACTCCAAAAAGAATAGACAAGCAAAAATCAAAGAAAAATTCAAATTCGGTCGGATTATGTATGAAATAAGCAAGGCATTATAGTACAATTACAAAAATTTCAAGGTTACCTATAGCAGGGGACTTTGCTACACTGGTCAAGTTCCATAAGATGTGTGATTACACTGGTTATAATCCATTCTTCTCTTTCTACCCCCACTTCTTGAGCCGAATGCGCTTGAACTTAGAAGGAAATACCTCAGTCCTCAAGGAAAGAGTAGTTAGACTGTGGGATTAGGGTCATCTTTTGAAGGGAGACTATTCCTTGTTATTTCTGATGAGAAGAGCTGCATACACTTTCACTATACAAGTAAGACTCATAGTCATAGTGGTTTACGTATGAAGAGATTTATTCTTACCTAGCTATTGAGGAGACCTGAACAAATATTTGTAGAACTTGAGGGCTGTTAAGTTTTAGATCCTTATTCCAATGTGGTTCTCAAAAAACAAATAATCCAAAGGACTTAACTAAGGTCTAAACTTTGATTTTGTAAAGACAAGTTTAAGAATCATAATCATTCTACCTTAGTTTATTTTCCTTTTCTTTATTTTTCTCTTTTACATCACTTATTCTTCTAATAAGTATTTTCTAGTGTCTAGCAAAGGCAAGTATGGGAGGGTGATGAATAACCATTCTAACTTTATTCTTCAATTTTGTATTTAAATCTATGTTAAACACTTGTAAATAATAATAAATCACCAAAATTAGCATTCACTATTCATCTGTAAATAACACATATATACTTGTATTTAAATTCAAAATAAAGAATAAAGAAAAAGGAAAATAAATGAAATATCAAAGATATTGTATGACCCTAAATCCAAATACCAAGTCAATATTGAATGGGACAACAAGGAATAAAGTAGGGGGAAATAACGGTCTACACTGTATATAGAAATCCTAATTTATACTCTTCAAAATAAGGCATTTTTACTTGATTTTATTTTGCATTTTATACACCTCAAATAATAAAAATGATCAAGATGAAACTTGTACACAAAAATACAGAGAAAAATACAAAAATAATTGCACATAAAAACAATACACTGTGTAACTGGGACACATAAATGAAAAAGCCTTAAATTGAACTTCACAGATCAAAATCTTCTCCATTTGGACTCAGAAATGACCAACTAACCTCTATTATATTCTAATTAAATTATCTATTTAATAAATATGGTTTCATTAAAAATGGTGTTAAGAAACAAAAGCCAGCTTTCTGTGGTCCCATTGTACTATATACATGTATATTTTATTTATATATTTTATTCTTTATATTTTTACTCTTTTTATATTTTTAAATAATTGTAAATATTATTTGAAATATATTAAAAATTCTTCAAATAAAGCATGTATACCTCTGTATAAAATCATGTATAAAACTTGTATATACCTTATATAAATCTCTTTGTGAATACATTCAAATTCACTAACTCTTTTATTTTAAAAAAACCCATAAAATTTTGTAAATTTTTTTTGAAAATCCATAAAAAGTTTAAAATCAGAAAATTGCTTCACAAAAATATTTTCTTGCATTGCATAAACATTTTTCTAAATGATGTTTACAATTAAAAATGTCTAAATAAAGTATGAAGATTAGATCTTGGTTTAGACCTTAATCTGCTTAATTTCATAGGAAACTAGAACTAAGAATTTTCAGGTCAAAGATACATAATTCTTTGAGTCCACAAGACTATGTTTAAATGTCATCTTGATTAGCCTAAGTAGAGTATTATGCAGCACACCCATGACTCTTGTTGATAATGACCAAACTTGAATATCACACTTTCCACTTATCTCAACTTTGAGGAGGTGGTGAGGGCGGGAATCTTTAGCTTGAGGAATCACACATGTGGAAAAACACATAGTCACAATAAGTGGGCAGCGCCCACCAACACAGTCTATTGGCATGGACATCTAAAGACTAGATGTTGTGGGTTGTAATAAAGCTTCAAAATAGGGATAGCCTACATGCTCAAGAGGAAAAATTCCTTATGTAAATGTTGTTGTATATAGTACAAAAAAATGAAAAAAAAATCAAAAACTTCAAAAAGAATAGACAAGCAAAAATCAAAGAAAAATTCAAATTCTGTCGGATTATGTATGAAATAAGCAAGGCATTATAGTTCAATTACAAAAATTTCAAGGTTACCTGTAGCAGGGGACTTTGCTACACTGGTCAAGCTCCATAAGATGTGTGATTGCACTGGTTATAATCCATTCTTCTCTCTCTACCCTCTCTTCTTGAGCCGGATGCGCTTGAACTTAGAAGGAAATACCCCAGTCCTCAAGGAAAGAGTAGTTAGACTGTGGGATTAGCGTTATCTTTTGAAGGAAGACTAGTCCTTGTTATTTCTGATGAGAAGAGCTGCTACACTTTCACTATACAAGTAAGACTCATAGTCATAGTGGTTTACGAATGAAGAGATTTATTCTTATCTAGCTATTGAGGAGACCTGAACAAATATTTGTGGAACTTGAGGGTTGTTAAGTTTTAGATCCTTATTCCAATGTGGTTCTCAAATAATAAATAATCCAAAGGACTTAACTAAGCTCTAAACTTTGATTTTGTAAAGACAAGTTTAAGAATCATAATTATTCTACCTTTATTTATTTTCCTTTTCTTTATTTTTCTCTATTGCATCACTTATTCTTCTAATAAGTATTTTCTAGGGTCTAGCAAAGGTAAGTACGGGAGGGTGGTGAATAACCATTCTTACCTTTATTCTTCAATTTTATCTTTAAGTCTATGTTAAAACACTTGTAAATAATAATAAATCACCAAAATTAGCATTCATTATTCATCTATAAATAACATATATATACTTGTATTTAAATCCAAAATAAAAGAATAAAGAAAAAAGGAAAATAAATGAAATATCAAAGATATTGAAAGACCCTAAATCCTAATACCAAGTCAATATGGAATGGGACGACAAGGAATAAAGTAGGGGGAAATAACGGTCTACACTGTATATAGAAATCCTAATTTATACTCTTCAAAATAAGCCATTTTTACTTGATTTTATTTTGCATTTTATACACCTCAAATAATAAAAATGATCAACACGAAACTTGTACACATAAATACAGAGAAAAATACAAAAATAATTGCACATAAAAACAATACACTGTGCAACTGGGACACATAGATGAAAAAGCCTTAAACTGAACTTCAAAGATCAAAATCTTCTCCATTTGGACTCAGAAATGACAACTCACCTCCATTATATTCTAATTAAATTATATATTCAATAAATATGGTTTCATTAAAAATGGAGTTAAGAAACAAAAGCCAGCTTTCTGTGGTCCCATTGTACTATATACATGTATATTTTATTTATATATTTTATTCATTATATTTTACTCTTTTTATATTTTTAAATAATTGTAAATATTATTTGAAATAAATTAAAATTTCTTCAAATAAAGCATGTATACATCCGTATAAAATCATGTATAAAACTTGTATATACCATGTATAAAATTCTTTGTGAAGACATTCAAATTCACTAACTCTTTTATTTTTTAAAAAACCCATAAAATTTTGCAACTTTTTTTGAAAATCCATAAAAAGTTCAAAATCAGAAAATTGTTTCACAAAAATATTTTCTTGCATTGCATAAATATTTTTCTAAATGATGTTTACAAATAAAAATGTCTAAATAAAATATGAAGATTAGATCTTGGTTTAGACCTTAATCTGCTTAATTTCATAGGAAACTTATAGGAACTGGAACTAAGAATTTTCAGGTCAAAAAGAATTAATTCTTTGAGTCCACAAGACTATGTTCACATGTCATCTTGATTAGCCTAAGTAGAGTATTATGAAACACACCCATGACTCTTGTTGATAATGACCAAACTTGAATATCACACTTTCCACTTATCTCAACTTTGAGGAGGTGGTGAGGGCGGGAATCTTTAGCTTGAGGAATCACACATGTGGAAACACACATAGTCACAATAAGTGGGCAGTTCCCCCCAACACAGTCTATTGGCATGGACATCTAAAGACTAGATGTTATGGGTTGCAATAAAGCTTCAAAATAGGGATAGTCTACATGCTCAAGAGGAAAAATTCCTTATGTAAATGTTGTTGTATATAGTACAAAAAAATGAAAAAAAATCAAAAACTCCAAAAAGAATAGACAAGCAAAAATCAAAGAAAAATTCAAATTCTGTCGGATTATGTATTTAATAAGCAAGGCATTATAGTTCAATTACAAAAATTTCAAGGTTACATGTAGCAGGGGACTTTGCTACACTGGTCAAGCTCCATAAGATGTGTGATTACAATGGTTATAATCTATTCTTCTCTCTCTACCCTCTCTTCTTGAGCCGGCTGCGCTTGAACTTAGAAGGAAATACCCGAGTCCTCAAGGAAAGAGTAGTTAGACTGTGGGATTAGGGTTATCTTTTGAATGGAGACTAATCCTTGTTATTTCAGATGAGAAGAGCTGCATACACTTTCACTATACTAGTAAGACTCATAGTCATAGTGGTTTACGTATGAAGAGATTTATTCTTACCTAGCTATTGAGGAGACCTGAACAAATATTTGTGGAACTTGAGGGCTGTTAAGTTTTAGATCCTTATTCCAATGTGGTTCTCAAAAAACAAATAATCCAAAGGACTTAACTAAGCTCTAAACTTTGATTTTGTAAAGACAAGTTTAAGAATCATAACCATTCTACCTTTGTTTATTTTCCTTTTCTTTATTTTTCTCTTTTGCATCACTTATTCTTCTAATAGGTATTTTCTAGGGTCAAGCAAAGGTAAGTATGGGAGGGTGATGAATAACCATTCTTACCTTTATTCTTCAATTTTGTCTTTAAGTCTATGTTAAAACACTTGTAAATAATAATAAATCACCAAAATTAACATTAATTATTCATCTGTAAATAACACATATATACTTGTATTTAAATCCAAAATAAAAGAATAAAGAAAAAAGGAAAATAAATGAAATATCAAAGATACTGAATGACCCTAAATCCTAATAACAAGTCAAAATTGATTGGGACGACAAGGAATAAAGTAGGGGAAAATAACGGTCTACACTGTATATAGAAATCCTAATTTATACTCTTCAAAATAAGCCATTTTTACTTGATTTTATTTTGCATTTTATACACCTCAAATAATAAAAATGATCAACATGAAACTTGTACACAAAAATACAGAGAAAAATACAAAAATAATTGCACATAAAAACAATACACTGTGCAACTGGGACACATAGATGAAAAAGCCCTAAACTAAACTTCACATATCAAAATCTTCTCCATTTGGACTCAGAAATGACAACTCACCTCCATTATATTCTTATTAAATTATCTATTTAATAAATATGGTTTCATTAAAAATGGAGTTAAGAAACAAAAGCCAGCTTTCTGTGGTGCTAAAACGGATGTGGAAACTACACGGCGCACTTCAACTCGCATTTGACCTCACACCAATTATTACCCATTGTACTATATACATGTATATTTTATTTATATATTTTATTCTTTATATTTTTACTCTTTTTTTATTTTTAAATATTTGTAAATATTATTTGAAATATATTAAAATTTCTTCAAATAAAGAATGTATACATCCGTATAAAATCATGTATAAAACTTGTATATACCTTGTATAAAATTCTTTGTGAATACATTCAAATTAACTAACTCTTCTATTTTTTATAAAACCCATAAAATTTTGTAATTTTTTTTTGAAAACCCATAAAAAGTTCAAAATCAGAAAATTGTTTCATAAAAATATTTTCTTGCATTGATAAACATTTTTCTAAATGATGTTTACAATTAAAAATGTCTAAATAAAATATGAAGATTAGATCTTGGTTTAGACCTTAATCTGCTTAATTTCATAGGAAACTTATAGGAACTGGAACTAAGAATTTTTAGGTCAAAGATACTTAATTCTTTGAGTCCACAAGACTATGTTCACATGTCATCTTGATTAGCCTAAGTAGAGTATTAAGAAGCACACCTATGACTCTTGCTGGTAATGACCAAACTTTAATATCACACTTTCCACCTATCTCAACTTTGAGGAGGTGGTGAGGGCAGGAATCTTTAGCTTGAGGAATCACACATGTGGAAACACACATAGTCACAATAAGTGGGCAGTGCCCACCAACACAGTCTATTGGCATGGACATCTAAAGACTAGATGTTGTGGGTTGCAATAAAGCTTCAAAATAGGGATAGTCTACATGCTCAAGAGGAAAAATTCCTTATGTAAATGTTGTTGTATATATTACCAAAAAATGAAAAAAAATCAAAAACTCCAAAAAGAATAGACAAGCAAAAATCAAAGAAAAATTCAAATTCTGTCGGATTATGTATGAAATAAGCAAGGCATTATAGTTCAATTACAAAAATTTCAAGGTTACCTGTAGCAGGGGATTTTGCTACACTGGTCAAGCTCCATAAGATGTGTGATTACACTGGTTATAATCCATTTTTCTCTCTCTACCCCCTCTTCTTAAGTCGGATGCGCTTGAACTTAGAAGGAAATACCCCAGTCCTCAAGGAAAGAGTACTTAGACTGTGGGATTAGGGTTATCTTTTGAAGAGAGACTATTCCTTGTTATTTCTGATGAGAAGAGCTGCATACACTTTCACTTTACAAGTAAGACTCATAGTCATAGTGGTTTACGTATGAAGAGATTTATTCTTACCTAGCGATTGAGGAGACCTGAACAAATATTTGTGGAACTTGAGGGCTGTTAAGTTTTAGATCCTTATTCCAATGTGGTTCTAAAAAAAATAATCCAAAGGACTTAACTAAGCTCTAAACTTTGATTTTGTAAAGACAAGTTTAAGAATCATAATCATTCTACCTTTGTTTATTTTCCTTTTCTTTATTTTTCTCTTTTGCATCACTTATTCTTCTAATAAGTATTTTCTAGGGTCTAGCAAAGGTAAGTATGGGAGGGTGATGAATAACCATTCTACCTTTATTCTTCAATTTTATCTTTAAATCTATGTTAAAACACTTGTAAATAATAACAAATCACCAAAATTAGCATTCATTATTCATCTGTAAATAACACATATATACTTGTATTTAAATCCAAAATAAAAGAATAAAGAAAAAAGGAAAATAAATGAAATATCAAAGGTATTGAATGACCCTAAATACTAATACCAAGTCAATATTGAATGGGACGACAAGGAATAAAGTAGGGGGAAATAACGATCTACACTGTGTATAGAAATCCTAATTTATACTCTTCAAAATATGCCATTTTTACTTGATTTTATTTTGCATTTTATAAACCTCAAATAATAAAAATGATCAACATGAAACTTGTACACAAAAACACAGAGAAAAATACAAAAATAATTTCACATAAAAACAATACACTGTGCAACTGGGACACATAGATGAAAAAGCCTTAAATTGAACTTCACAGATCAAAATCTTCTCCATTTGGACTCAGAAATGACCAACTCACCTCCATTATATTCTAATTAAATTATCTATTTAATAAATATGGTTTCATTAAAAATGGAGTTAAGAAACAAAAGCCAGCTTTCTGTGGTCCCATTGTACTATATACATGTATATTTTATTTATATATTTTATTCTTTACATTTTCACTCTTTTTATATTTTTAAATAATTGTAAATATTATTTGAAATATATTAAAAATATAAATATAAAAAAAATCAAAAATACATTTGTAGAAATAAAGAATAAAATATATATGTATATTATACCTATATTATACTCACATATACTTATTTAAGAATATAAATAAAATCGAAAAAATGAAATAAAAATATGTAAATACGTATTTAATTATATTATAAAATTATAAATATCTATATATGATAGTAAAATTTAAAATGCAAAATAAAAATACGATACTCAAAATACCTAAATATACCTATGTATATACGTGTAAAAATTAATACCTAAGGAAAAAGGTTTTTAAAATAAATAAAAATATCCATAAAATAGTTTGGAAAATAGTAAAAATTTTCATGTTTTGAATTTTAATTAATAAATTCATCTACTATTTATTATTGAATTAATAAATACTTTTGTACACACTTTTTTTTATTGGTCCACGTGGACCAAGCCTAATGACAGTTGACCTCGTGTCAACTGTTCTGCCTCCCACCTCTGACTTGTCAGAATGCCTCCCCCATTTTCTCCATTTTCCCACTCTTCATCCACTCCTTCTTTCCTCTCGAGCTCTCGACCCTTCTACAACTCCCTCAACCTTCTCCCATGCCCTACACTTAGACTCCACCAACCATCGCTCCGTCGAACACCATCCCATTCCCAAGGTCGATAGTTTCTCATGCCTATAAATAACACCTCTGCCCTCCTTTTTGAGTTTTATCCCTCCTTTATCACTATAACCCCTATAGGAACCCCACGAGGTTGAGCCCTTGGTGACAACTTGAGCTCCCCAGCCTAGACGACGAGGATAAGGTGTGGAAGAGGTCGATCCAAGCCTCGTCAGAGCATCTTAGGCAAAGCTTCCCATCTTCTCCAGTTACCCCAGTCGAGCTACTTTTCATGCATGTCTAGGTAGGTTTTTGTTCCAGTATTCTTGTGTAGCTTTTATTTCGTGCAATTAGTTTGTACTTTAGCTTAATTCTAAGTTTAGAGTTTGTTGGAGCTTAGAGCTCATGCCACTGTTCAGCCATGATTTGACCCCGTTCTAACCTCAGACCACCTTCATCTACGCCTCTTCATTTCTCTATCGAAATCTTCATAAGAGCACCCCAAATCTTGCGGAGGTTTGGGAGATCGAAGCGCTTCCTCCACCCATCACTGGAGCTTCACCGCCTTCTCCATGTCCTTTGCTATAAGCTTCAATATTGGGTCGAGAGCATAACTCTCGAGACCCGTAGTTTTCTTGTATAGGAAAGGGCCCCAAAAGAGCCACCTAGGGACGGATTGAGCTAAAGAATAACGCTCCATGTGGACGAATGAACATCGACCTCTAGGCCTCTCCCAACGAGGCTCAGAGCTCTTGGAGCCACCTTGCAGGTACGAAAGCTTCCCAAGAAGATGTAGAGATGATTGTCGATGACGAAGAACGTTGGAGCAGCAAGAAATCACCGATCAAATTCAGACAAGGAAGTTGTTCTTCCCTGTTCGTCAAGCTGCTTCAACACCGTATGATCGAGGTAACGACCCATATCTATTTTGGGACGTTTAATCAAGATGAAGCGATATCTTCTCCTGACCGTTGGATTTAAGGGGTGATATATGGCATCACCAGCACCACTCATCTGATCGCAGGTGCACCACACATCATTGCCCTAGGTAATTTGTACCTCTACCCTCATGCTAGTTTGTATTTAACATATAGTCTTGTAAATATTGTATTAAGTGTAATAATTTAAGTAAAATTACAATTGGACCCCTGAGATTTAGTGTATTTGCATTTTAGACCAATCCATGTCACCTCTCGTTGTGCCCCACATGAGGCGCTTTTATATATATATATATATATATATATATATATATATATATATATATGCGCCTATGTAGTTTATGGATCGATTATTAAAAGCCTTTTATGTTTTAAAAATTGCAAAATGGATCCTTATAAAGTGTAGCATTTAATTTTGTGAATAATTATCTGTATAAATATTTTTATTGCTCCAAAAATTGTAGGAAAATTTATTTAAGTGCCTGATATATTGCATGATGACATATAATTTTCTCATAGCATTTAAATTAATTTTCCTATTTATTAAAAAACATTATCATTTTGTCTAATTACTAAAAGCATAAAAATTAGAAAACATTTCTAAAATTTACCAAAAATATATTAGCTATATTATTATATTATATATAACATATCCAAAAATCCCTAAAAAATACAAATTTAAAACATGAAAATCACAAAACCTAAAAATCTTATAAAAATTAGCAAACATTAAAGAAAAAACCAAAAATATAACTCCGTGTTTTTTAATTTTATATATTATATATACTTTATTAAAAATAGTTTTCGGTTAATTTTAAATTTATCTATATTTATTAAACTAAAAATTAGTTTATATAATTAATCTGTAAAATTTTTTCTATATTTAATAATTGAAAAATACATAAAAATTAACAAAATTCTATGAAAATGACTAAAAATGGAGAAAAATATAAATAACATAAAAACATTTTATTTTCATTATTTTGATTATATTTATGTATATTAAAAAATATAAAAACCTATATATATACACTAAATATCCCTTTTATTATTTATATACTATATAATATCATTATTAGTATATATAATTATATATTTTATTTTAAAATAAAAAGAGACTAAAATTTTGCATAATTAAAAAGAAAAAATAAAATTTAAAATTTAAAAAATATAGAACACTTAAAAATACTTAAAACATTCATATAATTAAAAACCCACATAAAAAAGAAAAAGATAAAAATACAAAAGTAATTATTATTAATTAGCAATACTTATTAATAATTAACCTACCTACCAATTTGCTCAACATAATTCGACCTATACATACTTGTCACTATACACACATTTTTTAGAGTTATAATAAATTTTAACTCCACACATTTTACATTTATTGCATATATTCCCGTGGGTTAATTGTTATTGAATATTGATTGGTTCAGGGACCGTACATCAAGATAGTGGTTGATACAGCTATTGCCGGATTTGATTTGTCAGATAGCACATGCCCTCCAAGACTAAACCTTAGCACCTTAGCTAGATCTCTTTCAACAATAGGCACAAGGGTGCTGGAATACACTCACATGTACCATCACATTTAATAACATAACTTAAAGTTACATTGACAACAAGTTTTTTCCATCACAAAGAAAGAGGCTTAGATTGCCAACAAAATTCAATACATTACTCACAAGTTAACAACATAGTCTTAATCATTTCCACTAACAGACGGATACTCATCATGTGTTGTAAAATTTATCACAGTTGGTTCACTACGAGCATTTAGCTTGATTATTGCTCCTTTGACCATGATTGTAACTCCTTCAGGGTTGGTTATTCCCCCTAGATCACTTGCCACTAGCACTCGTACTAGTCTCATGTATCGGTACCTCATGTAGGAAATCTTGGGTTGTCTTTGGATAAGGCATTCCATCTTCTTTCTCGTGATTGTCATTCTCATGTGAGGATGCCATTTTCGACCTCTTGTTGTTACATATGTCTTCCACACGAGATATGACATCTACCATCTCATGAATAGTAGATGCTCGACAAAAAGAAAGGTCACCCTGCACATCGAGTCGAAGACCAAACCAGAACATGAGGAATAGCTCGTCCTCAAACTTTTCGAGAATAGGTGAATGATACGCTAACTATCAAACTTGATCAGATATTCTCTCGTTGTCAATGGCCCGTCTTTCAGCTTATTCAATTCTCTCCTCTTCCTTCCCACCTAGTAGTCAGGGCAAAATTGTTCTCTAAAGGACCCCACAAAGTCATTGTTGAAAAGTGGTTTTTAGTGTTTTGGTTTTTATTTAATGAACGTGAAAATAATATGAACAACTGGAGTGTTGTCTAACCCAATCCGTCTCAAATTAAAATTAGTTATCTAGCAAGAAACAAAACAAAACGATAGTGCCATTATTTAACCTGTATAACAATCCAGGATTGAAGTCAAGGAGGCAACATTACCAGAGGGTTATTTAATTCTTGTTAATTAATAAATGTTTCCTTTTCTTTTTTTTGTTATTGTTTTTATATCTTTTAATGCTTTTCATATTTTTATGGGCTTTTAATTATTTTAATTTTTTATATTTTCAATTTATTTAAATTTTTTAATGATTTTAAATTTTGTAATTTTTTATTTTTTAATTAAAAAACAAATTAAGAAAATGTGTATACAAAGAAAACAAATGGTCTTTTTGGATTTTTAAAAAATAGTAAAAATACTCAAAAAATAACTTTGTTCTTTAATAAAAATTTATACTATTTTTATGATTTTTATGCAATTTTTAAATTTTTAAGGATTTTTAAATGATTAAAGTAGAAAACAGAGCACAAAGTAAAATTACTCTACTTTTTGTATTTTTAAAAGATAAAATAAAACAAACTTAACTGGAAATAAAGTATAAATAGAAGAAGATTTTTCAAGCTTTAATTCAATCCTAAATATGCATTTTTTTATTTTTTAATGAATTACTATGAATTTTTATAGATTGTTTGTATTTTTTAAATTTTAGGGCTTTCTGATTGAACTTTGAAACGAAATTTATACATAAGATAAAATACATTAAAAGTCAATAACAATATTTTTTAGAATTGTTGAAACAATTTTGAAAATTTTATGATTTTTTAGTGAACAGTTAAATATAGTTAGTTTTTGATTTTTTTATAAAAATAACAAATAAGGGATTTTTCAAAAGTAAAATTGTGAGTGACAAAACTAATTAACAAACACTTAATCTAATTTTAGGGATTTTATAGAGATGATTAGCTATTTATAGAAGCAACTAAAAATAAAATAATTAATCTGTAGAGGATGGACCAATATGCAATTATTTTAAATTTATGTACTAAATATTAAAAAAATAGGAACTGTAGGGCTTAACTTGCAAAAGTACTAGAAATCCATGTGCCTATGCACGTGAATGAACAAATGGGCAAATGGAGGAATGATTGCAATTATTTCTATTTTCAGACCCTGTCAATTATAAGAAACAAAACTCTATTTAATGCAACTTTTCTAGAAAGCATGTGCTATTGCACGAGGAGTTCTTTCAATAGGACCAAAATGCAAATATTTAAACAAACATGGGCATATACATAATTATAAAAAAATACAAAATCTGAGATGTGTTCAAATTGTCTTTATTTACAATTAAAATAAAATGTAGGGAAGGAAGCATAAAATCACCATGGGAGCGTGTTGTACACGTGCTAATCGGATGGTTGAAATTAGGCATGGAGGATTTAATCATGTTGCTTGAATTTGGGTGCGATTTGACGACCACGATTCAATCTGATGCAATTATTCTTGATCAGACATTAGCTAGAGTATTTGGAAGAACAAACTTGAAGGTCGCTCTTGATGATGTTCGATCGGCTCGATCTCTACTTCTCACGCTTAGATTTGAATTGTGACAACCTCGATAGCTTCCTGCTGTGATGATTATGTACAGGCCCTGTTGATCAGGGACCTAGAGCTCGAGTTCCAATTCAGGTGATCCATGACTCCAATGTGCCAATCAAAGCTCCAGTATTGTGCCTAACACCTGTGAATTCTTCAAGGCTCGAAGGAGTTGCTCTGATCGAGGTTATTGAACCAAAACAATAAGAAGTGATGAGGAATGGGTCGGATCTGCAGAATGGAAGGAGCGATCCAAAATTTTTCTCAGATCGGATGACCTGAGGATGATCAAATCGTGTAGAGAGGTTTTGAAGAAGCACTATGAATCAGGTGAGATGATCAGAGTGATTTGGGATGAGATTTAAATGAAATGGACCTCCGATCAGGCAGATCGGAGATTGAGTGAATTCTTACCAATCTTTGCAACATTCAATGTAAATATATGAAATTAAAATGTAAGAATTAATCTAAATTAAACCTATATTAACCTACAATGGAAATGTAAAGGTTCTGGCCTCGATCAATCGGTGAGATGGCAAAGAAGCTGAGCTCACTAGAGTGCTCCAGTGGCAGCGTTGAATCTCGATCTTCGAGATACTTCACGCACTCCCGATCATGGGACACCTTCTATGTCACCTCAGGTACACTCCATGAATTGATCTTGGGTGAAAACTAGGCAAAAATTGGATTTGGATCGAATAAAGAGCAAGAGCTCTTATTTAGAGACGTCGGGATGGATAGAGTTTCAAAATTCACAAGTACGCGAACCAAGGATGGATTGGGTAAAAATTTTATTCGAACGTGGATGTGGAATGATCAGAGAACACTAGGTAGAGATTCAGGTGGAGGATGGTTAAGGATATGGGTGAGAAAAATCGGAGACGGAGGCGATCCGACTTGATATTCAGGTAAAAGGATCGGGAGGGGGAGTTGACCCAGGTCAACAAACTCGGGTTCGCTAATAGGAACTCGGTACGAATAAGTCCAAACCACTATAAGACAAACTAAATTAAGTAAAAGAAATTAAGTAGAAAATAAATAGAAAAAAGCTTTAAATAAAAATATTTTCAAAATAAATAATGTTAATAAATTAATAACATAATTTTTTGGTGATTTTTAATTAATTAAATAAATAAATTAACTAAATAGGGTAAAATAAATAAAAACTTATTTTTAGGTATAAAATACCTATATATACTTCATGAACATTTTTAATTATTTTTTATGAAATTACACAATTTACTAATTTACAGAACAATTTAAAGATATTAAATATATTTTTATTTTATTTTTATGAATTAATTAATAAGTTAATTAAATAAATTTATGTACAATATAGGTACATGATACTTATAGTAGTAATATATTTATTTTATTCTGATTATTTTCCATTTTTTATTTTCATTTGTATTTTATGTAAATAATATAAAGCATGTACAAAAATATAAAAATACAATATGTGCAAGAAGACAACTTTCAACAACACTCCAAAAATAAATAAATGAATAAAATATAGGTACTATGTAGACACTATGTACAACAACACTCCAAAAAGCCAACTTTCACATCTTAACTCAGATTTTATGAAACCACTCTCATTTTAAAGCTTATTTAATTTTAAACACAATGAAAGTGAGTTTGCATTATTTTGAGTATTATGGAGTAGATATTGATATGTCAATTTTAGCTTTACGACTTTTTCATAGTGTTGTTTCTCTTATTCTCTACAAAGTTTCTTTTTACAATTATTTTAATATTCACAACTTATTATTATGTATACGATCCAAGAAGTAAATATTTTTATTTGAGTTTGTTTAATGATAAATAAAATAGTAGAAGATATATACAAAGTGGACAATGATGAATATGTACAAGTGATAATTGATTTTATGGATTTTTATAGATAAAAGACCCTACCTCCTCCTTATTTATTCCTTGTATATTAGGTCAAGTCTTGACTTATTCTCGAGGTTAGGATCAACATGTATTTATTACACATATACAGTCTTCTTATTTCTTTATTTTTCCTTTATTTATTTCATTATTTATTTTGTATTAAAATAGTGATGAGAAATACAATATTTTAGATGATATGAGATTATTAAAAAGTGAAAATTAATGATATTTATAGGCGTTCTGTAAGGGATTTTAAGTCAAAATAAATGAATAAAGATGATGAATTGGTGATTCATCATCCTCTTATACTTTACCTTTGCTAGTCCCTTAGCAAACAGTTATTTGAAAAATAAGTGATTAAAAATAGAAATAATAAAGGAAAAATGAAAAACTTGAAACAATTTTGATTTTTAAACAAATCATCATAAAATCAAAGTATCGAGCTCGGTCAGACCTTTGGATTATTAGTTTGGTAGAACCTTATTGGGAATAGGAATTAAGACTCAACAACCTTTAAGTTTCACAAGTCTCTATTTAGTTCACCTCGACGGTCAGGTCAGAACAAGTCCTCATACACAAATTCTTATGATTATGAATCTTACTTTCACTGTGTATGTGATATATAGTTGCCTACATCTGAAATGAAAAAGAACAACCTTCTCTTGTCAAGGTGACCCTAATTCCCCAATTTAGCTACTCTTTCCTTGATGAGAGGGGTCTTTCCTTCGAAGTTCATGTACGTGTTGTGTCTACAATCGAAGGGGGGGGGGAGAATATAGAAGAATAATCAAAGAAGTGGACTGTGGCCAGTGTAGCCACATCTCCTTGTGAAATCGATCAGTGTATCTAAGTCTCCACTAAGATTTTCAGGTTCTTTAAAGCTTGGACCATTGTGGTCTTGTATGTATATTTGATGTATTGGCTTCTTTTTGGCAGAAAATATTGTTGCACTGCGTTGATCTTTTTGTGCCTCGATGGATATAGAATATTGTTTTCTGCCAATATTTTGGGGTCTCAGAAAAAATTATGCCATCAGACCATCCCTCATTCGAAGCTTTATTTCTACCCACAACATTCTGTCCTTAGACGCCCATGCCATTAGACTAGGTTGAGGTGCATTGGCCACTCAAAGTGACTGTGTATGTTTCCATTCGCGTGCGTCTCTTGCTAGAGGATTCTACTTCTCACACCTCATCTATATTGAGCTACGTGCAAGGTTCTTGTCCAAGTTAGGTCACTGTCTAAAAGAATAATGCATGTGTATGAAATATTCTACTTAGACAAATCAAGATGACATGTGAACATAGTCTTATGGACCCAAAGAATTAAGTCGCCATGACATGAAAAGTCTCGACTCCAATTCCTATAAGGTTCCTCTAAAATTAAATGGATCAAGGTCCTAACCAAGCTCTATTCTTTAGACTTTATTCCAGACTAGTTCAGACATCAATATCATTCTGAAAAATGCTAATGCAAATGCAAGAATGTTTTTATTGAAAAGAGTTTTCTGATTTAAACTTTTAATGTGGTTTTTAGAGAACTTTTCCAAAAATTTTATGGATTTTAGTTTCAATTTTCGTGAATTTTTAATAGATTTAGAAAATTAAACATATTTACGAAAATTCACAAGGATTTTATACACATTTACAAAGGATTTTATCTAAAGATATATGCAAGATTCATATAGAATTATACAAGATTTTATTTAGAAAAATATTTTTATTTAAAAGTTTTAAATACATATTTCGCAAGAGAATTTTATCTACAAAAGAAATTTATTACATATTATATTAAAGAATTTTATATACAAGTTTTAAGTACAACTTCTATATAAGGCATTTATTTACAAAAGAATTTTATTCACATATTTTACAAGTTATTGCATGTTTTATTTACAAGGATTCTACAACAAGTTTTACACATAATTTACACAACAATATATTTATATATAATGTGAGAAAATAATTGTACAAAGTAGTTTACAAACAACTTACAAAACCTTTACAAAATATTTTACAAAAATATTTACAAAACATTTAACAAAAAGTTTTACAAAAGTTTTACAAACCCATTTTTACAAACATTTAATGTTAAAACATTTTACAAAAATTACACTAATTATTTTGTACAATAAACAGTTTTATAAACATTTTACAAACAAATGATTTTATAAACATTTTACAAAAAAATTCTATACAAATAATTTTACCAAGATTTTTACAAAACTATTTACAAAAGTATTACACAAAAATTTATAGAATATTTTACTAAAGATATTTTACAAACTTTTTACAAAACATTTTTATTGCAATTCTATTAGCCAAATTATTAAATAAACACAAATACAAGTTATGGCTAAAGTATGTATATGATATATATGACACCCCTCATCCTTAGCTCGAACTATGTCCTCATAATGACCAAGAAGAGACAAAGGAAGACATAACTCGTGCTAAATATAGAAAAGTGAAAAGAATCCTATGCTACAATGACTTAAAGAACACAGAATAAAATGAACGGAAGTTGGTGATCCCCCCTATACTGAGGATCAAATAATCCTCAGTATAGAGGACTTTACAAACGGGGAAAACTAAAGAACAGAATGTACAAACTCAACGACTCGACTTGTCCCCCATATACTTAGGGTAAAAGATACCTAAGTATAGAAAAAGAATATCAACAAGTTTAGGAAAAGTGAGAGAATAGAAGAAAATAAAATGAAAATAAAAAAGTAATGAAATGAAAGACCTCACTCTCCCTATACTTTAGGGTAAAGGATCCCTAAGTATAAACAACAACAAGAGTGATGAAACAGAATGAAAATAGGAACAACTCAATCAATTCACCTACACTATACTTAGGATAAGGTACGTCCTAAGTATAGCATGCACACACACACACATAGAAAAGAGGTGAATGATAAAATCAGAAGAAAGAAAGAAAGAATAAAAATGAAAGGAATATATACATCAGAAAATCAGCTCATGTATCTGACCTAGAAGAAATTAAAGAATCATCATTTGATACCACATGAATGTAATACACAACGTACATGAATGTATCATGATCTAAGTATGGGTTTAGTAACTGTCTATTAACCATAAACGGCTATGCATCAGATGACAACCTAGAAATGACAATGCTACCATTGCCACACACAACTCTCACATTAAATGGTCCTGACCATTTGTTCTTGAGTTTGCCTGGGAATACCTTCAACTTTGAATCAAATAACCACACCTTTTGATTAGGCTCGAAAGTCTTTCTCCTAATGTGTCTATCATGCCATCTCTTGACTTTCTTCTTATACATCATACTATTGTCATAAACAAAGTCTATGAATTCCAACAATATGTTTAGTCCACTTTCCTACCCTATCATGCTCTCTGATAGTCCAAATTGCATACACAAATTGCCCTCAAAGATTTATGAATTAATTCAACAAGAAAGTGGCAAGGCTTTCCATGAACCAAGAGATAGGGAGACATAAAAAAGGAGACGTGTACGACGTGCTATAAGCCCATAGAACCGAGTCAAGCATATGCGTTTAGTTCTTCCTATCTGGATGAACAAGTTTTTGAAGAATAGTTTTTATCTCCCTATTTGAAATCTCAGCCAAGTTGTTAGTCTATGGGTGGTAAGGAGAAGTGACACGATGCTAAATGCCATACTTCTTAACTAGCTTCCTGACCTCTCTATTGGTAAAATAGCTTCCCCCATCTGAAATTAGAATCTTGGGAATCCCAAATCACACAATAATGTTGTCATTTATGAAGTGGCAAACCGTATGACTATCATCAGCTCAGATGAGGATAGCCTCCACCCAACGACTAACATAATCCATGGCAAGCAGGATGTACTGAAATCCCTTTATGCTGGAGAATGGGCCCATGAAGTCAATGTCCCAATTGTCAAAAATATATGAAATCTGGATATACTTGAGGGACATTGTATCTTTGGAACCAGTGGTTCCTCCCATTCTCTAACAATCATTGCAACACTTCACATAATTTATAGCATCCTTAAAAATAGTTGGCCACTAGAGGCCACATTGTAAAACCTTTGTTGTTGTGCGCTTCCTTGAGTGGTGTCCACCTTCTTCTAGTCTTTGACAATGTCCTAGGACACTAGTACATTCCTCCCTAGGAATGCACCTCCTTCAGATACAATCTATACCCTCATGAAATAGGTATGGATCCTCCCATTGGTAAAAATGAATCTCTGACAAGAATTTGTCTACCTTAAGCTTGGGACAATCTTGTGGAACTTTCTTGGATATAAAATAGTTCACAATATCAGAGTACCATGGGATTGAGGCAACAAACAAGATCGCTTAATCTAGGAAAGTCTCTATAATAAGAAGTAGTAGCTTCTCAGGAGTCTCTACATCTGCCACAACAAACTTTGCTCCAGGTTTGTCATGAATCTCCAAATCAAACACTTGAAGTAGAAGGATCCATCTGAATAGGCATGGTTTGTCATCCTTATTAGCTTGCAAGTACTGTATGGTAGTATGATCTGTGTGTACAACAACTCTAAAACCCAGTAGGTGTGATCTGCATTTCTCCAAGGCAAAAACAACTGCTAGCATCTCCTTCTCTGTAGTGGTGTAATTCTTTTTGTGCATCATCAAGAGTCTTACTATAATAGTGTATAGTATATGGTACTCCATCCCTTCTCTGCCCTAAAACAGCTCCAATTGCATAATCTGAGCGTCCGTCAAGATCTCAAAAGGAAGAGACCAATCAGGTGGTTGTAGGACAAAAGCACTAGTAATCAAGTCTTTTATATGATAAAATGCATGGAGAACCTTATCATCAACAATATACTCACTCTTCTTGCATAGAAGCTCATTCAAAGGTCGAGCGATCTTGCTGTCGTTTTTAATGGATCGCATATAAAATCCAACGTGTCCAAGAAATGACCTCAATTGCTTCAAATTCGTTGATGACTCTAGTTTGGAGATCACTCCATCAACCTCCATGACATGCTTGGAGATGATGTGGCCCAACAATCCCATTAGTCACCGTAAAGTGATCTTCTCCCACGAGAGTAGTAAGTTCACCTTACAACAATGCTAAGGTCTCGATCTAAATAAGAAATACATTAGTCAAAACTATCCTCGTAGATAGAGAATTCATCCATAAAGACCTCAAGGAGACTACCCACCATGTCTGCATAAATGGCAAACATACGCCCCCGGAATGTAGCAAGAGTGTTACACAATCCAAAATGCATTCGTCTAAAGACGTAGGTGCCAAAAGACAAGTAAAAGTAGTCTTCTCTTGATCTTCAGGAGCGACTGCAACCTGGTTATACCCTGATTATCCATTCAAGAAACAAAAGATCTCCTTCCCTGCCAGTATTTCGATGACCTGGTCGATAAAGGGCAATAGAAAGTGATATTTCTTGGTCGTTGAGTTCATGCATCAATAATCTAAACAAACATGCCTAGAAGTAGGTACTCGGGTTGGAATCTCCTCACCACAGTCATTCGTCATAATTGTAATCCAGGATTTCTTTGGGATCACATGCAGTAGACTAACCCATTTGGAATAAAAAATGGGATAAATAAAGCCAGCTTCACATGACTTCCTAATCTCTTTCATTCCCCAACAATGACGCGATCTGATGAACCTAGAAATACCCTAATTAATTATGTTGAATTGTTGTTATAGTCAGGCACTTATGATCAATAAAAAAGACCACTTAATTAATTTTTCAATTAAAGCGAGCGACCATATTTTTTTACTTGGGAAAGCCCAATGTCGAACTCAGGGAGGCCACTATCTCCTCATGTCAGTTTCTAGATGATTTAGAAGTGAGGTTTTCAGTGGAGCGAAGGGGCGAGGTGGAGCAGCAGGACAGTTGGTTGCGAGTGCGGTGGAAGCATACGAGCGACAGCATGGGGCTGCTACTCATGTGGTGTGGTTTCTTTTTTAAAAAAAAATAATTTTTATTATTTTTTGTTTTCACAATAGGATATGGAAAGAGGAGAATGGGAGACAAAAGAAGAAAAAAACAAAAGGGAAGAAGAGGATTACCTGAAGGTTTATCACTAGAGAAGTGGAGCTCGAGTGAGCTCCATCTTCGCCTCGAGTAGCATGTCAGAGAACGCCTCAAAGTTGGTGCAAGATTTGGTTGAAGTTACGATAGGAGGTAGTGGTCTCCTTGATCTTGCTGTGAGCTCATCGTCGCTCAAGGCTGACTCGTCGAGCTGTCACTTGGAAGGGAGGCCGAGCTAGGGTCTCTCCTCTCGGATGGTGGATAGGGAAAAAGGAGAAGGATGAGAGTAAGGAGGAGGAGGAGGAATAAGAGTTAGAAAAGAGGCGGGGTGTAGGTTAGAAAAGTAGTGGGAAAGGTAGGACAGAATGGAAGTTGGTGGGGAGAAAAAATACATGAAATAAAAAATAAAAAGTAGGCTACTTAAATAAAATAAAGAGAAAATAAGAAAAGAAATGGGAAATTTGCAGAAGTGTAAACATAGAAAATATGGATCTAAAAGAGATCTACATTTTCCATGTAGACCTTGAAATCAAAACAAAAATGTAAATGAAAGAAATATTTTTTTGAATGAATTTTAAATTATTAAAACATGAATTTATGACTTTTCTATTTTTAAGATTTTCAATATTAAAAAAAGTGAAATAAAAATCAAGAAAGAAAAGTATGTACATTATATACAAAGTCACAACACACCTTTTTCTACGATTTTTATTTTTTTTTGAATTTAATTTATTTTTATTAGAATATAAAATAAAGAAAATAAATGCAAAAGAAATAACTTAAAAAGAGTTAGTTATATATATGAAATTATAAAATAAAGTTAATGAATATATATACAAAGTGCAATTAGGTCTCGAAACTGACATTTTGCAAGCAAGCTCTAATTTTAATGAAATCACTTTCATTATATAGATAATTTTATAACTTGAATTTAAAGTGAGTTTGGTGAATTTGGAGTTCATACGTAGTAGGAATTTAGCCGAGAAGTTGGACTTTGCGGCTTTTTCGATTCAAAATCTAAAAGTATTTATTCAAGGTGGGAAGTATTTTGTATTTTGTATTTTTATATACATTTTTATACAAGTTAGAAAAATAATCAAGTCAAAAGGAGTTAGTATGAATTTATTAAAAATCAAGAAAGTCTGGTTATTTGCAGGGGATTATTGATAAAGGGAATTTTGGATTCTTTATTTAATGCAATTATGAATGCTAAAATGCAGATCTTATTTACAAGTGCATCAATTATAGAAATGTAAAATAGATTATTAAATGCAGTTAAATACTTAGTAACTAAGCTCTATTATCAACTTTTAGAGTTACGAATCACAGATTCACAATGTTGAAACTCACGGTCAGCTTGTTGTCACCCTCTAAGTATATATGATGTGTACACAATGCTGGATCGCGTCGCAGAAGGATCTTCTCATACATGACCGTGAGCACGGGAGCACAATGTTGGATCGCTTCCATGATGCGCTTAAGGATCTTCCCATATCCTTCTGTTGTTGTTGTAACTTCGAAGAGCAAGGGGTGCCTCTTCTTATATAATATTTTGGGAGTCCATGGATCCCAATCCATGTGCACACAAATCCAAAGGATGAGATTGGTTTGTGTTTCTTTCAATCACTGTCCATGATTTTTCGCTCGAATATTTCCGCCAACATTTATTAATTTAAATAACTCAAAATATATGCAACATAATTTTGATTTGATATAAATCAATTTGTGGAGAAAATAAAGGAAGGAGATCCACCCCATACCATGCATGGAAAGGGGGGATACTCCTCTTTCTTATTAGACCAAATCTTGGAGATTTTCCAATATCAAATTATGAAACAACAATTGTTGCATATTTAATCATAAAAAATATTTCTAAATTATTTGTTGACAGATTCAATCATGCTATTGAAAGAATTTGAATCACATTGACAATCCAAAATAAAATATAAATTTCATTTTCAATTAATTGTCCAATGTGAATCCAATTCACATCAACATTTTAATTGTAAATGTTAGTTACAAATAGCTCTCTCTTATATACTATAAACGACATTTATAATATATATGATTAATATGGATAGTGCTATCTATATTATTCATGTCCATGATAATTAAATCACATTTAATAATCTTGGATCTCTATTCTTATGTTCCCAAATAATATGAATCAGATTCACATCATTCACATATTTGATAATTAAATCACATTTAATTATCTTAGATAACTCTACTTATAAAATGAATCAAATTCATATTATTCATGATAATTAAATCACATTTAATTATCAATTTTTCTCAATGCTCGGATACATATATCAACAATGAAATTAGCCATAAACTCTTTCAAGGATAATGCGCTTTCTCCGCGGATACTTGGAGATAAGGACAGGGTGATTGTATTGTTCCACATATAGTGGCTTGAATATTGAGATCACATCTCAAATCCAAATCTTACAAACCTCTCATAGATGCTTGATTAAATTAAGACCACAAATCTAATCTTCTCATTGCATCTGAATCACATTCATATCAATGTCCAACATTTGGACCAAGATCAGATTACTTCTCTATGAGAGGAGTTACTAAAATCCAGACCTGTATCATCACTCCCTCAAAATGGAAGATTCATGGTTATACAATCATTTATGATCACATCACCCTCATGTATTCCTAGTACAAGTACACCCTACATAATGGAAGACCTAGAGTAAACCCGAAGTTTTCGATCTCTTTTAGACTATCTCCTATAGGGTTTTCTCATTAAGTTTCTCATTTGACTATTGGGAGTTGTTATCGATCAGATACTTTCCTAAAGCATATATCATACCCAAGTGTTGATCATATACTTTCCAAAAGCACATATCAAACCTACAAATTCAGTAAAGCTTCCAAAGCGAGATGACCGTGCATGGAATTTAATTCGTTCTAATATCTCATGAGTGAGCTCATGTCTTCTGGTTCAGTAAATGAACCTGTATGATCCTTTTGAGAGATCGTATTACTTATATGCCCTTGTATGCACACCAGCACGCCGGTATGTAGACCTTGATTAGGTCATCAACCTGTTGGTCTGCCAAATGTACATACTGGGACATATGGTAACATATCTGTCTCCGGTCAGAGGATGCATGCCTATATCGTGACAGTATACGACATAGGTCTTTGGTTATCTCGATATCGTTAAGTCAACTCTTTGTCCTAACTTATCTAATACCTCTGAATATCTATTCCTATGCAGAGGACCTGCATCAAGAGGTCAGTTAGATATCAACCTTTAGAGAAAGGATTGCCATCTCCTTCTCATGCTGGAGATCCTCTCTTAACAATCATTTGGATGTGCTCGATGAGTCCTCAATCTAACTCTTTAGATATTCATCCAATCACCACCCCCTATGATTCAACAATTGAATCAACAACTGTATGATCATTAAGATGGCCATGGTACATAACCTAACTGTACTAAGGGACCTATTATGAAAATTAGTTATTCTTCATTTCAGATCAGGGAATAATATTTGCAATAATATTTACTGCATAATGGCTCGCCTTGGGTTCGCATGTCCAACTAATTGATCCCACATAGGTTCGAAATATTCCAGCATATGGCCTTGCAATTTATCTCGAGAACCTTTAGCAAGCGAGATTCCTGGTCGTCGTTCAACTACGAATTGATGATGACCGGAAATATTTGGGGTGCATCCGCAAGGAAGGCATACTTCAGTGTTGATGGTAAAACTTTGAGCTCAGTTGGGGTCTGAATTTGCTCTGTTGCAACCTCAGAAACTGAAGGCTAGGGTTTATGCCTTAGCACATCACGGAATCATGTATGTTACATCACATACGACCTAGGTCAACTAGTCATACTAGTTGCGTGCGACAAAAGAGTTTAAAAAAATAAAGATGAAACCACATGATTCAAGAACACTTATCAGATTTTTTCATCAAGATCACAAACGGGTTCAAAGGAATACCTCTTGAAGCATGGTTGCGATCGCTAATCTCTAAAGTAAGAGATTATCTTGTCTCAAGTCCGAAGATCGCACTTGTGAATGCGTTGATGAGACATGTGCTTACTGCAATCCATCTTGAGGATCCAAGCTTGGAGTCTCCTGATTTTGTCTCATGAAATCTGATGTTTTCTTCACGAGCGATGTACACCGAAGAAGACAGAGATCCATGAGTAGACGATCAGGCATCACAATGGCGACATGGTAGCTACGAGGTTATTTAGGTCAACATGTGGATGACCACAAGTTGAGAAAGAGAGAGTAGACGACTATGAGAATGAGAGAGAGATAGTTCTTCTTACAATTAGTTATGTAGAATAAAAGGCTAAGGATACCCTCCCTTTTATACTAAATTGGATGTCCATGGATCTCAATCCATGAGAATACAAAATCACTGGTTGAGATTGTTTTGTGCTTTCAATCAATGGCCAAGATTTTGTTGCATAAATTTGCAACAACAAATTATTGTCTTCAAAATAAATTCAATATATTGAAACTAAATCAATATAATTGAATTTAATATTAAAGCAACAAACATGTAATGGATTGGAAAGAATGATGCCACATACCATAAATAGGGTGGATGACCACCATGTCAACAAGATCGTCCCTCCCTTGTATGGTAAGGAGGCACATTCATTCCAATTTTTTTGAGATCTAAATTCTCAGCAAATATTGCATATATGCAATAACTTTTATTGCATAATTATTCACCAAATAATTACAAATTATTTTATGTCAATTTCAATCATGCCATTGACATTTGTGGATCATATTCACACATACAAGAAAATGTAAATTGCATTTACAATTAATTGTCCAATGTGAATCCAATTCACATCAACATTTAATTTGCATATACCAATTACAATTAAATCTCTCTAGTATATTATAAATCATATTTATAATATTTACGATTAATATGGATAGTGATATCCACATTATCCATATCCTTGATAATTAAATCATATTTAATTATCTTGGATTTCCATTCTCATGTATCCAAATAATATGAATCACATTCGTATTATTCATAATAATTAAATAACAATTAATTATTAATTTTCCTCAATGTTCAAATAAATTATCAACAATGAAATTATTCTTAAACTCTTTCAAGAATAATGTGCTTTCTTGGGGATACTTGGAGATAAGGACCAGACGATTGTACGATCCATGCATAGTGACTTGGATATTGAGATCATATCTCAAATCCATATCAAGGGAACCTCTCAAAGATGCTTGATTAAGCCAAAGACATAAATCAAATCTTCTCATTGCATCTGAATCACATTTAGATCAATGTCCAACATTTGGACTAAGATCAGATTACTTCTCTTTTGAGAGGAGTCACTAAAATACAAACCTATTTCATCACTTTTTCAAAATGGAAGCATCACAATTATACAATCATTTACGACCACAACACCCTAAAGTATTCCTAATACCCATACACCATGCATAATGGAAGATCTAGAATAACCTGAAGTTTTAGATATTATTTAGAACTGCCTCCATCAGGATTTTATCATTAAGTTTCTCATTTGATCATTGGGAGTTCGTATCGATTATATACTTTCCAAAATCGTATATCATACCTAGATATCGATCATATACTTTCCAAAAGTATATATCATACCTTCAAATTCAATCAAGCTTCCAAGTAAGTCGGCCATGCATGGAATTTGATCCCAATATCTCATGAGTGAGCTCATGTATTCCAGTTCAATACTGAACCTGTATGATCCCTTTGAGAGAACGTATTACTCATATGCCCTTGTATGCATAAGAGCTCGCCAGTGTATAGATCTTGACTAGATCATCAACATATTGGCCTGCCAAATGTACATAGTGAAATATATAGTAATACATATGTCTTGATCAGAGGATGCGTGCCTATATTGTGATAATATGCAACATAGGTATTGGTTATCTCGATCTCGTTAAGTCAACTCTTTGACCTAACTTATCTATCACCTCCGAATCTCTATTCCTATGCAAAGGACCTACATCAAGAGATAGATTAGATACCAGCCTTTAGAGAAGAATTTCCATCTTTTTCTTAGCCTGGAGAACCTCTATTAATAATCATTTAACAATGCTTGATGGGCCATCAATCTAACTCTTTAGATATCATCCAAGCATTGGCCTCTATGATTCAACATTTGAATCAACAACTGTGTGATCATTAAGATGGCCATGGTACATAACCTTAAATGTACCAAGGGACCTACAATGCAAATTAGTTGTTGTTCATTTCAGAACAGGGAATGATTTGCAATAACATTTATTGCATAATGGCTCACCGTGGGCTCACATGTCCAATAATCTCCCACTAGCTCAAAGAGCCATTAATAGGCTAATCTTTTAGACCAACACTCATGTGATAATAATAAGCTATTTAGAAAAATAGCTTGGTAAGCTGACTAGTCACTCTGTTCCCGAGAGACTACAAAAAGTTCTTTTACGGTACTTGCAATTCTCGTAGTAACAATGCTCGCATCCAATACGAATGTTGCATCTTATGCAATCAATACTCAATCTTGTTGAAGCAGTTGTAGTGTCTTTGTACAACTCAATAATTATTATAACCGGTATGCAATTTTTATTATCCTTATTAAAATGCCCTTATTCCTAGAGATCTCTATCTCCTAAGGATAAGATCTAGTCTTAAGTCTTATAAGCCATCTATAGTTAAGACCTTTTAGATCACAATCTATAAAGTCTTAAGTTCTTGAAGATAAGACTTTAAGATCACTATCTCAAAAGTCTTGTCATCTTTGAAGGTGTTTTTATTACTGCAAACAAGTGTTTTATCTCCATTGTAGGATTAGTAACAATTTACTACTCTGACTACATGGCAGACATTTGACTTTTGTACACATCTAGCACACACCTGGCTTCTAGAAACCGATGCACAAGGGCAAGCGGATTTAGAATTCACTTTCCTCAACTCTTGGAGGTGCCATCCCTTTAGATAGGTTAGGACCATATCTTAAAGGGAAGGAAGCCTTCCTTGGGGTTTTCCAATAATGGAACATGGCCAAGGTATACTACTGATGTGACAGTCCCAATACCCTCTTCTCTTTGCTTCCAAACATCTTCAAAATTAAGATCTAAGAGGTATCTTAAGATATTTTATCTCAAGGTATGGAACAACTAGATTATAAAACACTTATTATCATCCTTATATCATTATAAATGATTAGAACTTTATCTACATTAAGCATGATGAACACACTGGCACTCCTAATAAGCTTTACATGGTTCATCAAGATTTTGAATGAAATCATAACCTTTATAATTTCATTAAATCTGATGTTCCAACTACTAGAATCTTATTTGAGTCCATCGACGAAGTTCTGTTGCACACTTTACCTTCCTCAACTATGAATCCTTGGGCTACTTCGTATGAATATCCTCAGTGTGGAATTCTCAGATGAATGCAATCTTGACTTCCATCTTGTAGATGTTATAATTAAGTTGTGTAGCTATAGTTAACAATACTATGATGGGTTTAAGCATGGTCACTAAAGAGCAAGTCTCATCGCAAGTGATATCTTCTCGTCGTATGTATCTTGTAGATACAAGTCATGATTTGAAGGTCTCTACCTTCTCATCAAGTTCCCTCTTTCTCTTGAAGATCCATTTACACCTAATGGGTCTCTCCCTTATAGGTGGATCCTTAAGGGTCCATACACAACACTTGTGTATGAAGTCTACTGTAGACTTTATTGCTAACATCCATCTTTCCATGTCATGATCCTCAGAAGCTTCATCATATGAAGTCAGATCATTGTCAGACTTAATTGACACATGGAATCCATACACTTTAGGTGGTCTTATCAGCCCCAAACTACTTTGAAGAGGTATGGGTGTTCCATCTTTAATTGTCCTTTTAGTTTCTGCTTTCAGGAGCCTCATTATGTTCTCAAGATTCAGTGAGTTCCTTACTTCATTTTCATCTCGATTCTGAAGGAAGTCATCATCTAGGAATCACATCCTTAGAGATGAATTCTTTTAAGAATCTCAAGGTCATAAAGTAGGTATCCAATACCATCCTTTAAATTCCTAATGAAGTAGCACTCTCCGATGCAAGATTCCATCTTACTTGCATCCATGACATTGTTATGGACCAAGTAACCCTAAATCCTCAAGTGTCCAACACCAGGCTAGGTTCCAAACCATAGCTTATGAGGTTTTTCAGGTTTAGATGTGCACATAATCTTATTAAGGATATATATTGCAATCTATATTACACATATACCTGGAAACTACAAGGTAATTATGCTAATATTCATCATCGATCAAATCATGTCACACATGATCCAATTGCATATCCCTATAACTCTATTAAGTTTAGAGGTATTAGGAGAAGTGAGATAGGAATGATATTCCTATCTCTATAAGGTATTCCTTGAATTCATCTAATAGGTACTTTCTACCTTAGTTAGATAAAATTCATTTCATCTTCATTTAAACTTTGGTTCTAAACCAAAATTGTGAAATCTTTGGACATTTCAAAGGTTTCTAAGTTGAAGGGAAAAAATCTCATATAAAAAATCATTAATAGATATCACATATCATTAATGTTTATTATGATACATATGATCAACATACATCAATATGTATGAGAACTTGAATACCTATGTGTCTTACACCATTCTCAGATAAGGGTGTATCAGACAGTTTACTTTGATGCTCTATTCGTAAGTATGTAAGTTTTGAACCTTCAAACAATCTAAAGTTCAATATATTACTAGTCTATTGATCTTATCAATAGACATATGTCCAAGGTTTGATGTCAGATCATTATCAAATGATCTTTATCCTGCTTTTGATCATTTAGGGTTAAAATTTTTTAGTATTTAGAAATGTTACTGAACCACTCATTAATTTTCTAATTTAGTAGAGTCCTCTAGATGTTAGATTACTATATGAAATATATCCATCATAACTCTTTATGACAGGTCTATTTCAGAATGCATGTTTATTTCCAACATTTAAAAATAAACAATGAATGTAAGCACATTCGATGAGAAATAAAGACTATAGAGATATACAAACTCAAGGTTCTTGTCCTATTGCCTATTTAATTATCATTCCTCATTATTATGATGAAACTTGAACATTGCAATCATATACATTATGTGTCCAACTGCAAGTACAATATCTTGATCATGAACCTAATCCATGATATTTTACTGGTTATTATTGAGTATAGTTTTGAGTTGATTTAATGTAGGTTATCTGAAATAAAATAATTTGCATAAATACATATTTACTTTGATTCAAGATTTTATATCAAAGTTGTCTTACCTTGTCAACTTTGAAAGTCCATTCCCTTATTCACTTTTAAAGTAAGAGACATACTTACCATTATATATCAAGCAAGATCTGGGATCTCCTTCTTACCTTTTTTACATCCCAATAATATGAGAAACTAGGATAAAAAGAAGCACGAACTCATTCTGCCTTGCAAGTCGAACTTGCATTTCCCAATTCAATCTTTAACACCTGGGCCCACCATCACTAAGGCGATGTATACCCGTCATTAGTTGAACCAACCATCAACAGGATTAGAATTCGCTATGCACAATCCAATATTGCCCCAATAATATGAGGAATAGATATTGGGGTCACTATGCATATGGCATTACTCTTTCGAGAAGCAAAGAGCTTCATCCATGTGCACATGTATGTAGGAGCTGTCACTTCGGAAATGCGTCTCTAGCATACAATCCATGGTGTTGGAACCATTCGCCTTGACTTGAGACCATGGATCATTTATATGATCCTCCATAACACATTTAAATTTTAATTAATGATCATGAATCCTATTCATATAATTAATTCTTCAAAGGGAATTACCACTCTATTCATAATAGAGTGTTTAGTTGGATCTAATTAATTTAATCATATGAAATAAATTATCAATCGAATTCAATCAACCAATAAATATTTAGGGTTTGCTCGATATTACTATATAGTATACACCCTCGCAAGTACGCATTATTTTGTATTTAATAATTAGAGTACAACTAGACTTACTCATATTATTCTTTCCTAAAAAATGGATCCGACCAATACACTCGAGTTATGCTGGGAGGGAGAATTTCTTTGAGATGCAAGACACTAATTAGTAATTTAAGCCATCACACATGGACTAGACACCTTTACCAATCCGATTGAGAACAACAGAAAATAATATCAATATACTTGCGGTTTTATCGATCAATTTTGATGACCAGCATTATACTATATAGTAATCACTCAGAGATTTAGGCATCTTTAAAATAATTTTAAGGATCCTAAATTTCTAGCAATATCAAGCAAACATGTTCTTGGTTTTGCATGTAAAAATTGTCCTACAACTATTATAGGATAATCTAGGGTTTTCATGAAACATACATTCAATGGCCATTGATATTTAATCAATTATTTTCATAAAAATACTAAGCATCAATTTTAATCAAGATAAATTCATAATTTTTATGATTTTCATTGAATGATAAACACATTAAGTCAAGAAGATTTGATTATCCAATCATCATCTGACCCATCGCCAATAAATATAGATTATCTAGAGCAAACGGAGTCGGAACCGCGTGAAATAAATTCGAGTGTTTTTCTGGTTTGATTCTACATAATTCAAGTATTTATTTTATGTTTAATTATTTGAAAACAATAAGCAAAAATTAATCTCTTACAGATTTGTGAGTATATGCAAAATTAATTTTATTGGAACGATTCAAATCTTTATTTATGCACTTTTGATGCCAACACTTGGCTACTATTTTGGGGACATATTTAGACATTCTAAATAAATTTTATTGTCCAAAAGTTTTTCCAAACAATACACAAATAGTGGATTTTCATCTTAAAGAAAAATGAATCGAAACATGCATCTTACGCATAAACAACGAGTCCCCACGCATCTGATATTAAAAACCTTGTTCCCTTAGGTTTTGGATCACGTCCAAGACCTTTGAAAAAGTATCTGATACCACTTGAAGGCTAGGGTTTAGGCTTGGGCACATCACAGAAGCGTGTAGGTCGCATCACATATGATCTAGAGCAACTAGTCATACTAGTTGTGTGCTATAGCTAAATTAAAAAAATTAAAGATGAAACCACCATGATTTGAGAACACTTTTCAAATCATTTCATCAAGATCACAAATAGGTTCAAAGGAATACCTCTTGAAGCGTGGTTGCAATCGCTAATCTCTAAAGTAAGATATCCTCCTGTCTCAAGTCCGATCCGACGAAGATCGCACTTGTGTGCTGACGTGTCCAAAAATCGCAGCTTTAAAAGAGATGTTTTATTTGTTCATGCCAAAAATATGGTTTGTTCGTTGTAGGCGACGATCGGAATTGGTCAAGAAATAACCACAAAATAATTTAATCAATTGTTAATCGAGTCTTTTTATGTTTATTTTACTTGGGCAAGTACCAAGGTCGAACACAAGGAGGCAAAGGAACAACTTAGAATTTTTTCTATCAAGATTCATGCACGGTTTATAAAGCGGTCTTTTTTGAAATTTTTAATGCAAATAAGGGATGCAAGATGTGATTTCTGCCTATTTTAGGGACTAAAATGCAAATTATGTTCAAATGATGTCTGAAAAATACGAAACTTGGTCACAATGCAAAGTATGATGAAATGAATGCAATGTATTTTTTTTGGAATTTTTGGATGCAATATGATTTTTTTATGAATTTTTAAATGCAAACAGAATATTTTCAATATTTAATTATAATAAATATTAAACCTACTTGTTTTCAAGAGATAAAATTATCTAACATCTATCACTAGGTGATGGATCTTAGAAAAATCCTAAACCTTGACAATGTAAGATCTAATACCTATTAAAAATCAAATATTGAAATATGCAAAATGATTTTTATAGAGCAAATTATGCAATGCAAATGCAAATCTTTTTGGGCACAATGTCATCACAATTAATTCTACAATATGTAATTTTTGGTGAATTTTTAGAGCAATGGTTAATCAATGGCAAATTTAATAGCAAGAAATAGGCAAAGTTCGTAATTTTCCACAGAATAATTGATTATTAATTAACCATCAATCATAAAAATATCCACATCATGTCAACACATAGAGAATTAAATGAGAAACATCATGCTATTTTTTGAATAATAAATAAATGTCATGTAGAGGTCCAAAATCACTAGGGAACACAGGGGTATAAGTGCAAATAAATATAAATAAAATAAATATCAAAAGTGCAGTAGGGGGATCCAATAGTAATTACCTATAAATAGGGGGCACTGCTGCAATTGTTACAAGAGGTCACATGCTTAGCACGTGACCCATGGTCAGCGGGGTCTGCACGTAATATGGAGGAAGGCCGAGGGCGTTTCTGCAAAATGCCCCACGGTCACGTGTGGATCACGTGACCCGGGGGTTGACGCAAGATGACGACCCCCACGCCTCGCACATGCTGGGGTCTCGGGTTTCATGCCCAGTCACGGAGGTGGCGAAGTGGAGCAGGAGGCTGTCGTAGCTGCTTGGGAGACCAGAGCTGATGAAGAAGGTCTGAGTTGCTACAACGGGCTGACGTTGATGATGATGTTGGCTGGAAGTTTGCGGTGGTCGGCAATGTCGGCGGTAGTCGACGGTGAAGTCGTAGGCTTGAGAGCGGTTGACGTCAGGCCGACACACGGCCAGGGGACGTCGGGGGAGCGGCGGTGAAGACGAGCGTCGGGCTGAGAAGAGATGGTCGACTACGCTGGAGCGTTGGCGGTGGAGGCTGTCATGGAAGATGGTCGGAGCAGCTGAGGTCGTAAGGCAGGTCGATGCGAAGGGGCTCTGTCGAGAAGGTGTTTGGAGCTTTGGGGGAGGGATGCTCCTCCTCCTGTAACGGAATATCTGGCGTTGAAGATCGTGGGAGGTGGCTTTTAGCACTAGGTGGAGCTTTGCGGCGGTTGAGGCAAAGAAGACCCAGCGGAGGAGGCGAAGATGATGTCGGTGAAGTGGTTGTCGGAGATGTAGCTGGTGGCGATGGCGTAGTGGCGGAGAAGGTGAAGGCAGAGGCGTAGCGTCGGTGAAGTCGTAGGAGATAATGATCGTGAGAGAGATGGAGATCGGAAGTGGAACTTGCGTGGTTTCTCGGAGATGGAGAGATGAGGCGGAGGAAGGAGGGTGTACCTGGAGAGGAGGCTCGATGACGTAGCACACCGGAGCGAAGCAGCTGCGACGGAGGAGGCGGTTGCGACGAGGCCAAGGAGACCTCGGATCACGCTGGCGATGGAGATAACTGGGCTGTCACCATTGGAGAAGAAGGTCTCAACGAGGGATCGGCGGATGCTGGACCTCGGGTGTGGTGAGGCCTTTAAATAGGAGAGAGAGGGAAGGTCGAGCGGCGTGAGAGATCCGGCGGTGGCGGTTGGCCGTTGGAGACGAAGGTGGGGGCGGTTGGTGGCGAGAGACACGGATGACTAGCGGAGGTGGTTGGATGGTGCGGAGATCACGGGGAGGCGTTGGGAGGTTGAAGACGGACAACAGCCATTCGATCGGCCGTTGATCGAACGACCGTGGAGGTGCCACGTGGCGACGGGCGGAGAGAGAGGAGCACACGTGCTTGGTGTGTGCCTGGGGGCACGTGCATCGCACATGCGGGTATTTCATTAATTTTTTTATAATAAAAACGAATAAATATAAAGCCCAAAAAATGCTGACACGTGGCGGCCCCATGGGCTGCCACGTGTCATCACAAGAAAAATCAAAGATAAAGATTTTGTAAAATCAAAAAGAAATAGTAAACGACCTCGGATCAAAAAAGTTCCTTCACGAAAAATGCTCGTCTTGATGAGATCTACAACTTTCATGAGATCAAAACCAAAATCGATCAAATGCATGAAGTGATATTTTTGGGGTATCCCATGTACATAGAATACCTAGATTTTTGGGTTTTCTATTTTTTGTTATTTTTTTAAACTAGATAAAATACTAGAAAAAAATATGAAAAATCAAAGGTAAATAAAGACACCTTAATCTAATTTTTTTGGAATTTTTATTAATAGGAAAATATGTACAAAAATATCGGGTCAAAACCTGCTAAAATACACAATGTACAAAAGAGGCCCAAAACCCAACTTTCACATACAAGCTCGGATTCATTTGAACTTGGTCTTGTTTTTAAGGTAATTGAAAGTACAATAGTTCAAAAGTGAGTAGGATCAGATCAGACACTGGATGGGGAAGATATGGGGCTTTTAGTCTGAAAATCCTGAAACTAGGGTTTGGATTTTTGGTCCGCTTACTTTGGTTAGTTATTTTTTTGTATTTTTCATTTATTCTTGTTATTGCTATGTACACAGTGGAGGTGGTTTTGGATCATTGGGAGTTAGCGTGAAGGAGTTAAAAATCCGGGAAATTAGGCTATTTACAGGTCAAATTTGGCTGAGATTTTTGGCTTCTTATTTTGTGCAAACATAATGGATAAGATGCAACTTTTATGAAAACATGCATGAATGCTAATTATGCAGAATGAATGCAGAAATGCTGATGATTTTGAGGGAATTGAGCTTAATAAATGAGACTTAAAGTGATGAATCCGAGATTCATCATCCCCCTATACTTAAACCATGCTCGTCCCTGAGCATCAAAAAGAAATTTCATGAGGTGAAATGAGATTGGGTTCCATACCAAGACCATGAGCTGAAGGTGAAAATGAAATAGACTCGACATTTGGATTAATAGTGTGGCGGAACTTCTGTGAGGCTTAGAATTTTAAAATCGACAGCCCTTAAGTTCTACATATCATTGTCATAGTTTTGGCTCAGAAGTCATCTTAGATCAATCCTCTTCCCAAAGTAAACCCTATGAACATTGAATAACCGACTCATGTGTGTGAAAGGTTTTAGCTCTTCCCATCCAGAATGCCGGACTACCATGCTCCTCTCCTCTCCAGTAACTCGTCCTCGGGGAGTCAGGTATTTCCTTTTAAGGTCTGTCGCGTTGTGTTCACAATCGAATTGAGGGAGAAGTTAGAAGAAGGGGAAAAGAACTGGAGGGTGGCCAGTGTAGTCACCTCTCCTTGTGAATATGGCTAGTGTAGCCGAGTCTCCACCAAGATCTGCATGTTTCTTGAAGCTTGGACCTTTTTGGTCAGATTTTATTTGATAGTTGCTTCTTTGTATTTGTAATTTTTGGTGGTTCTTCTTGGATCTTGTTGTGCCCCTACGGATATAGAATCTTTTTGTTCCGCACATTTTTTGGGGTCTTAGAAAAAATTGTGCCCAGTCGTCCATCCCTTTTCCGAAGCTTTATTTCAACCCGTACTCCGGTCTTTAGATTCCATGCTACTAGAAAAGAAACTCACACAGTCTTCCAACATCTCGTCTGAGTTGAGCTAAGTGCATAGTGCGAGAGTACAAATTAATTCCCTATTCCAGAGTTGTACCCAGAATGAAGAGACCATGTTAGACATTAAGAGTCAAACGCCGCACATTATCATGTGGAACTTAAAGAATTAAGTCAAAAGACCTGAAGTTCTTAAAAAGCTATTTCTTGGTAAAGTTCCTCTGAAAATTAGGTGGATTAAGGTCAAGTCCAGACCACTCTCGATTTTTGCTCACAACTCGGTTCAGAACCCGATGACTTTTCATATATGCAAATGAATGCAATGTTGGATGAAGTCCAGGTGTGTAAAATGCAGACACACATTTTTTTTTGCAAAAAAGAAATATGAAGCCATTTTTTTCAAAAATTTTGGGCAATGTCAGTGTTAGTAGCAAAAAATTTTTTCTTTTCTTTTATTGTTGTTTTGTTTTTTTATATTTTTTTTCAAATTGATTACCCACCCCATAAATACATATAGACTTACGTGAAGGTACGAGATATGGGTAAAATATATACAAAGTACATACACAGACCCCCCTATACTTAGCGAGTGCTGTGTCCTCAGAGCACAAGAAGCGTAAAGAAGGCATAGCTCGGGCTAAGCGTAAGAGAGTGAAAAATGAAAAGAAAAAGAACAAGATTTACAGAACCGCCCCCCTATACTTAGATTGTGACCAGTCTAAGTATAGAAGAAGAGCGGAAATGAAATGAAGCGGTCGGGATATGTGAATGAGGAGAGTATATACAGGCGGATGTTGGTTCCCCCTATACTTAGGCTCTGGTCAGCCTATGTATAGAAGAAGGGTGGAAGTGAAGTGATCGGGAAAGGAGAAGGATGGTATATACAGATGGTAATGGTCCCCCTTATACTTAGGCATTGGCCTAAGTAGAGGAAGAAGCTATACAAGGAGGTCGATGTGGTCGGGAGGGAGGGTGGGAATGATCTGATAAATCTTTAATGTCCTCTCTCTACGTGAAGTAGATGACCTCAACTTGAACTGTCTGCTCTTTGGGTGATTCAATATATGGCTTCAGCAATTGTCCATTTACTGTGAAAGGTTGTGCATCATCTTTGAGTTCGGCAATATCCACGCTTCCATTGTTGTGCACGTCGATGACAATGTAGGGACCCGTACATTTTGATTTTAGTTTCCATGAAAAACCATCAACCGAGCATTAAACAACCACACTTTCTGCCCAGGGACAAAGGTTTTATCTCGAATGTGTCTATCGTGCCATCTCTTGACCTTGTCCTTATAAATCACACTGTTGTCATATGCCCGATTTCGGATTTCAATTAGCTCATTCAGATTTAAGTCCCGACATAGTTTCCCAAGGTGACAACTCCAATTCAACTTTTTGATTGCCCATTCTGATTTGTGAATCAATTCTGCAGGTAGATGGCATGGCTTGCCATAGATCATCCTAAAAGGTGAAGTACCGAGTGGAGTCTTATAGACTGTCCTATACGCCCATAGAACTTGGTCCAACAGTTTCGACCAATTCTTCCTATCTGGACGAACCAACTTCTGAAGAATACCCTTCACCTCTCTATTAGAAACCTCTGTCATACCATTAGATTGTGGATGATATGGGTTGGCTATTCTAAGCTCAAATTTGTGCTCCTTAGCCAAAGATCTCATCTCCCTGTTCACAAAGTGGCTACCTCCATAAGAAATCAAAACTTTTGGTATCCCGAACCTTGCAATGATATTATCCTTGATAAACTTATAGACGACTTTGCTATATGCGGTTCGGGTTGGAATAGCCTCTACCCATCTTGATAAATAGTCAACCGCTAGCAAGATGTACTCAAATCCATTGTTATTGGGAAAGGGACCCATAAAATCAACCCCCCATGCATCGAAAACATCACAGAAAATCATTGGTTGCATGGGCATTTCATCTCTATATCCCACAGTCCCTCCCATTCTTTGACAAATCGGGCATGACCGTACAAATTCATTAGCATCCTGAAATAAGGTCCGCTAGTAAAATCCACATTGGAGTACCTTGTGCACAGTTTTCTTTCCCGAATGGTGTCCTCCAGCCTTGAGAGAATGACAATGTGTGCGGACACTTTGATATTCCTCCTGAGGAATACATCTTCTCCAGACACAATCCGGTCCTTCATAGAAAAGGAAAGGATTTTCCCAATGGTATTTTCTCGAATCTGACTTCAACCGATCTATCATTCTCTTGGTCCAACCAAAGGGAACCTTCTTGGAGACAAGATAGTTCACTATGTTGGAATACCATGGGGTTGAATCAATAACGCAAACTGATTCATCTGGAAAAGTCTCCTTAATTTGTCCAGTATCAGGATAATCATTTTACTCGATTCGAGAAAGGTGATCAGCAACAACATTCTTTATTCCAGGTTTATCCTTGATCTCCAAATTAAATTCCTGGATTAACAAGATCCATCTCAAAAGTCGTGCCTTGGCATCCTTTTTATCCATGAGATATCTATTTGTCATGTGATCTGTGAAAATTGTCACCTTGGAGCCTAATATGTATGATCTGAATTTTTTAAGGGCCCAAACAACTGCGAGCATTTCCTTTTCAGTCACTGTATAATGTCTCTGTGCAGGATCCAACACTTTGCTCGCGTAGTGAATCACATAAGGAATTCCATCTCTTCTTTGTCCAAGTACCGCTCCGACAGCAAAATCCGATGCATCAGTCATGATCTCGAAGGGAAGAGACCAGTCGGGAGCTTGTAATATCGGCGATTCACATTTTTTTTCAGGAGCTCGAAGGCCTCTAGACACCTGTGATTTACAATAAATTTAGTGTCATTTCTTAAGAGCTCAGTCAGTAGGTGGGCGATCTTTGAAAAATTTGGGATAAACCTTCGATAAAATCCAACATGCCCTAAGAATGACCTCACTGACTTGACGTTGGTTGGTGGCTCGAGTTTCTTGATCACATCCACCTTGGCAGGGTCGACCTCCATTTCCTTTTTGGAGATGACGTGCCCCAACACGATGCCCTCAGTCACCATAAAGTGACTTTTCTCCCAAGAGAGTACCAAATTAACCTCCCTGCATCTCTGGAGGATTTTGTCCAAGTGATCTAAACATGTATCAAATGAATCACCATGAACCGAGAAGTCAACCATGAAGACTTCCGGGAAATCACCAACCATTTCGGCAAATACGGCAATCATGCACCGCTGAAATGTGCCTGGGGCATTACAAAGCCCGAATGGCATGCGCTTAAATGCGTAGGTAGTGAAGATACATGTGAACGTGGTCTTTTCCTGGTCCTCGGGAGCAATAGCTACTTGATTGTAGCCAGATTACCCATCAAGAAAACAAAAGAATGCTTTCTCTGCAAGTCTCTCCAAGATTTGATCAATAAATAGCAGTGGAAAGTAATATTTCTTGGTCACAACATTCATGTGCTTGTAATCGACATAGACGCGATCTCTACCCCCTCCTCGTTGGTGACCATTTGGATTCCTGACTTCTTCGGGACGACATGAAGGGGGGCCACCCACTTGGAGTCAGAAATGGGGTATATAAATCCTATTTTGCACCATTTCTCTATCTCTTTCTTAACCACTTCCTGAAGATTGGGGTTTAATCTTCTCTGAAATTCACGGGAAGGCCTTGCATTATCCTCAACATAAATTTGGTGCGAGCAGAGAGCGGGGTTTATTCCTACGAGATCCGACACAGTCCAACCGATGGCTTTTTGATTTCGCTTAAGGACTTCGAGTAATCTGGTTTCCTGGTCCATGGTTAATGATGAGCTAATGATCACAGGGAATTTTTCTTTGGGTCCATTTAGAAATGCATACTTCAGTGTGGGAGGTAATGGTTTCAGCTCTAGCAATTCTGAATCATCAATCAAGTTTGGTTGAATGACTTTTGCATCTGTCTCAGTGTCGGTTGATGGTGAATCACTCTGTGATGTGCTGGCTACCAATTCCGAAGAAAGTTGAGTCGAATTGCTAAAGTAGTGCGGTAATTCAGCCAAAGCCGCGTTCGACTCGTCATCGATATTTCTTGATTGTCGCGAAGATGATGGGACTGACAAATCCGAAAGGATTTCTGTGTCATCAAGACTGTACTGATCTATGTGACTTGATATGTTTGGCAATATCTCGCAGACTGCACTGTGCATTGTTTCTTCTTCTGATGATGTGCTTTCAATCTGCATGTCTGGCAGTTGGTCCCACGGTCCAGTAGTGCTGAGGAGATTGCATTATGATGTTTCGGCATATTCAGTGGTGGATTCAGAGTCTGGCCTTTGCCACTTTGTTTGTTTCATCTCCATGTCTACTTCTCCGCCTGGAGAACGAAATTTCATCATCCCGGAACCGTAATCGGATACAGCTTTGGCGGTTCTTAAGAATGGTCTTCCAAGGATGATTTGTGATTCCTTCCAATGGTTCGAGGTCTCCATATCAAGGACAATGAAGTCCACTTTGTATTCCGTACCCTCGATCACGATGATAACATTTTTCACTTCTTCCTTAGGTCTTTTAGTGGATTGATCAGCAAATTGGAGTAAAGATAATGATTTCTTGAGAGGGCCTAACTCCAATCTATAATATAAGGCTAAGGGCAGAAGATTTATCTAAGAACCATTGTCGAGAAGTGTGTGTGTGAACGCAATGCCGCCAATGTGACTCTCCACATAATGGGCACCCAGATCCCTTTTCTTTCTTCACAAATGCTGATTTTTGACACATTTGGTAGTGGCAACTGTCAAGAGATGAGTCTCCACAAATTGGCTTGTTTTCTTTGTACGAGTTCTGGTGGGAGTGCATTTCACCTTCAAGAACTTCTGGAATGTTGGATTACTGGTCACATATTGATCAAAGGGTACTTTGACTGTGATATTTTGCTGGCAGAATCGTTCCATTTCCGGGTCATCTAGAATGTTTTTCTTTTGTTTTCCTTTCTTAAGAGCATGGGGAAAAGGGATAGAAACATTTGAGACAGGAGATAGAGAGCCCGAATCATAAATAAGAGCATCTTTATTAGACTTGGAGTTCTTATTACAATCATAAGATTTTTTGTAATAATCAAAATCAGGTTGCTGAAAAGGTGACAAAGGTATTTTTGCAGCAACTAGAGGTTCAAGGTCCTCTGCAGACTCCATAGATGCTTTCCCTTTATCTCGCGCTGGGATCTTCAGGCGTCCTTCTTCTTCTTCCTCGGAAACATCCTCCGATTGATCTTCCGAGTCTTCATGGTCCGACTCCCTTGCCCAGTCAGGTATGATCACGGTCCTTCCGCTCTTGAGTGACATGGCATTGATATTGTCAAACGAAAGGATCTCATGTTCAGATGTGGAAAAATCTGAATAGTGTGCCTGGCCATTGTGTTGAGATGATTGAAATTTGTTCAAGCTATTGGGGTTAGCTTGAACTTGGGCGGGAATGGTTGTGGCTGGGGCTGTGTAATCATCCTTCCAACAGGACAAGCGATTGACATCAACCCGTAGATCATGCAGCTCATTTCGGAAGTTGTGAATCTCTTCAAGCATTTGCCTCTGGATATCGACCGATTCTTCAGGAGGATTGGACGATTGAGTTGATTGTCTAGGAGCTTGATATTATTGACGGTATTGTTGAGGTTGGTTCTGGCGATTGTAGGGCTGCTGCTGCTTCGGATGCTGGAAAGATGCAATGTTCTGAGTGTGTTGTGGAGGAAATGCGACATTATAGAAAGTGGGTGGACGTTGATAAGGTAGACCGTACCCCATATTACCCTGTCGGTTAGTGTCCTGTGTATACCAAATGCCATTTACTTCGAATGTCAGAGGCGGAGCTTCTTTGACTGTCTCGGCCGGTAGAGGTGGCTGCTGGGAAGGTTGGGCATAGAATTGGTCCTGAGCCCATGGTTGATGTTGTCTACTCCTAGATGCTCCTAGATATGATGCACATGATAGATCGGGATAGTAGGTGCAGTAGGCATCCCCATCTTGGACACCTTCTCAGTGAGCTCCTCCATCTGCTTTGGGATTGGGAAATCCTGTTGTCGATGTCGTTCATTCTCTTATGAATTTGATCCAACATGATCAATTTATCAACGATGATGTTCGTGTTTGGAATCAAATCCTCTACTATCTCTGCGACAGTTTGCTTTCCTCCTTTGGCTTGAAAGGTGTTCAAGGAATTAGTGTATGCTCTACTAGCGATCTGTGAACGGCTTGTCTCTGCCATCTGCTCCAGTACCTTCCAGACGATCTCATGTCCACGTGATGTGTAATTCCCTCCGCAGGCAGCGCTATCTAACCCTTGAGTCTCGTAGTTGAGGCCAGAGTAGAGTGACTGAACTAGGATGTTATTATCCAAATCATGGCAGGGACATTTCTGTAGCAGGTCTTTAAACCTATCCCAAGCCTCATAGAGTTGTTCATTGGGCATCTGAGAGAAACTGGTGATGTGGGTCCTCATTTGGTTGGTCTGACTCAAAGGGTAGAATTTCTTCAAAAATAGGTTTTTGAACCTCTCATAAATGGTCACAGTCACTCCTAAGTTCTTCATCCAGTAATCTGCCTTCCCTTTCAAGGTGAAAGGTAGTGCAGTGAGACGAATGTAGTCCTGGCTGACTTGTGGGTGCCTAAGATTAGAACATATTAGCTCCAAGTCTTGCAAGAATTCATATGGCTCTTTAGTTGTATTACCATGGATTGTGGTAATTGACTTATGAAATGTGGCTTCAGTTCATAGTTTATCTCTGTCTTAGGTGGTTGCAAATAATTCCTCACTATGTACTGTCTAGGGTTGTATGCAGCTTCCATTGGCAGTTCTTCCCCAGCATTCAACTGTTCTAGCTGCTCCCTCGGTAACTGTTGTTGCTGCTCAGATACAACCAGTTTTGCAAATATCATATGTATTGGGTCTTCATTATGTTCTTCTCCTGGTTCCTTTCTAGGAGGCAACTTGGGAGGCATTTCTTCTTCTTCACCTTCAGAATAGAAGGGGTTCATGTTAATAGAGTAGAAAGAATTTGGACAATCAGTGAGGTAAGAGTTTTCTTTGATCTACTTTGGTGAGAGAGAGACAGTGTGGGTTCTTCCCGCTAGGAAGCTGAGAGAATCATAAGAGGAGAATTCATGGGTATGAACCTGAGATGATCCTGAGTAAGAGTGCCTTGGAAAATTTGTGGCGGTCAGAGAAGGGTTAACGGAGTCCGAACAAGAATTACCATAATTTTCCATTCTCGATTCAAATGGATTAGCAAGAGGTTTATGGTTCATGATCTAGGCACAAGTGTGTGATATTAGTTGATTATCTATTTTCTACGCACAATCCAAACATAATACAAGGGTTTGTTTCACCAACTCACTCAGTGAAGGCTGTGAGAGTTCGGTCAATTATCTTATCAGTTTTAATGGGTGAGAATTCAAGTCTTGCAAGCCGTTTAAACGAGCTGTTAGGTGCCTGTATTTCCCGACCGACTGTCCTGAATTCATACGACTAGTTGCACCTATTTTCAGCCAGTATGGGAGTAAGTAAGGACCGTAGAAGGGCTACCCTTTACTTGAGGACGGAGCCTTGCGTAGGGTCCTCTAAACCACCCACTCTGCTAAGGAAATCTGGACCGTTTACCGGCTACCCGTAGATCCTCACTGAGAAGTAGCTAATCGTTTTTGGCAAAATCAGTAGTCAGTATGAAAATCCTGGCTTGTCTATATCCTAGTGTGCGTCTCTCTCCTCGCTGCAAGATAAAATCAAACAATGTCGGGGTTGCTCTCCCGCAAGAATTCTTGATTTTATGGGTTCTTAAGATCGGCTATATTTAGTTGTCCCAATTTTAATTAGGTGATCACCGAAGAATTTAAATGAGAAGAAATACACGCCTACCATCCAGTCCTAATTTCCTTTAGAATTATGTGATAAAACAAGAGGGAGAAATTTGGAAAAAGCCGATGCACGCGGAAAACTATGATGAATGCTCAGTTAGAAGACTTACAGTGAATCCTCGCAATCTCCATGTGGCATGCTAGACAGAATTGAAAAATTATTCTAAATGAATGCAAGTCGATGAAAAACCACACCTAAGCAGAAATTTCTATTAGCGGGTAAAAATTGAGTTAAATTTTGGCTAAAGTAAACGATCTATGTGCATCTCAGTTAATAGTGCAGTGTGGCTTAAGTCCTACGAGCACAATCAAGAAATTAAAAATGCTCTAAGAGCCGTATGTGCAGGTCTATCCTAATTGCCACTCAAGTCGGGCACCGCCCTCACCTGAGAGTGAAACAGGCCAGACACACCACAGAAAAGTTCAGAGTCTTTTTACACACGCGAGAGTCCAAACAGACACCGCTGTAAATGAGCAATTAATTACAAAAAATAAAATTGCAGAAATTAAAAACCTAGACTCTACGCTCTCTCACGACTCGACTCGATCTTAATTTAATTGTGGCTTCTTCAGGTATCGGTGAAGATGCCTCGGTTTCTTGAAAAACCGCTCCACGTACGTCGGGTACCTTGCAAGAAAAATAAGAGAGAAGATGTAAGAGAGTGACTCAAAAATAATCAAAAATAAAATAAGAAAAATAAATGCTGAAAATAAAATAAATTGCAAGAAAAAATGGAATTTATAATGAGAAATTCGGGGGTCAGACTACCCGAATGCGGAAAATCGAACAAAAAATTTCAAAACACAAAACTAAGCCGTTTGCCTCCCCGGCAACGGCGCCATCTGACGTGTCCGAAAATCGCAGCTTTAAAAGAGATGTTTTATTTGTTCGTGCCAAAAATATGGTTTGTTCGTTGTAGGCGGCGATCGGAATTGGTCAACAAATAACCACAAAATAATTTAATCAATTTTTAATCGAGTGGTTTTATGTTTATTTTACTTGGATAAGTCCCAAGGTCGAACACAAGGAGGCAAAGGAAAAACCTCGAATTTTGTTTATCAAGATTCGTGCACGGTTTTCAAGGCAGTCTTTTTTGGAATTTTTAAAGCAAATAAGGGTTGCAAGATGCGATTTCTGCCTATTTTAGGGACTAAGATGCAAATTATGGTCAAATGATGTCCAAAAAATATGAAACTTGGTCACAATACAAAGTGTGATGAAATGAATGCAATGAAATTTTTTGGAATTTTTGGATAAAATATGAATTTTTTGTGATTTTTTAAATGCAAATAGAATAATTTTCAATATTTAATTATAATAAATATTAAACCTACTTGTTTTCAAGAGACAAAATTATTTAAGATCTATCACTAGGTGATGGATCTCGGAAAAATCCTAAACTTTGAAAATGTAAGATCTAATACCTATTAAAAATCAAACACTGAAATATGCAAAATGCATGCAAATCATTTTGGGTACAATGTCAAGCACAATTAACTCTACAATATGTAATTTTTGGGAATTTTTAGAGCAATGGTTAATCAATGGCAAATTTAATAGCAAGAAATAGGCAATGTTCGCAATTTTCTACGAATAATTGATTATTAATTAACTATCAATCATAAAAATATCCATATCATGTCAACACGTAGAGAATTGAATGAGAAACATCATGCTATTTTTTGAATAATAAATAAATGTTATGTAGAGGTCCGAAATCACTAAGGAACACAGGGGTATAAGTGCAAATAAATATAAATAAAATAAATATCAAAAGTGCAATGGGGGGATCAAATAGTAATTACCTATAAATAGGGGGCACTGCTGCAATTGTTCCAAGAGGTCACGTGCTCAACACGTAACCCTTGGTCGGTGGGGTCTGCGTGTAATATGGAGGAAGGCCGAGGGCGTTTCTGCAAAATGCCCCGCGGTCACGTGCGATCACGTGTCCTGGGGGTTGACACAAGATGACGTCCCCCACGCACGTGCCTCGACGTGCTAGGGTCTCGGGTTTCGTGCCCGGTCACGGAGGTGGCGTAGTGGAGCAGGCGGCTGTCGTAGCTGTTGGGGAGATCAGAGCTGATGAAGAAGGTCGGAGTTGCTGCGATGGGCTGACGTGGATGATGATGTTGGTTGGAAGCTTGCGGTGGTCGGTGATGTCGGTGGTAGTCGACGGTGAAGTCATAGGCTCGAGAGCGGTTGACGTCGGGCCGACACATGGCCAGGGGACGTCGGGGGAGCGACGGTAAAGATGAGGGTCGTGCTGAGAAGAGATGGTCGACTACGCTGGAGCTTTGGCGGCGGAGGCTGTTGTGGAAGATGGTCGGAGCAGCTGAGGTCGGAAGGCCGGTCGAGGCAAAGGGGCTCTGTCGAGAAGGTGTCTGGAGCTTTGGGGGAGGGATGCTCCTCCTCCTGCGGCGGAATATCTGGCGTTGAAGATCGCGGCAGGTGGCTTTGAGCACGGGGTGGAGCTTTGCGGCTGCCAAGGCGGAGAAGACCCGGTAGAGGAGGAAAAGTTGATGTCGGTGAAGTGGTTGTCAGAGATGTAGCTGGTGGCGATGGCGTAGTGGCGGAGATGGTGAAGGCGGAGGCGTAGCGTCAGTGAAGTCGTAGGAGATAATGATCGCAATAGAGATGGAGATCGGAGGTGGATCTTGCGTGGTTTCTCGGAGATGGAGAGATGAGGTGGAGGAAGGAGGGTTTACCTGGAGAGGAGGCTCAACGGCGTAGCACGTCGGAGCGAAGCAGCTGCGACGGAGGATGCGGCCGCGACGAGGCCAAGGAGACCTCGGATCACGTCGGCGATGGAGATAACCGGGTTGTCACCACCGAAGAAGAAGGTCTCGACGAGGGATCGACAGATGCTGGACCTCGGTTGCGGCGAGGCCTTTAAATAGGAGAGAGAGGGAAGGTCGAGCAGCGCGAGAGATCCGACGGTGGCGGTTGGCCGTTGGCGACGAAGGCGGGGCAGTTGGCAGTGAGAGATGCGGATGACTCGCGGAGGTGGTTGGCTGGTGCAGAGATCATGGGGAGGCGTTGGGAGGTTGAAGATGCACAACAATCGTTCGATCGGTTGCTGATCAAACGGCCGTGGAGGCGCCACGTGGTGACGGGCGGAGAGAGAGGAGCGAACGTGCTTGGCGCGTGCCTGGGGGCACGTGCCTTGCACATGCGTGTATTTAATAAATTTTTTTAAAATAAAAATGAATAAATATAAAGCCTAAAAAACACTGACACGTGGCGGCCCCAGGGGCTGCCACGTGTCATCACCAGAAAAATTGAAGATAAAGATTTTGTAAAATAAAAAAGAAATAGTAAACAACCTCGGATCGAAAAAGTTCCTCCATAAAAAATGCTCGTCTCGGTGAGATCTACAACTTTTATGAAGACATCAAAACCAAAATCGATCAAATGCACGAAGTGATATTTTTGGGGTATCCCATGTACATAGAATACCTAGATTTTTAGGTTTTCAATTTTTTTGTCATTTTTTAAACTAGATAAAAATTCGGAAAAAATATGGAAAATCAAAGGTAAATAAATACACCTTAATATATTTTTTTTGGAAATTTTATTAATAGGAAAATATGTACAAAAATATCTGGTCAAAAACCGCTAAAATACACAATGTACAAAAGAGGCCCAAAACTCAACTTTCACATACGAGCTCGGATTCACTTGAACTTGGTCTTATTTTGAAGGTACTTGAATGTACAATAGTTTAAAAGTGAGTAGGATCAGATCGGACACTGTATGGGGAAGATATGGGGCTTTTAGTCCGAAAATCCTAAAACTAGGGTTTGGGTTTTTGGTCCGCTTACTTGGGTTAGTTATTTTTTTTGTATTTTTCATGTATTCTTGTTAGTTCTATGTACACAATGGAGGTGGTTTTGGATCATTCGGAGTTAGCATGAAGGAGTTAAAATTCTGGGAAATTAGGCTATTTACAGGTCAAATTTGGCCGAGATTTTTGGCTTTTTTTTGTGCAAACATAATGGATAAGATGCAACTCTTATGAAAACATGCATGAATGCTAATTATGCAGAATAAATGCAGAAATGCTGATGATTTTGAGGGAATTGAGCTTAATAAATGAGACTTAGAGTGATGAATCTGAGATTCATCATATGCGTGTTGATGAGACACATGCTTCCCGCAATCCATGTTGATGATCCAAGCTTGGAGTCTCCTGATCTCAACTCATGAAAGCCGACGTCTTCTTTACGAGCGATGTGCACCAAAGAAGACAAAGATCCACGAGTAGACGATCCGACAACAAAATAGTGACGCGTCTGCTAAGAGGTTCTCTAGGTCAACATGTGGACAACTACAAGTTGAGACAGAGAGAGCAGACGACTGATGAATCTCCATTTTGTCACCTTAATTCTTTCATTTTGGCTTTTAAACCCTAGCTGAATGCACGTATATATCATTATTTTTTCAAAATAAATGTTCATTAAATTGTACAAAATATTGTATAAGATACTGTACATTTATTGTATTTATCGCCAAAATAAAAGAATAAAGGAAAGAAAAGAAAATGAGTGAAGTTTCAAGGACACTGATGTGACCCTAGCCCCTGAGACTCAATCATCATGAGGACTTAGTTGGGAAGAAATAAAGTAGGGGGAGATAGGGCAGCTAATTGTACGGAAAATATAAAACAGATCACTCTACAAAATAGGCCAATAATTAACTTTTGGGACCTATTTTATTATTTATTATTTACCTCTCAAATAATAAAACTTTTTACATGAAAGTTGTAGAAAATAATGTATAGAAAATCACAAAATTTAATTCACACAAAAATAATATACAATGTACATCTTATACATAAATAAAATTCCAAAAGCCAAACTTCACAGACCCCTATATCCCAAATAAAAACTCAAAATGTATCAAAATCACCTTGAATTGTATATAACTTTTAATAAGCTATTTAATGAAGGTGGTTTCATATTTTTGGAGTTAAGGTGTGAAAGTTAAGGTTTGGACCCCTGTTGTATAATATACCCGATTAAAAATCATTTTATTCTTTATTTCTTATTTTTTTAATTTTATATTTTTATAATTTTGTAAATATTATTTATAATATATGTACATATTAAAATAGCAATAAGAAAATAATGAAAATACTAAAATAAAAGATGTATATAAAATACATAGATGAATTACCTATAATTATACCTATACAATATATACATCTATTTAATTAAGTGTATATAGTATATCAGAAAAATATAATAAAAATATATTTAAGTGCTAAAAGTAAGTTATAAATATATAAAATAAGAAAAGAAAATAATAAAATCAAAAATACAATAAAAAAATACCTTAAACATAGGTAAATATTCTTATATATGTACCATAAAAAATAACTTGTAAACAAATACCTCTAAAAAAAATAAAAATGCGCATAAAATACTACAGAAAATTAGAAACATCTTTTATTTTATTACCTAAAATAATAAAATAAAATTCTATTTAATATTCAATTTCCAAGGCATTTTTGCCTTGGATTTTCCTGGTTGGTCCACGTGGACCAACCAGACGTGACTTTTTGTTGTTATTGGTCAACAGTCCGGCCTACCTTCTGACTTTTATCAGAAGGTCACAAGGGCACCAGTTCTCCCATTTCTCCACACCTTCATCTTCACTCATTACCCTCGAGACCACCACCATCTTACAGCCACTTCGTCCCTCATCCACGCCCATCCTCGCTTCTCCACCTACCCTTGCTCGATCGCACGCCATCACCCCTTGAAACTTGATCAAAAACCGCCTATAAATATACCCCCTTCACCCTTTTTGACTTTTTGATCCCTTTTCTTCGAGATATAGCCCCTCAGATTACCCTTGTGATCTTCTCCATGGTGATAGTGGGGTGAGGATCGTGATTTGCAGCACGGAAGCTAGCAGAGGAGGTGTATCCACTCCACCGCTGGAGCACTGCCGACTGGTTCCACTCCTGGCCTTTCGGGCTAGTTGGGCCCCATCTTCCTGCATTCTTAGGTAATCTTGTAATGTAATTTCAATTGAGCGATTAGTGTTCAAATAAAAAACATCCTAATTCTTGGAGCTCGAGCTCCAGGTCTGATTCATCGTGATTTGACCGTTGGTCCACCCTAACTTCAACTCCATCTCGCTCCCCTTCACATTTTCCATAGATTCCCCTCTTCATCCAGCCCATATCCATCATGGATCTGGGATTCGAGCTCCGTCCACCGCCACCTCGGCGGAGCTCCGCATCCATTCCACTTTCCCCATCGTTTGATTCAACTCCTAGGTGGAGGAGGTAGCCCTTACACCCATGAGTGTTTTCATTGCGAGTTGCCGGAGTATCAAAGCCTTTGGGACCTCCACAACCACCTAGAGAAGCTCCAGGTGGTCAGACCTAGCTGAAGCATATCGAGCCCTCTTGCCTTCATCGGACCCTGCTACCGCACGTGGAGGAGGCCCAGCTACCTGTTGGGCTTGTTGGAGGAGAGATTGAGCGCCGGATACTCGAGAACGAATCGAAAGTCACTGGCGGGCTATTCTTGCGAGTTCTTCTAGTGCCCTTCCCTGCCGTTCGATCAAGAACAATGATCCAGATCTAATCTGGACCGTTGGTTATTCGTGAAGGCGTACGCGATAAGAGCCACACAACCATACACGTGGCGACTTCTGGGTGATTGGATACCGACACTTAAGTGGTATAATTTCATAGACCTCCTTTACCTTTTTGTATTTGCTATAAAGTCCTGTAAATATTTTATCTAGTTTAAAAGTTTGTGGACAAGCTGCATATACCCCCCTAAACTCATTAAATATTGCTAATTGGTCCCTCTAAGTGTCACGTGTATGCGCACATTAATTCTTATGAATTTTGCTTGTAAACCCGCATGGATTATTTTATTTGGTGTTTAATATGTAAAGTTTTCATATTAGTATTAAACTTTGGGTTAAATTACATTGCTACCCTTGCATTTAATTTTTATACTCCTGCCATGTCAAGTAATTTTATATATTCTTTTCTATTTATTAAAAATAGTTCTCATGCTTTAATAATTACTAAAAAATAGGAGTAGGTACATGGATGCATGCTTGACTACACTGTATAAATAATTTTACATTTTATTCCCTTTTCCTATTTTCTAAAAATCAAATAGTGCATGATCAACCACAGTTTGCCTTAAAAAGCCAAAAAATTATGAAGTCACTTCGAATAATTCTCCAAAAAATATATTATGCTTACTTAAGTATTATTAACTCAAAACAAAAAAATCACTAAATATTACAAAATCAAACATGTAAAAATCAAAAAGACCCAAAAACCTTTATAAAAATATATAAAATTTGAAAAAATCCTAAAAATATTATTTTCTATTTTTTTAATTTTCTCTATATTATTATTAATTTTTAAAATGTGATTTTCTAGACTTCAATTTCTATTTTTAATTTCCATTTCAAGTTCAGCCATTTATTTAAACAATGTTTTGAGGTATTTTTGACTTTAAAAATATATAAAAATTAACAAAATTACCAAAAAAATCATAAAAATAGTAAAAAATATTTAAAATCCAAAAAAAATATTTTCTTTATTTTACTATTATAATTTATATCTATCTTAGTCTATATTATATATATACTTTATATATAGCTTTTTTATATATTTTAAAAGAAAAAGAAAATCTAAAAATCTAAAAAGTAAAAAAATCAGAAAATTAAAAATCAAAATACAAAAATATAAAAAAAATAAAATTAAAATTAAAATTAAAAACCCACATTATTTGATAATAATGTGCTTAGTTATATATACACATATACTTATACTATTTATTTATAAATAATATATAGTGCTACATCATGTGTTCCTTGTGTTTGACACCCTACTCCACTTGTCACTATACACATTTTATAGTAGGGTTTATATTAAATTTTGATCCACACTACCTTTATTGCCTAATATTCAATTGTGGGTTGATTGTTGAGCGGGACCGGGTTTTGTGAGCGGTCGCTGCATCGATTGGACATCTCCCCTTGTGAGATTTCTAGACCCTCGCAGGAAATACTTCTCAGTTCAAATGGCACCATTGCTGAGGAGAAATTATTTACTTACATTTTTATGCTAATTATTCTTTGATAATTAGTTAACTGTTCTAACCCATATTTTCTTGTTAATCTTTCTTACGAGGGACCGCTTGATGAGGACTACCTTAGGAGGTAGGTGCACCCAAAACGAGTGGAGGTCAACTTTCTTCTTTTGAGCTGACCAGGAGAGAGTAGGATAGAAGGATAGGGAAAGAGGAGAAGAGAAACTTTTAGCATTTTCCATTTATAGTGAGAGAGAAAGAGAGAGATTTATTTTCTACAAATAATTTGTAATTAATTTGGACATTACTCTCTACACTACACGAGGTCCAGTGCCCGGGTGTTCGTTCACCTTGGGGCCTCGTACCAGATTTTTCATGTTTTGTTGCCTTTGTTTATTTTAATTCAACCCCATCATACAATATTGTTGCCTTTTAGCATTCCACTTTCTTTATCGTTTGATTCAACTCATGGGTGGAGGAAGTAGCCCTCGCACCCATGAGTGTTTTGATTGCGATTTGCAGGAGTATCGAAGCCTTTGGGACCTCCACAACCACCTAGAGCAGCTCCAGGTGGTCAGACCTAGCTGAAGCATATCGAGCCCTCTCGCCTTCATCGGACCCTGCTACCGCACGCGGAGGAGGCCCAGCTACCTGCTGGGCTTGTTGGAGGAGAGATTGAGCGCTGAATACTCGAGAAATGACGAATCGAAAGTCATTGGTGGGCTATTCTTGCGAGTTCTTCTAGTGCCCTTCCCCGCCGTTCGATCAAGAACAATGATCCAAATCTAATCTGGACCGTTGGTTATTCGTGAAGGCGTACGTGATAAGAGCCACACAATCATACACGTGGTGACTTCTGGACGACTGGGTACCGACGCTTAAGTTGTATAATTTCATAGACCCCCTTCACCTTTGGATTGCTATCAAGTCCTGTAAATATTTTATCTAGTTTAAAAGTTTGTGGACAAGTTGCATGTACCCCCCTACTCATTAAATATTGTTATTTGGTCCCTCTAAGTGTCACGTGTATGCGCACGTTTATTGTTATGAATTCTGCATGTAAACCCTCGTGGATTATTTTATTTGGTGTTTAATATGTAAAGTTTTCATATTAGTGTTAAAATTTGGGTTAAATTGCATTGTTACCCATGCATTTAATTTTTATACCCCTGCCATGTCAAGTAATTTTATGTGTTCTTTTCTGTTTATTAAAAATAGTTGCCATGCTTTAATAATTACCAAAAAGTAGGAGTAGATACATGGATGCATGCTTGACTATACTGTATAAATAATTTTGCATTTTATTCCCTTTCCTACTTTCTAAAAATCAAATAGTACATGGTTAACCTCTGTTTTCCTTAAAAAAGCCAAAAAATTATAAAGTCACTTCGAACAATTCCCCAAAAAATATATTATGCTTATTTAAGTACTATTAACTCAAAACAAAAAATCACTTAAAATTACAAAAGCAAACACGTAAAAATCAAGAAGACCTAAAAACCTTTATAAAAATCTATAAAATTCGAAGAAATCCTAAAAATATTATTTTCTATTTTTGAATTTTCTCTATATTATTATTAATTTTTTAAAATTAATTTGGAAAATTCTGGACTTCAATTTCTATTTTTTAATTCCATTTCAATATCAACCATTTAATTAAACAATGTTTTAAGGTATTTTTGACTTTAAAAATATATAAAAATTAGCAAAATTACCTAAAAACACAAAAATAGTAAAAAATAATTAAAATCCAAAAATATTTTATCTTTTTATTTTACTATTATTATTTATATCTATCTTAGTCTATATTGTATATATACTTTATATATAGCTTTTTTATATATTTTAAAAGAAAAAGAAAATCTAAAAATTTAAAAAGAAAATAAAATTCAGAAAATTATAAATCAAAATACAAAAATATAAAGTAAAAATAAAATTAAAATAAAAAACCCACTTTATTTGATAAATATTGTGCTCAGTTATATATACACATATACTTATATTATTTATTTATAAATAAGATATAGTGCTACATCATGTGTTCCTTGTGTTTGACACCCTACTCCACTTGTCACTATACACATTTTATAGTAGGGTTTATACTAAATTTTGATCCACACTGCCTTTATTGCTTAATATTCAATTGTGGGTTGATTGTTGAGCGGGACCGGTTTTCATGAGCGGTCGCTGCACCGATTGGACATCTCCCCTTGTGAGATTTCTAGACCCTCGCGGGAAATACTTCTCAGTTCAAATGGCACCATTGTTGAGGAGCAATTATTTACTTACATTTTTATGCTAATTATTCTTTGATAATTAGTTGATCGTTCTAACCCATATTTTCTTGTTAATCTTTCTTACGAGGGACCGCTTGATGATGACTACCTCTTAGGAGGTAGGTGCACCCAAAACGAGCGGAGGTCAACTTTCTTCTTTTGAGCTGACCAGGAGAGAGTAGGATAGAAGGAAAGGGAAAGAGGAGAAGAGCAACTTTTAGCATTTTCCATTTATAGTGAGAGAGAAAGAAAGACTTATTTTTTGCAAATAATTTGTATTTAATTTGGACATTACTCTCTACACTACACGAGGTCCAGTGCCCGGGTGTTTGTTCACCTGGGGCCTCATACCAGATTTTTTGTGCTTTATTGCCTTTGTTTATTTTAATTCCTGTGATTTGAGCTTTCTGCCTTTGTTTTTATTTGTTTTCTGTGCGTGAGCCCTTAGATAGTAGGTTGCTTGACTCGGTAGCTAGGTCCAAAGCCCTAATAACATTGCATGCACCTATAGTGATATGCGCTTGGACTTAGTCAAAAATTAATTGTCGATTATTTGGACTTGAGATCAAGCGTCGAGAGAAGCGCTATACAGCGCTTGCAGGATCTGTTGTAGCGAACACCGATGCACTTCAGACCAGACTTTTGGATCTCATGTCTAAGTGATTGGCATTTGTTTCTTCCCGATAATAGTAGCTATTCTTTAGGATGCTTTCTCGCTTTTGCATAGCGCCATATAGTGTAATTATTTCAATTCTGCCTTGCATCCCGCACGGAGAGAGCTGTAAAGCACTGTAAGTAACTCTATATTTGCATGCATCATTAGTCTCTAAGGTGAGATTTCTATCTTAGTGACGAGTGGCACGGCTTTTCTGTCCTCTCCCCCAGTGATTATATCACTTGCCATAAAGGAAAAATACAAAAAAATTGTTAGGCGGTTTGCTCTGAAAAATACTTAAAAAATCGAAAACCCAAAAATTAAAAAAGGGACTGTTAAATAAAATTAACCTTAATTAAAATTCATAATGAACCATTCATTATTGGGGATCATAAAGCCTACAGGTACACTACAGACTGAGTGAGGCGTGACCCATTAAGGATAAGAGCCTAAGTCCTGATCTATGGTGCCTTGATTATGACCTGGGTTGGTGAAGTATTGGTGCTTCTGTCGTACGTGACCGAGTAGGGCCTAGTCAAGCACGGTGTTCCTGCCTTATGTGAAGCATACGACTTGGTCAGAAGTACTGAGCGTAGGACACGCCCTCACGGGTGTGTCTGTCTCATCGATTTGCATTCGAGTAGGTCCTTGCATGCTCACAGGTTTCCGTTGTGAGAGAGGACCGAAGTATTGGTTTCGCCTATTGGCTTTCTTTCTATTTCTTTGGCTGAGTAGCTTCCCAGGCACAAGATCAAGGACCTTTAAGGGCACAGATCACATGTTACAAAGGAGGTGTAACAAGTACGGGGCACTTGCCTGGCAGTACACACACTCCTATAGGGTCGGCTTACTTAAGGACTCGTGATAAGATTGCCTGAAAATAAAAATAAAATTTAACCGATAAAAAATAGCCGAACTTTCACGACTTCACATGTGTTGTGTTGGTGAACCTACCCTTGTTTTGTGTTTGTTTGAATTAGAATTAAGGTTCAAAAGTCCTGCATAGTGTGTTCCTTTTCTCTCATTTCTTTGACTCCCTAATAGAACCCCTGCTCATTTGGAGCCATCTATTGTTTTACACTCCTTTTATTTCTTGTTTGACCTATATATCATTCTTCTAGTCTCAATATCCTCTTGATCGTTGAGACAACGGTACATGGATGGCCCAATTGAGACCCTGCCAACACCAACATCGATTCCATGTGCTCGTCACCTCCAATAATTTGGGGCGATTCTCGAGAATCTAGTTCAGACTCTGTGAATCGATCTCCAGACTCCCCATCATCTCCAATAAAATGGGATCACTCTCGTCCCAAAACCAGCCCATTTTGGATGGAAATTGACTTCACTCCATACACACAGCCATCCTTAATGAAATTCTGTGTTGACCTTAACACAGATCGAGTTGCTACTTATGGTGCCTCCACAAGGATTGATCAGGGCATTAATTTAATTGTAGATAAAGAGCCCAATATGGAGCCAGAAATCGTGATAGAATCAGACTCAAGGTCAGAGAAAGAGATGGCTCCTGAGGAAAGGGGAAGGGACCACAACCACCATCTCAGCCAGATCAGAGTCCGTAGCTGGATTAGAATGTAGTGAACGCCCAGATCCTTGCTTCTATTCAAGCAATCCAGCATCATCTCACATATCAGGCCTTAGCATAGGTCGCCTTCCAGGACATGCTCAATGACCTGAGGAGAAGGGGAGAAAACCGAGGAGGATATGAAGAAAATCCTGAAGGTAGAGCAGTGGAGATCCATATGAGCCTAGAGTAGAGCGACCCAAGATGACTCTAAAAGAAACATACAATCCTGAGTGGGAAAAGTCATTGAATGGATCCAGATTCCAGCAATCCATGCCCATTTCGAATTGAAGCCTAAGCTACTGGCATTCCCGCCCATCTTCCGTGGAAACGCTAATGAAGAACCATGTATTCATCTACAACAGTTTGGGTGCATTTGTGGCACAACTCATTACCCTGTATACCTCTTGGGGTGGTCAAGATGACGACATTTACCTTCAGCCTTCAGGATAAGGCCCTTCATTGGATTAATCACTTTGGGAAGGTTGTCACCACTTGGGAAGAACTGATGTCGGCCTTCTTGCACAAATATTATCCTCTTGGGTGACTTAATAAGATGTGTGCCCACATAGAAAACTTCATCGAAGCTGCGCACGAATCCATTCATGAGGCCAGGGAAAGGTTCACTAAGCTACAAGAAAAGTGTCCCCATCATGAGATTCCTAGAACCAGCCTGGTCCAACATTTCTTTGGGGGACTTACAATAGAAAGTCAGAAGCTTGTGGATGCAACATGTGGTTGCTCCCATTTCAACAAAGATGAGGACGTTGTATGGCAGATATTTGAAGAAATGGTTGAAGGATAGGCTGCTTTATCGTCATCCCATGCCTATCAGCGCCAACAACAAAATGTTCAAAAGCCTATGCATATGGAAGCATCCCACGAGCCGGACAAGGATAAGAGCTCCAATTTGAGCATTATTGGGAGCCACCTGTCCAAAGTGGACATCATTGAGAAGCGATCATAGAATCTGGAAAAACTAGCTATGATCGAATAAAGGACAAAGAACTTGGACAAACTAGATCAAATCACCAAGCAAGTGGAGTTGCTGGTGAGTACAATCAGCTCCTGCAACTCTTTGTATACATCATCCTCCACTCCAGCTGAGACGAAGGAACATGCATAGCAACAACCTCCTTAGCCGAGTCAACCCTAGCCAGCGGTTCAGCATGTCTATTACGTACAAACCCCAGAGCCAACAACTCCTTAGCAGTCGCATCAACAGTTGGTCGTCTATAAGTTGGAGCCCCATTACATTCCATAACAGTTCTCCCCTCCACCACCTCTTATTCAGGAGGTGAACAGTTTATGGTCAAATGATGCACAACCAACCCGTCCGGGCGGACCTCAGTAGGGTTAGGTTGCTAATTCCTGCCAGTTCCCTCAACAACAAGGAGGGAAGTTTGTCCAGAACAACCAGCAACAACACCAGCAACACCAACAATCTCCACAATTCCATGGGAATTAGAGACAGAACCAGTACCAACAATCGTCGATAATACCAGCAAAACCAGCAGTATGCGGTTGTGCCCTATCAGCAACACCCTCCTCAGCAGTATCAACAACATCACCTTTCTCCTCAATACCAACCCAGTATCCCAACCAGCAGTCTCATTACCATCAACAATACCAACGTAGCCAGCACACCGAGGTATCTGAGGCTGCATCTTATGTGAACCCCAACCTTGGACTGCTTAACCCAACTTGTCGAGGGCCTTGTAGATTTTAGTCAGAAGTTGGACAATTTCACTACCGCGGAGACCTCTATTCCAGCACAAGTGGAGGCAAACCCCAATAACTTCAAGAAGAAAGATCATGTAGTCTGTGAGGTTCCCTCCCGTCTTACAGAGTCAGATATGAATGAATTGTTTTTATTTCATATTGTTACTCTCAGGAGCATTAGGACCTTGCAGCCTTCAGCCCCTTGCAAAGGGAAGAACAAAGCAACCAAGGGGGAGTCATCACCTTCTACATCAGCCGGACTAGCAACCAGACCGGGTGAGGAATTAGAAGAAGGAGAAGCACCACTAAAAATTTAAAAAAATCAGCAAAGTCAAAAACACCAAAACGAAACACCAACAGCACCAGCCGAACACCAGCCAGCCAACCTTGGAGGAGACCGCACCTGCAGTCGATCCGATGCCAGTCGATGAAGCCTTGCTTGAAGATTTTGGATGTCCACCTTTCCTGGATGGCACTGCTCATTTTAGTCATCCAAATGTACAACCTAGTGTGGGCACAGATTTTGTTGTAAATAAGAACATTATTTCCACTGTTGCTTTTAATTCTGTAGATATTCTGTTTCCTGATGCAATGAGAAAATCCAAAAAATTTGAAAATTTGAAAACTAACTCCCTTGTTTGATCCTGATATTATGGAAATAATTCAGAATCTTATTCGTGAAATGCCTCTTCTCAAAGCCATCAAGTACATGCTGAATATCAAGAAAGGTTTGAAGGAGGCATGTACCTCGAAGAGATAGCCGCGAAAAGCTCGTGAAAGATATGTAAAGCACATTCTCACTACGACTACAGTGAATGCAATTAGCAATCTCCCAACAAAGAAGAAGGACATGGGAGCTCCTCTAGTCAGAAATCAGATGTTTAACCAAGAGTTCGACCGAACTCTACTTGACAGTGGATCCTTAATCAACCTAATGCCCATGTCACTGCTCAGGGAATTTGGGTTGGGACCACTCAAATCCACAAGAATGATTCTGCAGTTCGCAGAAACATCCATTAAGCGGCCTCGAGGAATTTTGGAAGATGTCGTCATCACCATTCAGCGAATGCAATTCCCTGCATACTTCATAGTTCTAGACATGGATACTTCAGCTCCTCTTTTGCATACCCCAATAATCCTTGGATGGTCGTTCCTTCGAACAGCTGAGGCAGTGGTAAACTATGGCACCAGACAGATAACATTCTGTTCAAATAGTAATAAAGTGTCGATTGAGACGATTCAAGTGCCTAAACCTTCAACATCTACATCAGACGAGAGAGAGCCAACAAAGTAGCAAGCAGAAGACTGTGAACTTTTTAGCAGAAATCCACGATACAAATCTATTCAAGGATGATATCGAGACCCATGCATTCCTCTCCACAGAGGCAGTCCTGGACAACACAGTCGAGTTCCCAGATGTCCTTGAAGATGAGATTCTTGCTGACTTGCATGATGAATACATTCATGACCACATGTCCTTGGTAGAGCAAGAGGACATCATTGTAGATTTTTGTGAACAAGATTCAATCATTGATGATTTTTTGCAGCACTACACTCAGAGCCTATAACGCCAATGGTGGACACACTACATACAAAAGATCCAACACCATCGCCCTGCGTAGTATCAGAAGTCACCACTGAGCTGAATCAATCCCCACCTGAGCTCAAACCATTTCCAGCAAACATGAAGTATGTCCTTCTTGCAGGCGCACCAAACATGTTGGCTGTAATCATCAATTCATATCTAACCAAGGAACAAGAATCTCATCTGCTTGAGATTCTATCAAGAAACCGCAAGACCATACGATGGAAAATTTCCAATCTCCATGTGATAAACCCTTCCCTATGCTCGCATCACATATACCTGGAAGAAGACAACAAACCCTCTCATGAGTTTTAGCAAAGATTAAATCCAAATCTATGGGAGGTAGTGATGAATGAGATAATAAAATGGTGCGATGCGAGATTCATCTATCCCATCTCCGATTCAAAATGGGTGAGTCTCCTGCATGTTGTGCCTAAGAAGTCAGGGATCACCATGATCAAGAATGACAAAGGAGAGGAGATTGCAATCATAGTTCCGACATCATGGCCCGTCTATGTAGATTACCAACGTCTGAATTTAGCAATAAAGAAAGATCACATTCCACCTCCCTTCATCAGCGAGATAGTCGAAAGACTAGCCGCGAAGGAATACTTTTTTTCTTTGATGTGTACTCTAGTTACAATCAAGTCACTATTGCTCCTGAAGATCAAGAGAAGACAACCTTCACCTCTCCATTTGGGATGTATGCCTTCCGCAGAATGCCATTCGGATTATGCAATGCTCCAGCGACATTCCAGCAATGCATGTTGGCAGTATTTGTAGATATGGTTGGATGTTTTCTTGAGGTCTTCATGGAAGATTTCTCGGTCTAAGGAGATGGCTTTGATTAGTGTTTATCTTATCTAGATCGAGTTTTGAAAAGATACTGTGAAGTGAACCTTATGCTCTCGTGGGAAAAGAACCATTTTATGGTGACCGAAGGCATTGTGCTAGTCCATGTCATCTCAAAATGTGGCATGGAGGTCAACCCTACGAATGTGGAAGTAATTTCAAAATTAGAGCCGCCTACCAATTTGAAATAGGCCAGGTCATTTTTAAGCCACGTCGGCTTCTACTTAAGGATTTCAACAAAATCACCCGACCTCTGACCGAGATTTTAGGCTAGGAGGCTGATTTAGTGTCGATGATAGAGTCATCCACTCCTTTACACAGTTGAAAGAAGTAATCACTCAGGCCTTTGTCCTTCAAACGCCAGATTGGTCTCTACCATTTGAGATCATGACAAACACTTCTGATTATACCATTGGGGTAGTTTTAGGACAGAGGGGAGATGATATTCCATTTGCTATTCACTATGCTAGCAGAACTCTTGACAAAGCACAAAGAAATTACACTGTCACTGAAAAAGAGTTACATGCAGTAGTATTTGCCCTGGAGAAATTAAGATCCCATTTGCTTGGATCCAAGGTCATAGTGTATACAGATCACTCGTCCATCAAGTATCTACAAGACAAGAAGGATGCCAAACCACGATTGATCATATGGATCCTTCTACACCATGAATTTGATTTGGAAATTCGTGATAAGCCTGGGATTAAAAATGTGCTGGCCGATCACTTGTCAATGTTGCCAGAGCCAGACACTCGTAAGCAGATCCTATTACTAATCACTGAGACTTTTCCAGACGAAGCCATCCTGTTAATCACCTCGCTCCTCTGGTTCACCAATATTGTGACCTATCTTGTATCTAAGAAAACTCCACAAGATTGGCCTAAGCTGAAAAGAGACTAGTTTTTGTTAGATATCCACATCTACTAGTGGGAGGATCCATATCTCTTTTAAGAGGGTGCTGACTGAATCTGGAGAAGATGCATTACGCAAGAGGAGGTCCACAGTGTCCTCGAGTATTGATACTCCAGAGAATCAGAAGGACACCACTATGGAAGAAGGATGGAAGTGGAAGTACTGCAATGCGGCCTTTGGTGGTTGACTTTATTCAAAGATGTAGAATTTTGTCAATCATTGCACTGATTGTCAGAGAATGGGTAGTACCATCGGAATGAGAGACACAATGCCTCTTAACTACATTCAAATTTCTGACGTATTTGACACCTGGGGAATTGATTTCATGGGCACGTTACCTAACAGTCATAGTTTTGAATATATTATGCTCTTTGTCAATTATGTAAGTCGTTAGGTGGAGGCTATCCCAGCCCAAGATGTTGACAGTTGTACCGTCTGTTGGTTCCTCAAGGATCACATTATTGCAAGGTTTGGGATCCCCAAAATCCTGATATCTGATGGGGGTAGACACTTCGTCAACAGAGAGGTGAAGAAGCTGACACAAGAATTCTGCATAGAGCATCATGTCACCTCTCCGTACCACCACAATCCAATGGCATGGACGAATGTTCAAAAAGGGAGATAAAGACAATATTGCAGAAACTCGTATGCCCCGACAGGAAGAATTAGTCGCAGTTGCTGGACGTAGTACTTTGGGCGTATCGGATCGAGTACAAATCACCTTTAGGAATGTCTCCCTACCGCCTAGTATGCGGAAAGCCTTGTTTGGATATGAATCAGTTCCTTGAATTTCATGAGTATGCATATGACAACAGCTTAATGTACAAAGAAAAGGTCAAAAAGTGGCATGACAAGCACATCCGCCGCAATACCTTCGAGCCAGGACATAAAGTTTGGTTGTTCAATGCAAAGCTCAACGATTTCTAGGGAAATTGAAGAGCAAGTGGACAGAGCCATTCGTAGTGAAACAAGTGTATGACAATGGAAGTTTCGTCATATCCAGTCTCTCAGCTGACACACAACCATTTGTAATCAACAGACAACTGCTGAAGCCGTATCTCGAACATGACACGTTTCTGTCTGTGGTCAATTCAATTCAGGTGTTCCACGATGACAAATTGACACCCACAACAGCCACCAACAAAGACGAGGCCACAAAAACATTTTTGAATAATAATCATTTTCTTCTTTTCTTCTTTTCCTTTTCTATTATTTGATTCTTCCGAAAAATCGTGTTCGTCCCATACATCATTTCTGTACTTAGGATAAGCTTCATCCTAAGTATAGGGGGGATGATAACATTCGGGTGCTCATTATTTGATCCCTTGCATGTCTCCTCAACTTTTGACATTCTTTCTATACTTAGGGATATTTTACCTTAAGTATAGGGGAAGACAGGCCGGGCAGTTAATTTATTCATTGATTCGTTTCCCACCCTCTCCCCTCCCTGCATTGGTATATAGACTACTATACTTAGGATTAATTGATCCTAAGTATAGGGGGTGGTCGACTTATTATTCTTTAGTCGTTGTAGTATAGAGTTCTCTATAATTAGTACGAGTTATGTCTTCCTTTCTCTTCGATCTATGAGGACATAGCTCAAGCTAATTTTAGGGAGTCAATATATACTTTGAATATATTTTAGCCATAAATTATACTTTCGTATTTTCAATAAATATGGCTAAAACATTGTAAACATATAAATACAAATCCATCAAATTATTTAATAAAAATGATGTTTATTATTCCTCAAAAGTTTTGTACATACTGAGTAATAAATCAAGTGAAAACGCTTTGCAAAATGTTTGGAAAATAGTTTGAAAATCCAATTGAAAAATATTTTGAAAACTGTTTGAAAAGAATTTTGTAAAATGTTTTCATCCTTCATAAAACATTTTGTTTGAAAAATTTCCTTTCTTTGTGTGAAATAAAAATATTTGAAAATTGATTTGCAAATGTTTGGAAAATGGTTGTAAAAATATTTTGAAAAATTATATATACTGTTTGAAAAACTTTTGCAAAATGATTTTCAAATGTATGTAAATGATTTGAAAAAGATTACTTTGGACTACAGTTTTCCAAAATTTCTGTAAAATCATTTTCAAATAAATTTGAGGAATATATGCATCGCACCAAAATTCTTTATTAATTGTATTCAGCTATACAAATGATCACTTATCCCTTGTAAATTCTTAAAAATTTAACTCTGGTAAATATAAGATGCGTCCCATGAAAATATGTGTACCTATTTTTGGCCAAAATCTTTTGTTTTCAAAAATCACAAAAAAAATTGCAAAACCAAAAATACCAAAAACATTTGCATAATCTTTTTTTGAAAAAAAAGAGAGAGAATTTTTGCATAAGCATCATCTTTTCAAAACCTATAAAAAGTTCAAAAAGTCTGAAAATTGCATCACAAAAATATATTCTTGCATTGTACATAGCATGAGCATTTTTCAGGATAATCTAGGTGATTGAACAAGTCCAATTAAAGTCTGAAGATTGGAGCTTATTGTTAACCTTAATACACTTAATTTCAGAGTACCCCAGTGAGGACTGGAATTGGAGATACTTCGGGTTACTTGACTTAATTCTTTAGATTCTATTAGACTAAGTTCATAGCCAATTAAATGTGCCTAAATAGAACCCTTCATATCATCCGTACGGCTCTTGATACAGTGACTTGACTGGAAACCTCACGCTTAACACTTAGCTCAACCTTGCTGGACTGTTGAAAATCTTGGGGTCTAAGTCGGGACGATGTAAGGTCGCTTCGTCAAGGGTGGCTCAGGAACCATTCTTGGGGACTGCCGGCACCGGTACTCTAACCTACTTCTTCAGATAACAATGATATCTAAAGACTGGAGATGGATCAAAATAATGCTTTGGATGAGGGATGGTCTACCGACACAACTTTTTCAAGACCCGAAAACAGTGGGTAGAACAAAAGATGTTACATCCATCGGAGCAGAAACAAGAATGCAGAAGTTATGCAAAGTCAAAGAAAATATTCAAAGAAGCGTTCAACCAAAAATTCCACAAATATGAGCTTCAGAAAAAACCTGCTTCTTGGTGAAGATCCAGTTACACTAACCGACTTCACAAGGGAGTGAAGACTACACTGGTCCATTCCCAATTCTCTTCCCATTCTTCTAACTTCTTATCCCAATCGGTTGTAAAGACCAGAAGTACCTGACCTTAGAAGGAAATATCTAACTCCGCGAGGACTAGTTATCATAGGAACATACACCTTGATGGTTCAATAGTTTTTTCTGGGGAGAGCTGAACAATTTCACACACATGGTTCTATCATTTCAAGGTAGCAGGAGTATGCGACTGAGAGGATGGTTTTGACCTGGCTGTGAATTGGAGTGGATAATAGGTGTATGGAACCTAAAGATTGTTGTGTCACAAATCCTAACCTCTAAGTGGTTACGAACACATCATTAATCCAAAGGTCTTATCTGAGCTCCAAACTTTGACATTATTAAGACAAGTTTAAAAGTCGAAAATTATTCCAAGTTCTGTCTTTTTCTTTTCTTTATTTTCTTCTCCACACTTATGGGCATAAGTGTTTGCTAGAGACTAGCAAATGCAAGTATAGGGGGGTGATGGATCTCCATTTCACCACCTTTATTCTTTCATTTTGGCCTTTAAACCCTAGTTGAATGCATATATCTCATTAATTTGTCAAAATAAACATTCACTAAATTGTACAAAATACTGCATATGTACATTTATTGTATTTATCGCCAAAATAAAAGAATAAAAGAAAGAAATCAAAAAGAGTGAAGTGTCTAGGACACTGAAGTGACCCTAGCCCCCAAGATTAGATCATCATGATGACTTAGTCGACAAGGAATAAAGTTGGGGGAGATAGGGCGGCTATTATATAGAAAATGTAGAACAGACCACTGTACAAAATAGGCCAATAATTGCTTTTCCGGACCTATTTTATTATTTATTATTTACACATCAAATAATAAAACTTTGTACATGAAAGTAGTAGAAAATAATATATAGAAAAATATAAAATTTATTTCACACAAAAATAATATACAATGTACATCCTATACACAAAATAAAATTCCAAAAGCCAAACTTCGCAGACCCCTATCTCCAAATTAAAAACTCAAAATGTATCAAATTGTCTCTAATTGTATATAACTTTTAATAAGCTATTTAATGAAGGTGGTTTCATATTTTTGGAGTTAAGGTGTGAAAGTTAGGTTTTGGACCCCTATTGTATAATATACCTGACTAAAATAATAATTTTATTCTTTCTTTCTTATTTTTGTATTTATATTTTTAAAAATTGGTAAATATTATTTATAATATATGCACATATTAAAATAGGAACAAAACAATAAAGAAAACATTAAAATAAAAGATGTATATAAAATACATAAATGAATTACCTATAATTATACATATACAATTAATGCATCTATTTAATTAAGTGTGTATAATATATCAAAAAATATAATAAAAATATATTTAAGTGTATAAAAATAAGTTATAAATGTATAAAATATGAAAAGAAAATAATAAAATCAAAATACAAAATAAAAATAAAATACTTAAAACATAGGTAAATATACATATATATGTACCCAAAAAATAATTTGCAAAAATACACAACTAAAAAATAAATAAAAATACATATAAAATACTACAGAAAACTAGAAAACATTTTTTATTTTATAATCAAAAAATTATAAAATCAAATTCTATTTAATATTCAATTTCCAAGGTATTTTTGCCTTGGAATTTCCTGGTTTGTCCACATGGACCAACAAGGCGCGTCTTTTTGTTGACCTTGGTCAACGGTCCGGTCTACCTTCTGACTCTTGTCAGAAGATCACAAGGTCACCACTTCTCCCATTTCTCCATGCCTATATCATCACTCATTACCCTGGAGACCACCACCATCTTGCATACACTTCGTCCCTCATCCACGCCCATCCTCGCATCTCCACCTTCCCCGCTTGATCGCACGCCATCACCCCTCGAAACTCGATCAAAAACCACCTATAAATATACCCCCTTCACTCTTTTTGACTTTTTGATCCCTTTTCATCGAGCTTTTGCCCCTCATATCACCCCTGTGATCTTCTCTATGGTAACAGCATGGTGAGGATTGTGATTTGCAGTGAGGAGAGCTAGCGGAGGTGGTGTATCCACTCTACTGTCGGAGCACCAGCAGCTGGTTCTGCTCCTGGCATTTGGGGCCGGTTGAGCCCTGTCTTCATGCATTCTTAGGTAATCATGTAGTGTGATTTCTATTTTGCATCTTTAATTTATAGTTTAATCGAGCGATTGGCGCTCAAATAAAAAACTCCCTAATTCCTAAAGCTCGAGCTCCAGGTCTGATTCACCGTGATCTGACCATTGATCCACCTCGAGTTCAACCCCACCTCGCTCCCCTTCACATTCTCCACAGATTCCCCTCTTCATTCAACCTAGATCCATCATGGATCTAGGATCCGAGCTCCCTCCACCACCACCTCATCAAGCTCTGCATCCATTCCACTTCCGCCATCATTTGGTTCAACTCCTGGGTAGAGGAGGTAGACCTCGCACCCAAGAGCATTTTGATTGCGATTTGTAGGAGTATCGAAGCCTCTGGGTACTCTAAAACCACCTAGAGCAGCTCCAGGTAGTCGAACCTCGCTGAAGCATCTTGAGCCCTCTCGCCTTCATCGGACCCTGCTGCCGCACGCGGAGGAGTCCTAATAACATGTTGGGCTTGTCGAAGGAGAGATCGAGCACCGGAGACTCGAGAAACGACGAATCGAAAGTCGCTGATAGGATATTCTTGCAGGTTCTTCCAGTGCCCTTCCCCGTCACTCAATCAAGAACAACGGTCCAGATCTAATCTGAACCATTGGTTATTTGTGAAGGGGTACGCGATAAGAGCCCACACGATCAGGCACGTGGCAAATCTTGATGACTGGATATCGGTGCTTAAGTGGTATAATTTCATAGACCCCTCTGCCTTTTTCTGCATGCTATCAAGTCCTGTAAATATTTTATCTAGTTTAAAAGTTTGTGGATAAGTTGCATACCCCCCTAAACTCATTAAATATTGTTATTTGGTCCTATAAGTGTCACGTGTGTGCGCACGTTTGATATTTTGAATATTGCATGTAAACCCTTGCGGATTATTTTATTTGATGTTTAATATATAAATTTTGCATATTATTGTTAAAATTTGGGTTAAATTTCACTACAACCCTTGCATTTAGTTTTAATTGCAATTATACCCCTATTAGGTCAAGTAATTTTATGTGTTATTTTCTATTTATTAAAAATAGTTGCCATGCTCTAAAAATTACCAAAAATAGGAGTAGGTACCTAGATGCATGCTTGACTATGCTGCATAATTATTTTTGCATTTTATTCCCTTTTCCTATTTCTAAAAAGAAATAGTGCATGGTCAACCTTTTTTGCCTTAAAAAGCCAAAAATTATAAAATCACTTCGAAAATTCCCAAAAATATGCTATGCTTATTTAAGTATTATTAACCTTTAAACCAAAAAATCACTAAAAATTACAAAAGAAAAGTCTTAAAAATCAAAAGACCCAAAAACCATTATAAAATCTATAAAATTCAGAAAAAATCCCAAAAATATTATTTTCTATTTCTAAATTTTCTCTATATTATTATTAATATTAAAATTGATTTATAAAATTTTGGACTTCATTTTCTATTTTTAATTTCCATTTCAATTTCGGGTAATTAACTAAACCCGATTTGAAGGTATTTTTTACTTTAAAAATATATATAAATTAGCAAAATTACCTAAAATCAAAAAATAGTAAAAAATATTTGAAATCCACAAATATTTTATTTTATTTATTTTGACTATTTTTATTCTTATTTATATCTATCTTAGTCTATATTGTATATATACTTTATATATAGATTTATTATAAATTTTAAAAGAAAAAAGAAAAATCTAAAAATCTAAAAATCTAAAAAGAAAATGGAAAAATTAGAAAATTAAAAATCAAAATTCAAAAAAAAATAAAAAAAATAAAATTTAAAACCCACAATATTTGATAAATATTGTTTATAGTTATATATACACATATACTTATATTATTTATTTATAAATAATATATAGTGCTACATCATGTGTTCCTTGTATTCGACATCTAATCCACTTGTCGTTATACACATTTTAAAGTAAGGTTTATAATAAATTTTGATCCACAATGCCTTTATTGCTTAATATTCAATTGTGGGTTGATTGGTGAACGTGACCGGATTTCGTGAGCGGTCGCTGCACTGATTGGACATCTCCCCTTATGAGATTTCTAGACCCTCATGGGAAATCCCTCTCGTTTCAATGACTATGAGAATGAGAGAGAGAGAGAGAATTATTCTTACAATTATTTGTGTAGAATAAAAGGCTAGGGCCACCCTCCCTTTTATACTAAATTGGATGTCCATGGATCTCAATCCATAGGAACAAAAAAATCGATGATGGAGATTGTTTATGCTTTCAATCAATGGCCATGATTTTGTTGCATAAATTTGCAACAACAAATTATTGTCTTTAAAATAAATTAAATATATTGAAACTAAATCCATATAATTCGATTTAATATCAAAGCAACAAACATGGAATGGATTGGCAAGAATGATGCCATACACTATACATAGGGTGAACGACCACCAAGTTGAGAGAGATCAACATGATAGTCAACCCTTGTATGGTAAGGAGGCACGTTCATTGCAATTTTGTAGAGATCTCAATTCTCAACAAATATTCGACATATACAATAACTTTTATTGTATAATTATTCACCAAAATAACTCCAAATGTTTTTGTGATAATTTCAAAAATGCCATTGAAATTTGTGAATCATATTCTCACATCCAAAAAATGTAAATTGCATTTACAGTTAATTGTCTAATGTGAATCCAATTCACATCAACATTTAATTTGTAAATATCAATTACAATTAACCCTCTCTAATATATTATAAACCATATTTATAATATTTATGATTAATATGGATAGTGATATCCACATTATTCATATCCGTGATAAGTAAATAATATTTAATTTTCTTGGATGTCCATTCTCATGTGTCCAAATAGTATGAATCATATTCATATTATTCATAATCATTAAATCACATTTAATTATCAATTTTTCTCAATGCACAGATACATTATTAATAATGAAATTATTCTTGAACTCTTTCAAGAATAATGTGCTTTCTCTGTGGATACTTGGAGATAAGAACATGGCAATTGTATGTTCCATGTATAGTGACTTGGATATTGAGATCATATCTCAAATCCAGATCAAGGGGACCTCTCAAAGATGTTTGATTAAATCAAAGCCATAAATCTAATCTTCTCTTTGCATCTGAATCGTATTTAGATCAATGTCCAACATTTGGACTAAGATTAGATTACTTCTCTATTGAGAGGGTCACTAAAATCTAAACACGTTTCATCACTCCCTCGGGATGGAAGAGTCACGGTTATACAATCATTTACGATCACATCACCCTCGAGTATTCATAATACCCATACATCCTGCATACTGGAAGACCTAGAATGAACTCAAAGTTTTAGATCTTATTTAGAACTGTCTCCTTTAGGGTTTTATCATTAAGTTTCTTATTTGATCATTGGGAGTTTGTATTGATCATATACTTTCCAAAATCATATATCATACCTAGGTATCGATCATATACTTTCCAAAAGTATATATCATACCTTCAAATTCAGTCAAGCTTCCAAAGCGAGACGATCTTGCATGGAATTTGATCAGAATATCTCATGAGTGAGCTCATGTCTTCCGGTTCAGTAATGAACCTGTATGATCCCTTTGAGAGATCGTATTACTCATATACCCTTGTATGCACACCAGCTCGTCAATATATAGACCTTGATTAGATCATCAACCTATCGGTCTGCCAAATGTATATACTCAAACATATAGTAACACATTTGTTTATGGTAAGAGGATGTGTGCCTATATCGTGATAGTATACGACATAGGTATTGGTTATCTCGATCTTGTTATGTCAACTCTTTGACCTAACTTATTTAACACATCCAAATCTCTATTCCTATGTAGAGGAACTGCATCAAGAGGTCGGTTAGATATCGACCTTTAGAGAAGAATTTCCATCTTCTTCTAAGCCTGGAGATCCTCTATTAATAATCACTTGACGGTGCTTGATGAGTGCTCAATCTAACTCTTTAGATATTACCCAAGCACCAACCTCTATGATTCGACATTTGAATCAACAAATGTATGATCATCGAGATGGACATGATACATAACCTTAATTGTACTAAGTGATATACAATACAAATGAGTTATTCTTCATTTCAGATCAGGGAATGATTTCCAGTATCATTTATTGCATAATGGCTCGTCATGGACTCGCATGTCCAATAGAAGCTGCATTGGTGGAAGGTAAATGATATGGCAACTGTGAATTGTCCACCGTGGCTACAATAGTCTCAACATGAAATGTCTCAGATAGATCTGCAATAAACTCTGTGTTCAGAATGGAACGGGTCATCAACAATCTCAGAAATCTCAGTGTACTCATTAGAAAAAAACTTAGAAAGTCCATCAACATACAACTCAGAATCATCAACAATGGAGCAAATGTCGAATGCACTTTCCAAGACTTCCTTTCAAGAAATGAGTTCATGGGTATCAATGTAATCCACAAACAAATTTATATATCTGACCTCAGTGAGAAAATCACAGTCCATTGACTCAGTTGTAACAAGCTCTCTCTCATTTGATGCTGGCGGTAATGGCTTCGGATCTAGGATTGTCTCTATCTTAACCTTGTCACTGGGGGGTGAAAGGTTATCTCCCCAGTGCCATAATATACTACCGCTTCAGTTGTTCGACAGAATGAATGACCAAGTATGATTGAGGTATGGAGTAACGGTACTGAGGTGTCCATATTCAGGACAATGAAGTCCACTGGGAATTGTATTTCTTGCATCGTTACAATAACATCCTCTAAAATGCCCCTCAGCCTCTTGATCGATCTATCAGTAAACTAAAGTATCATCCTGGTGGATCTAAAAGGCCCCAACCCAAACTCTTTGTGTTGTAAGGTTGGCATGAGGTTGATAGAGGATCCGCTATTAAGAAGAGTACGATAAAACTCCTGATAAAAATGTGACATCGAATAAGAGGTGCTCCCTTGTCTTTCTTTTTAGGGGGAAGGTTGCTGATGGCATGAACAGTGGCTATGGTCAATATATTCTTCTCAATTCTTTTACGTCTATTCTTCTTTGGTTGACGCTTTGTAGTACATGCTTCTTTTAATCCTCTTTTCACAACGTGCATGCACTCCATAGCCTTTAGGAATGACATCTCAAGAAAAATGTTCTAAAGTATCTTAACCACTCCAGTCTCAGAAAGTGCTATTTTTAATTTTTCTAATATTTTTTCTTTTATTCAATGTATCAGGAAAAGGAACCGAGTGGACATCAAAATCTACTTTCTTTTAATTCACATTAGAATCATCGTATACATATGGACGACCAGAATCATTCTATAAAATACCATCCATAATAGGTAAAGAAAATGTAAAACATCTCAGACTGCTCTGTTTGCTGCAGAAGAAGAAGATTCCTTGGCGACTGTGTTCTTCTCCAAGGCTAACTCGGTTCTGCATCTCCCATTAGTCTTTTTGGGTTTTTTATTTTTCTTCATTTTTTGGAATTTTGTGGGTGATGGTGTAATGGTACTCCTCCATGGACTACAACTCCACTAGATCTTTGCTCAGTAGATGAAGAAGGCAAGGAAGAAGGTGATGCTCGATCAACGGATTTATTGCCCAATCTCACTAGTGCTGGTGGCTGTAATCTCCTAATGTTCCTATGAGTAATGGCATTAAATAAACATGAACAATCACAAGGCATACCTGTCTCGAGAGTGGTTGGATCATGATGTGATAGTGCTACATACTACTTATTGCGGTGGAAATTATTGGGATTGGCTTCGACCTAGGATGGTATGATGTTCTTCGTGGTTGTCAGGTCATCAAGCCTCGGGTTGATGTTGCTCAATATTTTTCATCAACTGTACGAGATAATCAAGTGCATGATTCATCGAGTGTGCCTCTGGCTTCTCAACAACTGGGGTCGCTGAGACTGGTAGTGTGGAGGCTATTGGTACCCAAGTATATGCAGACTGTGGTGTATAAGGATACTAAGGAGGAGAAGGTTGTGAATACTGCATAGGCCACTGTTGATAATATGGTTAATGAGAATAAGCAGGCTGTGCATGCTGATATCCATGTATCCATATCTGGAAGTGTGATAGAGGCGAAAAATAAGAATGTAGCTAGTGTCGGTATGGCCTACCTCCATGAAACTGGTGAATTGGCCTTTGGTTGGCCTGTGAACCAAATTGTCCCTACCCAGGTGAACGGGTCTACCTACGCTCTGGACCGCTCCAAATGCTATTCACCTCTTAAATGTGAGGTGGAGGTGGAAACTGTTGCTAAAAAATATATGGAATCTCCTGGTAGTATGGTACAATGTATGTTGGATTCTATTGCTGTTGGGCCTTGTCTGGAGTCTGCACGTAGTAAATGTGCTGATCTGCAGGAGGTGCCCCGATACTCTGCTAAACTGTATAAGTGGAAGAATCAGGGGCAAACGTCTCGGTGGCGGCACTCGAACTCTAGGATGCATGAATGGTACTGACAAAAACCTCCAAGTGCATCCCAGCCATTGGTATGTGGCATGAGAATTGCATAATCCAAAGGACATAGTTTGCAGTCATCTTCCAGATAGATATGGTGTAAACACAAGGCTAGATTTATCCCTCAGAGATCTGATACTTTCCAACCAAGTGCCTTGTGGTTTTTCTCTAAAACATCGAGAAGTCGAGATTCCTGATCCAGAGTCAGCCTGTTGGTGATGATGACCGGATACATGTGTTATTCACCCCCAAGAAATTGTACTTTCGACCTACCGGAAGCTATTTCAGTTCTGGTAATTGTTGAGTCACTTCCGCAGACACTTCAGATACGGTGCTGGTTCATGAATAATTTGCTGCAATTAATGAGGTGTTATCCACCTCTATCACTCTTGGAATTCAAAATGAATATATCTTGGATCTGAAATGAATGTATCGAAGATATCTGCAATGAATTCCACATGTTCAGTTTGACATGAATATTCAAATAGATTAATCAATGACTCGGAATCTTTCTCCCAGTTATCGGTGGTGTAGGACATGCGAGCCCATGACGAGCCATTATGCAATAAATATTATTGCAAATATCATTCCCTGATCTGAAATGAAGAATAACTAATTTGCACAATAGGTCCCCTAGTACAATTAGGGTTATGTACCATGGCCATCTTAATGATCATACAACTGTTGATTCAATTATTGAATCATAGAGGCTGGTGCTTGGATGAATATCTAAAGAGTTAGATTGAGGACTCATCAAGTATCGTCAAATGATTGTTAAGAGATGATCTCTGACCGACCTCTTGATGCAGGTCCTCTGCATGAGAATAGAGATTCGGAGGTGTCAGATTAGTTAGGTCAAAGAGTTGACTTAACAAAATCGAGATAATCAAAGTCCTATGTCGTATGCTATCACGATATATGCACGCATCCTCTGACCGGAGACAGATGTGTTGCTATATGTCTGAGTATGTACATTTGGCAGACCAATAGGTTGATGACCTAATCAAGGTCTATACACCGGCGCGCTAGTGTGCATATAAGGGCATATGAGTAATACGATCTCTCAAAGGGATCATACAGATTCATTACTGAACCGGAAGGCATGAGCTCACTCATGAGATATTGGGAAGATCAAATTCCGCGCACGGTCATCTCACCTTGGAAGCTTGACTGAATTTGTAGGTTTAATATATACTTTTGGAAAGTATATGATCAACACCTGGGTATGATATATGCTTTTGGAAATCATGTGATTAATACCAACTCCCAGTAGTCAAATGAGAAACTTGATGATAAAACTCTGGAGTATACAGTGTAAAGTTGATCTTATACTTCAGGTTTATTCTGGGTCTTCCAGTATGCAGGATGTACGGTTATTAGCAATGCCTGAGGGTGATGTGATCATAAACGATTGTATAACCATGACGGTTCTATTCCGAGGGAGTGATGAAACATGTCTGGATTTTAGTGTCTCCTCTCATAGAGAAGTAATCTGATCATAGTCTAAATGTTGGACATGATCTGAATGTGCTTCAGACATAATGAGAAGATTATATTTGCGGTCTTGATTTAATCAAGCATTTATGGGAGGTTCCCATGATCTGGATTTGAGATGTGATATCAATATCCAAGTCACTATACATGGAACAATACAATCGCCATGTCCTTATATCCAAGTATCTGCGGAGAAAGCGCATTATCCTTGAAAGAGTCCACGAATAATTTCATTGTTGATATATATATCCGAGCATTGAGAAAAATAGATAATTAAATGTGATTTAATTAGCATGAATAATATGAATTTGATTCATATTATAAGGAGAGTTATCTAAGATAATTAAATGTGATTTAATTATCAAAGATGTGAATAATGTCATTGTGAGTCATATTATTTGGGCACATGAGAATGAAGATCAAAGATGATTAGATGTGATTTTTTTATCATGGATAAGAATAATGTGGATATAACTATCCATATTATTCAGGTATATTATAAATGTGATTTATAATATATCAAAGAGAGTATATTATAATTTATATTTGTTGATTAATTGTTAATGTGAATTGGATTCACATTGAATGATAAATCAAAAATATAATTACATTTTGTTTTGGGTTGTGAATGAGATTCACATAATTTCAGTGGCTTGATTGAAGTTTTTCACAAGATAATTGGGAATTATTTTTTGTGAAAAATAATTACGACAAGTGTTGTTGTAAATTAAAGAGATATCATGAGATAATCAGATCTCATGATAATTAGAGAAGATTGAACAAGTCCACTCAAGGGGAATAGAGAAGAGTAGCCGTCCCCCCATTCTTAGGGGATTGGTTTAGTCTTCGCATTATCTCTTCTCTAGTCAAAGTGATTTAATTTGGGATTAATTATTTTGATTTATTAATATAAATTAATTCAAAATTAAATCAATTCTTGTTGTGGTTTTACAACAACATCTTAGCCGTTGAAAGAAACACAAATCAATCACATCCATTGATTGTGTGTTGTCCATGGATTGAGATCCCTTGATCCCAAAACCCTATATAAGAAGAGGCACCTCTTGCTCTTCGAAAAACAAACTTACGACAACAATGAATGCTCTCTTCCTCTCTCTCTCTCTCTACACGTCATGTGCCTCTCTCCCTCTCTCTCTTATGGCCGTCCACCATGGAGCCATTGAGAGAGTCGTCATCGCCGCAGCGTCGTCGTTATGCTGCCAGAGTACTTGCTCATGGATCTATGCCTCCTTCGATGTGCCTTGCTCATGAAGAAGATGTCAGATCTCGTGTGACGAGATCAGGAGATTCATCGCTTGGATCATCAACATGGATTGCGAGAAGGACGCATCTCAACAACGCGCTTGCAAGCGTCTCCTACGTCGAATCGGACTTGAGACAGGAGGTCTCTTAGTTTAGAGACTCGATCGCAACCACGCTTTAAGAGGTAAACCTTATACCTGTTGTGGTTTAGATGGAACGATCGAAGAAAGGTTCTTAGATCATGTGGTTTCATCACATTTAAATTTTTTAAATTCCGCTGCATCGAGCAACTAGTGCGACTAGTCGCTCCCGATCGCATTCAATGCGATCCACATGCTTCCATGATGCGCTTGTGGATCTTCCCCCATATCCTTAAAGTGGTATCAGAGCCAGGTTGGAGGTTTTGGATTCAATCCATAAACCTAAGAAGATTTAGGCTTGTGAGGGTTCGTGAAAATTTTATCGCATTTCATTTTCGTAGCCCTGTTTCGTGATAAATTTCGGCCCTGTTTAAAATGTTTAAATATGAAGCTATCACTTAGATAATGTTTCTCATTAAATAAGGAACCATGGGATTTGAGTTTGCGTGATTTGGAATGTGATAACTCAAGATATGATCATTTTAATGAACCTATATCCACTGTTTCGGGGATGGCAAATAATGACGTAATTAAGGAGTTAATAACTGTTTTAACATACCTGGAAATACGTGTTAATTACATAGGTTCTATTTTAATCAAGTTAGCAAACTTTAGAAACTGATTTTGCTTAATTTGGATTTAAAATAATGATATATGCTAATTTTAGTGAGTGAGGGTCACTGCTGAAAATTGCAATCCTAATCATGAACCTTGTGGTAGTCATTTAAGAAATTTGTGAAATTAATGGTTAATTTCCTGAAATAATTATGGATAATATTTGGGAAATATTTGAATGATAATTTTTCCCTTAAATGACAATTTCCTCAACCAATAAATGATTAGATTTGATCTAGATCATCAATTGGTTACTTGATACACTTTCAACAAACATGTTACTTGAATAGGTTTGGGAATTTGTCTAGCAAATTTCCTTATAATCAAAGTGGTTTTGATTATTATTATTTGATATAATTTTGATTGAAAAACCGATGATCATCTCAAGCACATAATGATCGATTTGGCATTATCCTTTCCTGAGGTGGATATGGTGTCTAGTCAGAGAGCATTGGGCTAGCAGGTTGCACCGTGTGCGGTCTTTCCCACTCCCATCGGTACTGGCCATGACAGCGTGTAGGGACTCGATAATGCTGGAGAAATCATGGTGTATTTTCTAATTATTAAAATTTGAATTAACACGTACTTTGAGATAATACCATATTTTTTCAAGTAACAATCAAGTTTGTTGATTGAATTGGATTGATAATTGATTTAGTGTTATTAAATGAATTATATACAATTAAAAACACTCTATTATGAATAGATGTGTTAATTTCCTTGGAAGAATTAATCATAATGAATATGATTCATAATGATTAATTAGAATTTGAATACGAGGTGGAGGATCACATAAGTGACATCCATGGTCTCCCATCAAGGCGAAGGGTTCCATCGCCAGGGATTGTATGTAGGAGACGCCTGTCCGAAGTGACAGCTCCTGCATACAAGCGCATATGGATCGGGCTTTTTGCTTCTCAAAAGAGTAAGGTCATATGCGTAGTGACCCCAATATCAGTTCCTCATATTATTGGGAGGATATCGGATTGCGCATAGCGAGTTCTAATGCTATTGACGGTTGGTTCAATTAACGACGGGTTAACATCACCTTAGGGGTGGTGGGCCCGGGTGTTAAAAATCGAATTGGGAATGCAAGTTGGACTTGCATGGTGGAATGAGTTCCGACGTCTTTTTATATGAGTTAGTTTCTCATATTATTGGGATGCAATAAAGTTAGAAAGGAGATCCCGGATCTTGTTGAGATATAATGGTAAGTATATCTCTTACATTGAAAGTGATTAAGGGAATGAACTTTCGGTGTTGGCAAGGCAAGACAACTTTGATATAAAAATTCCTAAATCAAAGTAAAATGTGTATATATATATATATATATTTATGCAAATTTTTATTTCAAATATTCCTCATTAAACCCACTCAATACTATACTCAATAATAACCAGTAAAATATCATGGATTGGATCCATGATCAAGATATTGTACTTGTAGTTGGACACATATTGTATGTGGTTGCAATGTGCATGTTTCCTTATAATAATGAGGAATGACAATTAAATAGACAATAAAAAACAACCTAGGGTTTGTATGTCTCTATAGTCTTGATCTCTCATCGAATGTACTTTGGAAGTGGCATGTCGATGATGATCGCAATTGTCAAATAATCCTTATAAAATTCTAAGAAGATGTTCTGGCATACATATGTGCTCTTGACATTTAATCATGAATGACATGGTTCACTGCATTTTGCAGAATGGTGGTTCTATAAGAGATGATGTATTCAAAATGTTTGAATACCTACCTGAACCTAAGTCTTTAAGGGCTAAGATGTATGTAGATATGATAAGTGTCATCATCCTACTATCTACACTCTAGTGATTCATGAAGCTTCATAATATTCATATTGTATGAATTAAATGAAGCATGTATAAATGTCGAAATACTCTTGTATTGAATTCTTTTAAATTCAACATAAGAGATCCTTTTTCTTAAGCAATGGTTGTTTTGAGATGAAAGGAGCGCAGTGGAAGCATGGGTTGGACCCAAGTTAGAAGAAAAGTCAAAGAGTTGACTGTACTTCTATGGTTTCCACACATATGACATCCAAAGACATGGATGAATGCCAATACTGCAATGAGCTGATTTGTTGATAGTATGACTATCAAGTCTATCTAGAATCCTAGAGAAGGACTCAGATAGTGCATCAGAATAATCTACATTTAATCTTTGAAATTGACTTTTTTATTGGATAAGATTAAAAGTCTAATAATTGTATCTCATTTTTTCTAGTAACACTTGCAATTGGTTGCATATGTTTTAGAAAATTCGAGAAATTTGATCTTAATGTTTAATAGTTATCCACATGGATGTTGATGCAATTGTTGCAACAATCTCTATTGAATAATTAGACTTCATATTTTAAGTGGGAGAGCCCTTAGTCTTAGAGAATGTCTCTATGACCTAGATATTAGAATACACTCATAGTTTATTTCTAAATGTTGGAAATAAACATAAATTCTAGAAAAGACCTATCATAAAGAGTTATGATGGATATATTTCAGATAGTATTTTGATATCTTGAGGACTCTACTAAATTAGAAATCAATGAATGGTTCATTAACATTTCTAATACTAAAAATTAAACTTTATAAGATCAATAGGAGGATGAATATCAATTGACAATGATCTGGCATCAAACCTTGGACATGTGTCTATTGATGAGATCAATAGACTAGTAAGAGATGAAACTTTAGATTGTCTGAAATTTCAAATCTTGCATGCTTGTGAATATTGTATTCAAAGTATAAATTGTCCAATACACCCTTCTCTGGGAATGGTGTTAGATGTCAAGGTATTCAAGATCTCATACATATTGATGTATGTGGATCATCTGTATCATAATAAACATTGATGATATGTGATATCATTCGATGATTATTAGTTATATGAGATTTCTTCCCTTCACCTTAGAAAGCTTTGAAATGTTCAAAGATTTCATGATTTTGATTTGGAACCAAAGTTTGAAGGACGATGAAATAAATTTGATCTAACCTAGGTAGCAAGTACATGTTAGATGAATTCAAAGAATACCTTATGGAGATATGAATATCATTTCTATCTCGCTCCTCATAATATACCTAAACTCAAGAGAGTTGTAGGGAGATACAATTGAATCATGTTTGACATGATTTCATCAATGATGAATATTAGCATAATTACCTTTTAGTTTCCAAGGTATATATGTAGTAGAGACTGCAATATATATATATTCTTATAAGGTTCCATGCTGATAAACTAGAATCTAGCACTAGATAGTGCTACTTCATTAGGAAAATAAAGGATATTATTAGATACCTTCTTTATGACCTTGAGATTCTTAAAAGATCTCATCTCTAAGGATATGATTCTTAGAGGATGACTCTCTTGAGAATCAAGATGAAAATGAAGTAAAGGAGCTCATTTAATCTTGAGAAGATGAAGAGGCTCCTGAAGTCGGAAACTAAAAGGACAATTAAAGATGAAACACTAATACCTCTTCAAATGAGTTTGAGGATGAATTCCATGTGTAAGTTAAATGATCTTACTTCATGTGATGAAGCTTCTAAAGATCATGACATGGAAAGATGGATTTTAGCAATAAATTCTACAGTAGACTTCATATACAAGTGTTGTATATGGTCCCTCGAGGATCCACCTATATGGGTAAGACCCGTTAAGGTGTAAATGGATCTTCAAGAGAAAGAGGGAACCTGATGAGAAGGTAGAGACCATCAAAGCACGGCTCGTAGCCATGAGCTACACACTAAATAGAATACATCGCTTGCAATGAGACTTGTTCTCTAGAGACCATGGTTAAACTCATCAGATTATTGCTAAACTATAGCTACACAACTTGACTTTGACATCTTCGAGATGGAAGTCAATTTTGCATTTCTCTATGAATACCTCTTCGAGGATATTCATATGAAGTAGCACCATAGCTTCATGGATGAGGAATACAAAGTGTGCAAGTTAAGAAATTCCATTGTGCACTCAAATAAGCTTCTTGTAGTTGGAACATCAGTCTTGATGAAATCATAAATGTTATGATTTCAGATAGAATCTTGATGAACCGTGTGAAGCTTAGTGGGAGTGACATTGTGTTCATCACGATAAATGTAGATGATATCCTAATCATTTGGAATAATATAAGGATAATAATAAGTGTTCTTATAGAGTGGCTATTCCATACCTCGAGACATGATCTCAAGGATACCTCTTGGATCTTAGTTCTGAAGATGTTCAGAAGCAAAGAGAAGAGGGTATTAGGACTGTCACACTGTAGTACACCTTGGACATGTTCCATTTTCTGGAATATTCCAAGAAAGGCTTCCTTTCTTTAAGATATGGTACTGACCTATCTAAAGGGATAACACCTCAAAGAGTTGAGGAAGTGAATGCTAAAACTGATTGCCCTTGTGCATCAGTTGTGAGAAGCCGGGTGTATGCTACATGTGTACAAAAGTCAGATATCTGCCATGTAGTGGGAGTAGTAAATGCTAGTAATCCTACTAAGGACATAAAACATTTGATTGCAGTAATAACAATATCTTTAAAAGATTTTTGAAGTAGTGATCTCAAAGTCTTATCTTCAAGAACTTAAGACTTTATAGATAGTGATCTAAAAGGTCTTAATTATGGATACTTTAGGAGATAGAGATCTCCAGGAATAAGGGTATTCTGATAAGGATTATGGACATACTGGCTATAACAATTATTAAGCTATAGTGTCAAGGACACTATAACTGACAAGATTGAGTATTGGTTGCATAAGATGCAACATTCGCATTGGATGCGAGCACTGTTACTAGGGGATATGCAAGTGTTGTAAAAGGACTTGGCGTAGTCTCTTGGGAACAGAGTGACTGATCAGCTTATCTAGTTATCTTTCTAAATAGGCTATGATTGTCACATGAGTGTGGGCATTATCCTTGAAAGAGTCCATGGATAATTTCATTGTTGATATAATTATCCGAGCATTGAGAAAAATGGATAATTAAATCTGATTTAATTATCATGAATAATATGAATTTGATTCATATTATAAGGAGAGTTATCTAAGATAATTAAATATGATTTAATTGTCAAAGATGTGAATAATGTGAATGTGATTCATATTATTTGGGCACATGAGAATTAAGATCCAATAAAATTAAATGTGATTTAATTATCATGGATAAGAATAATGTGGATATCACTATCCATATTATTCAGGTATATTATAAATGTGATTTATAATATATCAAAGAGAGCATATTATGATTTATATTTATTAATTAATTGTTAATGTGAATTGGATTCACATTGAATGATAAATCAAAAATATAATTACATTTTGTTTTGGGTTGTGAATGAGATTCACATAATTTCAATGGCTTGATTGAAGTTTTTCACAAGATAATTGGGAATTATTTTTTGTGAAAAATAATTACGATAAGTGTTGTTGTAAATTAAAGAGATATCATGAGATAATGAGATCTTATGATAATTAGAGAAGATTGAACAAGACCACTCAAGAGGAGTGGACGGCTACAACTCTCCATGTGGAGAAGAGTAGCCGTTCCCCCATTCTTAGGGGATTGGTTTAGTCTTCTCATTATCTCTTCTCTAGTCAAAGTGATTTAATTTGGGATTAATTATTTTTATTTATTAATATAAATTAATTCAAAATTAAATCAATTCTTGCTGTGGTTTTACAACAACATCTTAGCTGTTGAAAGAAACACAAATCAATCTCATCCATTGATTGTGTGTTGTCCATGGATTGAGATCCATGGATCCCAAAACCCTATATAAGAAGAGGCACCTCTTGCTCTTCAAAAACACGCTTACGACAACAACGAATGCTCTCTTCCTCTCTCTCTCTCTCTCTACACATAATGTGCCTCTCTCCCTCTCTCTCTCTCTTATGGTCGTCTACTATGGAGTTATTGAGAGAGTTGTCATCACTGTAGCATCGTCGTTATGCTGCGGAGTACTTGCTCGTGGATCTCTGTCTCCTTCGATGTACCTCGCTCATGAAGAAGATGTCAGATCTCGTGTGATGAGATCAGGAGATTCATCGCTTGGATCATCAACATGGATTGCGAGAAGGACGCGTATCATCAACGTGCTTGCAAGCGTCTCCTCCATCGGATCGGACTTGAGACAGGAGGTCTCTAAATTTAGAGACTCAATCACAACCACACTTCAAGAGGTAAACCTTATACCTATTATGGTTTAGATGAAATGATCTAAGAAAGGTTCTTGGATCATGTGGTTTCATCACATTTAAAATTTTTAAATTCCGCTGCATCGAGCAACTAGTGCGACTAGTCATTCTCGATCGCATTCGATGCGATCCACACTCTTCCGCGATGCGCTTGAGGATCTTCCCCCATATCCTTCTGGTGGAGCAAGGGTCGACTGTGCTTTCCAGGTCCTCCTATGAAGAGAGGATTTCATTATCAGAATATCATGCAAGGAAACTTATTGATCTTTGATATCAGCAATGTCATAGTCTTTAATTATTGATTATGGCTTGCCTCCATCAGATGCTACTTTTGGTTCTACGATCATGTTCATTACGACCTTGTCACTGCATGAGAGAAATGTAATCTTCCTAGATCCGTAGTCGACGACCACTTCAGTTGTTAGGAGGAATGGATGGACAAGAATGATGGGAGTCTGGAGTAACGGTGCACGAGTGTCCAAGTTTAGGATCACAAAGCCCATAGGGAAGTATATGTCTTGCACAATCACGATAACATCTTCTAATAAACCCCTAGGCTGCTTGATAGACCGATCTACAAACTCTATGATCATTCGTGTTGGTTTAAGCATTCCAAGACCAAATTCTTGAAGTGGTAAGGAGGGCATGAGTTTTATAGAAGAGTTGCTATCAAGAGGAGTTCGCTTGAAAGTCTGATAAAAAATATGGCATCTGATCAAAGGTGATCCCTTGTCTTTCTTCTTTTACAGCTGATCATTGATAGCATTCATAGTGTCCATGGTCAGGATGTGCTTTTCTCCTCGAATGTGTCTATTCTTACAGGGCTAGTGCTTCGAGGTGCATGCCTCTTTCAAACATTTCTTTACAGTTGGCATGTATTCCATGGCCTTCATTAAGGGCACATTCAAAACAAGATTTTCAATAATTTCCCAACACCAGGGTCTGATAATGCATTTTTTATTTTTCTATTTTTTTGGAATTTTTCATTGCTTTAGGAAGGAATATTAACAAAAGAAAATGCATTGTTCTTATTTACATCATCATGTACAAATGGTTGGCCAAGAGGTGGACCGCCATGCAAAACATGCAAAAATGTGTCAATAAGAGCTTCGGCTTCGTCGGGCAGTGCTGGAGTTGCTGTTGGTGCTGGCTCCTTCGGGGTTGGCTCGACTGGGCTTCTACTCTTCTTTTAATTTTGGAGATTTTCTTTTTGCAGATTTTTTTTTTATTTTTGCTCTTAGTGGTAGTGGTAGTGGGCTAGTGCTGCTCCTCCATCATCTTCTTCCTCACCCGACTCTGCTTCTAGATTGGTTTATTCTGAAGATGACTCACCAGCTGCTGCTTTATTCTTCCCCTTTTTGCAGGAGATGACTGCAATGTCCTACCGCTCCTGAGAGTCATTACATGAGACAAAACAAAATCTTAAATACCTGACTCTGCAGGATCGGACGGGGTATCACAAACTACCTGCTCTTTCCTTTTGAAGTTGTTGGGTTTGGACTCGACATGGGCAAGAACTGGAGTTTTGGTGGTAGTGAGGTCATCGAGCTTCTGGCTCATTTCTACTAGGCCTTTGACTAGATGAGCCAGATAGTCAAGAGCTGGATTCACAGGAGTTGCCTTGGATTCAGCATGATGACCACGCTGGGGATGGTATGGTTGTGGGGTTTGAGAGTGGGAAAACTGATGATTATACTGATGAGGAGGCAGCTGCTAATGAAATTGAGGAGGAGGGAGGTACTGTCAATGCTAAGAAGCCACGTACTGGTGAATGTGGCTGGTACTAATGATATGACGGGTGTTGATAATTTTGATTTTGTCTCCAGGTTTCTGATAGGGTGGAGACTGGTTCTGTAGAGGCTGGTGGTTTTAGACAAACCTCCCATCGGAGGGTTGATGGTACGACCATATAGGAGATGATTGGCCCTATTGTTGTCTGCCTGGATGAGACAATTGTGTAAATTATTCCAGATGTCGTTCACTTCTTGAATTTGGGGTAGTTGTGGGAAAAATGGATCTATATCTGATGGGGTTGGAGTTCTGGATGTAGACGACGATCTGTTGTGACAGCTGTAGAGGTGACTAGTCAGGTGCCTGCACATAATATACATGTTGGACCTGAGGCTGACCTGAACTCGACCGAGGCTGATGTGGTGATGGTGGCTCCTTTAGCGCAGCAGGAGTTGTGGCTATCGGACTCGCAGTTGGATAGAGTTTATGGTGCTAACCAACAGCTCTAGTTGCATGGAAATCTGATCCAGCTTATCCATATATTGGGTCCTCTGTTCAATCACGGACAACTTCTTAAGGTCATGTGATCTCTTCTCAATGATATCTACTTTGGACAGGTGGCTCACAATTGTGTTGTAGTTGGAGCTTTCATCCCTGACCGTTTCGTGGGATGCCACCATGTTGACTAGCTTGTGGTGGATCTGGGATTGACTCTAATATGCATGGGATGAGGATAGAGTGACCTCTCCTTCGAGTATTTCTTTGAATATCTATCAGACAGCATCCTCATCCTTGTTGAAATGAGATTCTTCACATACGACATCCACTAGCCTCTGACTTTTGTAGTTAGGCCCCCAAAGAAATGTTGGACTAGACTAGTCCGAGGGATGTCATGGTGGGGGCAATTCTCTTTAAATCCCTGAACCTCTCCCAAGCTTCATGAATGGACTCATGCAGTCCCTGGGAAAAGTTGTTTATACGAGCACACATCTGGTTTAGACCAGACTTTAGTTCCTCCTAGGCCGTCACAACCTTCCCCAAGTGATTAATCCAATAAATATCATTGTCCTTAAGGCTGAATGAGAATACAGTCATTTTGACTACACCTAACGGGATGTTAGGGTAGTGAGTGGTGTGTAAGATGAGCGAGAACTATTGGAGATGGATGTATAGTTCTTCAGTATTATTCCAATGGAAGGAGGGTAAATGAGCTAATAATTTAGGCTTGAGCTCAAAGTGTCCATGGACTACAGGGATCTATATCCACGTAATCATCTGGTCATCGCTAGGATTGTAGGCCTCTTTGAGAGTAAGCTTGTGGGCCTCTCTACTCGTCTCATCTGTTGGTCCTCCACGATGTCTATCTCCTTGTTCATCATCATCATCATCATCATCATCATCATCATCATCATCACCTCCTCCTCCTTTGTTCTCTCTATCTCTCCTCATGTCATTCAACATTTCTTGGAAGGTGACCTGGGTGAGAGCTTGATCCGTGAGTTGTTGCTGGATAAACTGAATGGAAGCGAGTAACTACGCGTCTACTACATTCTGATTTGGCTTACCTTGATTCAGTTGTTGTGGTCCCTTCCCCTTCCCTTGAGGAACCATCTCTGAATCTAACTTAGAGGAATGTATTTGCATGTGGTTCAGGTTTGATTTTGCACAATAAGATGCATCCCATTCAGATTGACAATTATTGACACCAGATGAAAAGATAGATATGGAATTAGGATCAATTCCAAATATAGGTGAATGGAGCATTTGATATGAAGATAAATCAATCTCCACCCACAAGGGCAAATGTTGTGATAAGAGTGATCCCATTTTATTAAGGAATAAGAAGAATACGAGAAGTCTGGAGATCGGTTCGCAAAGTCCAAACCGGGGTCTCGAGAATTGCCTGGAATTATTGAGGATGTCGAATTCATGGAATCGATGTAGGTGTGGCATGGTCCTGACTAAACCATCCATGAGCTAACATCTTGGATAGAAGCGAAGTAGATGATGAATGGAATACATTGATGAATAATAGTTGAAATGAAGAGGAAAATAGTAGAAGGCTCAAAATGAGCAAGGCAATAAGAAATTAAAACATATGAAATAGAAAAATGGTGCAAGTATGCACGACTAGATCATAGACCTAAATCTAAATCCAAACAAACACTAAGGAATGTATTCACTAACTCACATAATGTGAAGCCGCAAGAGTTCAGCTATTTTTATCTTTTCAATTTTATTTTATTTTTCCGACAAATCTTATAACAAATCCTTACTGGGCTAGCCCTATAGCAGAGTGAGTACTGCCAGAAAAGTATCTCATACTTCTTAAGAGAATCCTTGCTACTGGGTATGGGTCCACTACTCATCCAAAAAATAGAGGAGTAAGCCAATAGGAGAATCCAATACTTCCCCCTAGCAGGGTATTCAGACGTGAAATGATGAGACAGAAACAACCGCGTGGGGATGGCCTAAGCTCAATACTTCAGACTAAGTCTGCAAGCAGAAGAAGCCCTACTCACCCATGTATGATAGAAGCACCAATACATCACGAATCCAGTAAAAACAAGGCAATACTTAGGCTGGGTTTTTGGCTCTATTTCCTAGGGTTGTGCCTCACTCGGTTTCGATGGAATTTAAAAATAATGTGAGCTTCATGAACCCAATACAATGATGTACATTATGATTTTAAATTTTGGTCAAAGGTTATTAAACAATCCCCTTGTTTTAATTTTTGGTTTTCACCTTTTTGGGTATTTTTCAGAAATATTTGCCTAACAATTTTTTTTATATTTCCTTTTAATCCTAAGTGATACAAAAATAGAGGGGGTAGTGGAAAAGCTGTACAAGTGGATACTAGGATGGAAATCTCACCCTTGTATCAAATGATGCATGCTCGGTAGGGAGACTCATAGTGCTTCCCAACGCTCTCTATGCAGGATGCAAGATAAGGAATTTAAATCTACACTATATGGAATGCAAGTCGATGAAATCTCTCTAAGCAGGAATTGCTATTAGAGTGAAGAACTAATTAAGTTGGACTATTAGCGTGAAGAACTATTAATGTGATGATCAATGTCCAAACTTAGAACTATAGGTACATGCATATATTAGATGTTTGGACCTAAATTACTCGATCAACTAGTTCCTAAAATCTAAGAGCTCATTCACATTAAGTAAAGGAAATAAAGGTGGAAACTCAAAATGCAGAAGACAAATACAAACAAGAGGAAAACATGGAGAACAAAAGGTAGAAAGTGAGAAAAACATGGAAAAGCAAGCAGGCCTCCAAGTAAACAAACACTTGGTAAAATAGACCCAAGAGAGTTTGTGTCTGAGTGTCCAAGGTACCTTTATTATTACAAATTACTAATGCAAAATAAAATATCTCTCTCACATAAATAAAAAACTATGCTAAGCTGCTCTCTCTTTGTCTCCCTTCATTTCTCTCTCCAATCAGCTCGCGAAGAGGGATTTGATCTCCTCGTAGCTCGGTGCACCATCTTTCCTAAGAAAGTCGCCTTCGTCACATAGTCCCTTGCAAAAAATTCAACAAAGAAATAGGTCAAAAATAGATAAACAATTATTTATGAAAATAAATAAAATAAATAAAATAATGCAAGCTATATGTACAATCATATCCTGCATTGCTTCCCGATAACAATGCCAATTGTTCAATCAGTCGAACGGGAATCCTAGCATCCGGTCTTGGAGGTCCTACTGTGTCCGACAAGTCAAATTCGACAATCATTGTATCGAGGCCTCTGGCTCTCGGATCCCAATCAACTAATTAAGATAACAATCAACCCACAATGTATGATAACACAAAGCAAATGTGTGAGTCAAAATTTATTTTTGTTTTAAATCTACAAAATATATGTGTATATTGTATAGTATATAGAGTGTCGAACCACAGATAGCAATGGGAATAGTGTATTTGTACTTTTTAATTTTTTATGGGTTTTTAATTATGTTTATTTTTTATAGATTTTTAATGTTTTTTATATTTTTAATGTTTTTGATAATTTTTTATTTTTTATTTTTCCTTTTTAATTTTTTAATTTTTAGTTTCTATTCTTTTTAAAGATATAATAGGAATATATATATATATATAGTAATATGTATATTACAAATACCTTATATATAATAAATAAAAATGCAAAATATAGGAAATATAAATAAGAATATTTTTTAGGGTTGTAAATATATATAAGTATTTAATAATAGTGATGATTATATAAGTAATATATAGTATAAATAGCCTTATAGGGTTTAATATTTTTAATTCTGATTATATATAGAAAAATTTAGAAAATAAAATATTTTTGTGTTTTTATTTTTTTCTCTATTTTTGTGATTTTTCTTGTACTTTTTTTTCTAATTTTTAGGTATTTTTCATGTATTAAATATATCAAAACAGTAATTATAATAAATAGGCCGAATTGTTTTGGGTTTTAAAAATGGATAAATAGTCTAAAATTTCCCAAAACTAATTTTAATAAATATTATATAATATAAAGAAAATAAAAAAACATAAAACTCTTTTTTTGGAATTTTCTATTTTTTATTGATTTTATAGAGTTTTTAGTGTTTTTCAATTTTTAGTGTTTTTCTATTGTATTTTTTATGATTTTTGTTATAGAGTTATGATCTATCATTATATATATACTCTATGTTTTTTTGGAATTTTTATGATAGGTTTCATTTTTTTGTATATTTATAGCTAGACAGGGAAAATATAGCTCCTAAATGAATTTTAATAAATGAAAAATAAAGTAAAATGATAAAAATAATGGCATGAACAAGCATCAGATAAAGCATCTAAAACCTTTTCCCCAAAATTAAGGAGGCATGGAGATATTTAATAAAAATGGAAAAGAAAATGAATAATTACAAGTCTTTAGGGCTATTTTTACAATTAAATTAGTCCAAGGTGTTATGTGCAAATAATCCCAAAATATTACACTACTATTAAAATTTAATGGACTAAAAATAAATAAATAAACTAGGGTTCTTATGTACAAAATATCCACCTTATGTGGGTCATCATGTGAGGTGACGTGGGACGAACCTTAATGCAATATTCAATAAGGAGCAGGGTCTGATGCAAATTTTCCACGAATATTTACAGATAACTTAAAACATACAAGAATTCTTGGTAAATACAAAAAGGGGAGGGGTTACTAATTAATTTACCCCTTAGATGTGTGGATCGAGTAGTAGAGAGCTTGCCACGTGGGTCGATCAATGGCGGATGAAGGCTTCGCTTCTACTCTTAATCGGATGGATGTGATATAATCTGGAGTTGTGCCTTGACCTAATGGCTCCTGGGATGTCACAAAGAACACCCCAATAACATGCATCTAGCGAGCTTCTCTCATTGATTCTGGCCACATCAGATGTCCATTCTTCTCATGGATGGACTCTACACCTTCCTGGAGTTCCTCCGTGCTATCAGGATGTCTTGATGGGGTTCGGGCCCTGTTAGAAGGGTCGTGGAGATCTAAGGACCTGGAGATCTTGGTTGAGCTTCAAAATGGTCTCCAGGGCTTCGTTGAGGTCCAACTCCTGCACAAAAAGGATCACATGATCTAGTTAAAGATCCTTGATCAAAACTCGAAGCTTCTAGCACAATGGGGTGGATGTGCGATGGATCTCTCACGGATGGCAAAGGAGGAGCTCAATGGACCTGATTCGTGTAGAATCGGGGTGGAAAAGATGGGGGATTTATGAATCAAGAAATGGGGATGAAGATGGTCATGGAAGTAGGTCAAAATAGGGGGCAGAGAATGATGGATTTTAAGCTAGAGCTTAAGGCTCCAACAAACCTAGTTCCTAAAATTATATTTAGCTATTGAATGATTGGCTAAACTAATAATTAAACTAAGCTAAAGAGATAAAATGCAATGAAAATGAAAGGAAAAACATTTCAAACCTGGTTATTCTGGTGAGTAGAGGAAGCATCATCGACGGCTACTCTAGCAAGCTAGAACACAACTCCAAACGCTCTTTCTCCACGCCAAATCTCCTACGAGCTTGCTGATGTCATCAGCGAGTTGAAATGAATCGAAGATTGGCATTACAGAGGGTAGAGACTGATCAAAACAAGAAAGGGGCATGGAGAGATTATTTATAAACATGGCGGAGGACCCTTATTAACCCATGGTTTAGGATAAACCCGATCTATGTACAATGGATCAAAGGATTAGGTGTGCATTTGGGTTCAATCAGTAAGGGTTTGCGTGATAAATTGAAGAAAGAAGGGTGATGGATCGAGCAGGAAAAATGGAAGAATATGGCGGGTCGCAGTCTCTAACAAGTTAGAGACGCCAAGAGGGCCAGTTGACCTGGTTCAACAATGCAATGCCCCCGATTAGTCCACATGAGCCAATCAAGAAAATCAGGGAAATAAATCCTTGTTAATTAGATATAAAATAATAAATGATTTTATTAATTTTAGGTTAAAACATGAAAAGTGTTTATTATTTTCTATAGTATTTTATTATGATTGTTTTGTTTTTGCAAGTTAATTTATTAGATTTCATTATTTACATGTATACATATAAGTATATTTACCTATATATTGGGTCTTTTATTTTTATTTTGTATTTTATTTTTTTTATTTTTTTATTTTATTTACATATTATATATATTTATAACTTATTTATTTACATATTTACATTTTTTATTATATTTACCGATTTTATTTATGTACTTAAATAAATAGGGGTGTATATATTATAGGTATAATATATCTAAATATTATAATACTTTATTTATTTTAATGAATTTTTAATACTTTTATTCTATTTTTATTATTTATATGTGTTTTGAATACTATTTACGAGTAAATAAAAGTATAAGAGAGTTAAAAATATAAAGGATGAAGATATTAAATATTATATACATGTATATAATAGAATAGGGACCCAAAAGCCAACTTTTGTATCTTAACTCCATTTTTAATGAAACTACCTTCACTAAATAGATAATTAAATTTTATGAATAATAAATGTGAGTTTGGTCATTTTTTATTTTATATAGAGGAGATACAACCCTGAGAAGTTTTTTTGTGACTTTTTATTCTATGTGTCGCAGGTGTATTGTGTATTATTTGTGTGTGAAATAAATTTTGCATTCTTTGTATTTTTATGTACAACTTTCATGTTGAGGGTTTCTTTATTTGAGGTATAGATAATAAAGAAAAAAATAGGGCACAAAATGGGTTTTTTGATGAATAAAACTTAGGGTTTATAGCTGTATTTTGTACAATTGATCTTTCCCTATCTCCCTCTACTTTATTTCTTGTCGCCTAAGTCATCATGATGACTGGATCTCAGAATCTTAGGTCACTCAATGTCTTTGACACTTCATTCCTTTTCTTTTCTTTTCCTTTATTCATTTATTTTGGAACTAAATACATGAATTTATATAGTATTTGTTGTCAGTTACTGATTGTAAATTTGTAAAACATAATGCTATATACATGCATTTAGGTAGGTATTTAAGACCAAGATGAAAAAGTAAAGGTGATGAAATTGAGATTCATCAAGACTATGTATAACAGAAGAGCAAGAAATGAGGTGGTAGAGGGTCAGAAGAAAGAATAGAAGTGAGGTATACCCAATGATATCGCCCCCCATATACTTAGGCTCAGGTCAGCTTAAGTATGGACGAGTACTCACAGGTGGGGGACCAAATAGATCCGAGATGGATACACAAGTGAGTGTGGTGGGAGGCAGTATGGAGTTGTAGAATGGGGTGAAGAGGAAGAAGATGAAGAAGTCCAACCATTGTCAGAGTAATCCTCATAAGAATAATAGTCACATGCAAAGGATTTCCAACTATTCTCGACTAAAGGTAAGTGTCCTTTGATTAAAGCAGAGTTGATCGTGCTTACCTGAATTACCACCTGAGACTCAGACGAGGAACTGGACGAGGAATCCTCGAAAGTCACGTGGTCCTTAAGATCGAAGGTGACTTTCTTAGTCGGTTTGTTTCTGTGTGAAGCAACGGGGGGAGGAAGGTCAAAATTCTTCCCCTGCCATTAGTAATTGGTCTGGAAGATGTGAAGCTTATGGGGTCCTCATCGGATGAACAGGTTGTTCTTTTACCCACTAGTGTAGGGTCAAAACACATCTCGTGGTAGTTTCCTTAGTCTGATTGGGTATTGTGAGCTCATTCCTGGTGGCAGTTTGAGTGATGGTTGGGGACGATGATGCCACCTTTTGATGTTCTTGAGTTTTGGTGACATAGGAGATTTAAGTAAGGGGTTAAGGACAAGTTATGTTCATAATAACATATATCTCTTTTTGTTTTGAATCTTTACTGGTGATGTCATTTTTATCGGTTCGATAGTCGTATCTTTAAGTGTCTCTCCTAAGGCTTGTGTCAACGTTTTATGAGGAGAGGTCTGATTTTATAAAGTTCTTGACTCGGTGGTCTCCTCTTTGTCACAATTGTCGGTGGCTAGTTGGGTTTCCTCAGGGTAGGATATGTCATCAAAGTTTTGTTCATTGTGGTCAGTGCTTGGGAATCTTATGTCTTGAGTCTGACAATCGATAGTCACTTTAGCAGAGGATAAGAACGGCTTCCCCAAAATGTTAGGAGACTCAAACGACTCTCTACAGTGCTCAATGTCAAGGACAATAAAGTCCACTCTGTGTTTGTCTCCTCATAAGTTTACAATGACTGAAACAATTCTTTTCGGTCTTTCGGTAGATCGATCAGGTAGTTGAATGATCACTCTCATCTTTTTAAGTTGTCCGAGTCTGAGTTGGTCAAATACGGACTTTGGGAGGATGGTTATTGTGGAGTCATTGTCTAACCAAAGATGAGGTAATATGGTATCCTCAATTTCACATGTGACTCGAGTCAACCGCTTAACTTTACGGCTTTTGATTTTATGATTCATCACCACTGAATTGACCAAATAGATCATGTGAAATTCAATCCTTGATCGCTTTTTGTCCATCTTTTTAGGTGTTAATAAATTCTTTACAAATCTCTTAAGATCAGGCACATACTATATGTCCTTGATTAATGGAAGATCTAATATTAGAATCTTGCAAAATGCTTCCATTTCAGAATTGTCCAATTTTTTTGATTTTTTTTATCTTCCAATTTTTCGGTGTTCTCAGTGTCATGGTCAGTGGGTTGGTCAATGGTCCACGGTGGTTATGTATGAGTGTGTAGAACATGATGGATATGTGATTTCTTGGTAGTGTCCTCATTTCTTCTTGATTTTTCATTGATCGGATGATATTATATATTTGTTCAGTCAAAGCATCTGCTCTACGGTTGATTCGAGTAATGCCATCCGCAGAAGTCTTATGGATTGAATAATCGTACTCTGCATGCCGTGACTCTGGTATGTAATCCTGAGTGGAGTATTGATTATTTCTTGATGTTGTTGTATGGTAGTGAGTCATGTTTCCTTGACTCTAGATTTCTCTTAAATTGTCAAAGGAAAATTGGACGTACTCGAGAAGAGAGTCAACCCGAGTAGGAGATGGTTTAAACAATATGGTCCATTGTAACTAGGAATCATGTTTCTCTATCGAAATCGATTAGTCTATTTTCCATCCTCATATTTGATCACTCTATTTTGTTCATATGATATTCAAAATTTCCGAGTGGTCTATTCCATGAAGAAGTGTGGGCATGGGGTGGAATGTATGGGGTGGAGGGAAATGATGGTCGGGAAGGAACCATTTCGAAGAGAGGGTTCCCTGGAGTTATAGAGAAGATCAGGACATGGTCATGTAAGTGGGACCTACAGAGTTTGGGTATGAATACCAACGTGTTGACATCTTCTAAGAAAATGTGAAAAAAGTATTACAAACCATGATAAGTTATTTGTGATCTCAAAGTCTTTGGCACAGAATACAAACACAAGTCAAACTTTGTTATTTCTCCAACTCAACACTATGAAGACCGCAAGAGTCCGACCAGTTATCTTTTTAATTTTAATTGAGTGGTAAAAACAATCTTTGAAAATTTAAAAGTACATGGATGTAAGGTTTTGGGTTCTAACAAAAGTGTACGGTTCTCTCCTAAGTACAATGAGTGTGTTGCTCTCCACCAGACACTAGGTTAGTTTTATGCCAGTTTATTTACAGTCGTACTGATTAGTTATCCCAGTTTTAATTAAAGGTTATCACTTAGGTATTAAGTGAGCATAAAAATCACACGCTTAATGAGCAATCCCGATTCCTTTTGAAATCCTAAGTTATAAACTGAGGTGGAAAGGATTGAAAAAGCCTTTGTAAGCGTGAAATTAATGATGCGTGATAAGAGGAAGACTTATATTGATTCCTCACGATCTCTATACAGAATGCAAGACAAGGAATTAAAATTTATACTGATGATTATGCACAGAAAAGCCACCATCAATAGATAATTCTATTAGCGTAAAGAATTTGTTTTCAATCAATCTTGGCAAAAAATAATCAAGATTAAATCAGAATATTTTCTAAGCTTCCTGCAATAATTAATTCCATAAAGAATGATTTTTAATCTTTAGAGATCGATAAAATAACTCAATCAAACCTCATCAATTTAGTCCATGTAATATAATCAATATTATATAACTTTCTCAATAGTAATATGCAGTCAAAGTATAAAATGTGCCCACACTATAAAAATAAATAACTTATTTTTCGTCATATCCAAATTAGGTTCAGAGTGTATCACAAGATAGAGCATAAAACTTCCTTTAAAACAAAGCCAAGGTCACAATTTGTGGATATAGAGTGCAAACGATATTCAATATCAAAGGTAGGGACCTAATTGCAAGAAAATATGATATTTTTATCTCAAATAGCTCCTTTCACAGACTTATCTGCAATATGTAGAACTCAGCTGATCTTCTCTGATAATATCCCAAGAACTAGGGTTTTTTTGCATATGATGGAACTGGGAGGGTCATGATTGCAAAATAACACCAATCATGTGATGCTATGTATGTGATCATTCCTAATGTCTGATGCCAAAATGGGGTCTTCTTCATCCAACGGGGACTGTAGTTGAGGCTTGAAGTCTCAATCCTCTTCGAATATGCTCGCCCTCCCCCTCCCTTGTAAGACGAATCTCTGATGAGGACGGCCGATTTCCTTCCTCCTCTAATGACTTGGACAAGAGATCGTAGTTTGGCGAAGACGTGCGGAGGAGTTGAACTGCGAGAACCTCGAGCTTCTGAACAATGAGGGGAGGATGGTACCTACAGAGTTAGTTTGATAGCCAAAGCGAACATGAAGCTAGGATGTGATGGAGGTAAGTGTGTGCATAAGGGAGGTGTAAGGTGTATGTAGCAACAGTTGCTGCTACTTGTGTGTGTGTCTGTGTGTTTGTGGAGTGCATTGGAAATGCAGCAACAGTTGCTGTGTGTGTGTGTGCGCGCGTGTGCGTGATAGATTATGGGTAAACAGAGGCGAAGGGATTCAAAGGTTGAGATTTGGTGGGTTCTTGTGGGTTGGAAGGTGTAAGGAAGGAGAAGGGAGGAAGGGGAAGAATAAAAAGAAGAGAAAGAATGTGTGCAATTGGCACAATGGAGTCCCTTGTTGAAAACATGGGATTTTTAGCTGTTGTAAATATTTGATTAATTAATTGATGAAATATCACAAAAAAATAAATATCATATTCATGGTCAGAAGACATTATATATCTGTGGAAATGCAATTTTTTTGTCGTTTTGGTGGATGGATGGAGATGCATTTAGGAGAGAGAAAATAAGAAGGAAGAAAAAGAAGAGAAAATGGAGGAAGAAGAAGAAAAAGAAGAGGGAAAGAGGGAAAGGGATGATAGTTTGGATAGTACTTGATGTATGCTGAAGGAAATGTGCACTCTGTGGAGTTGCTCCGGTCTTGGCCTCTAGGAGCTCAACGAATGATGTTCCGAGGCTATGCAACCGTATGTGGCAGCTACAACAAGGAGGAGGAGCCTCCTTGGATCACGCCTAAAACTTGGCCACCCTCGTCGTTGCTCAACAACTTCAGAGAAGTTGTCACCTTCTCTAAGATCGGAGCTGGAGGTTGGTGTTATCAGATATGGTGGATGCTAGAGAATGATGGTGTGGGTGCATTTTTATGGTGGGGTTGAAAGGATTCATTTGATGGCCGGAAGGTTACAGAACATGGGGGTTTCATGCAGGGTTAGATTTGAGCGTTGCAATGGAGGAGAACCATAAGGAGGAGGGGAGAATCCAAGGTGGAGCATTTCTCTATTCAAGTAATGACTATATTAGGAGGGAGTTGACTAGGGGTTAATGGGGGAAAGGTTTTGGTTGGCTGGATTTGTGAGGTGGAGTTGGGAATTAATTGGTCGAACGGGCGCATGCCATATGGCAAAGTTGACCAAGTGTTTGAATAGGACAAAATAAATAGAATAAAGACTCAAATGAAAATGTGACCTACATGAAAGTTGTTGATCTAATTGAGATCTATAACTTCATGAAGGACCCAAAATCAAAATAAGTCATATATACAAATACAATTTTCTTACAGGTATTAAATACCAATTAATACCATATATTTTTCGTTTTATAAGTTTTTGTATTTTAAATTAGGATTTAATTAAATATTAATAAATATGTACATAATATATATATATATATATGATTAACCAATTTTTTTATGGATTTTTATAGGTTAAGAAAAAGGTGAAATAAAAATGACAAAGATAGATTATGTACAATATATACATGGTCAAAACTTCTTGTTTTCTTTTACTACTATGATTTTTTGATTTTAAGTTATTTATTCCAAGGTAGTCATCATTCAAAGAATAAGAATAAAAAAGAATTAGGTCAAAATAATTAGTTTTGTACATAATAAGCTTAATGTTAGGAAAAAAATCATGGTTATTTATTTATAAAGTTTAGTCCTAATTTCCCACAATTAGTAAAGGTTAATTAAGATAAATTAAGAGCTTTATTACTGATTTATTGAGGGGATTTTGCTAAGGGCTTCATATAGAGTAGATTAGTTATGGGTTCATCATACACCACCTCCCGAGTCAAGTATAAACTCTTTTATGTTGTCTAATGTTGTTAATGTTAGGAGCGGTAGGACACTACAACCGACTGCTACAGTTAAGGGGAAATAAAGCTTCTATGGACGAGTCTTTATCACCATCAGCTTATCTAGCATAGAGCATTGGAATCGATGAGGAAGGAGGAGCAGCATCTTCTCTTAAAAATAAAAAAATGAAGAAAAAAAGAAATCAGCAATTACAGCCAAGGCCGAATCGATGCAGCCAAGGAGATGCCAACACCAGCAGCCAACCGTGCGAGCCGACACGACTGAATTTCCTATTTTTACTTATCCACCTGTATTGGAGGATTTTATGATTTATAATCATCCAATTGTACAAAATGAAACTTTTGATAATGAAAATGATGTTTTTGATGACACTCATATTCCATTTCCTTAAGCAAAAAATAGTAAAAAAATTGAAAACAACCACGTCTGATCCCGATGTTGTGGACATCTTACAAAAGCTTGAAATGCCACTTTTGAAAGCCATAGAATACATGTTAACTGTTAAGAAAGTTCTGAAAGAGGTGTGTACATTAAAGCATCACCCCCGCAAAAACAGACGCAACCATGCTGAGAAACACATTCTAACCGTGGCGATTGTCAATGATCGACAACCTCCTGAGCAAGAAGAAGGACACATGAGCACCTTTCATCAAATGCAAGATTTTTAACCAAGAGTTCGAATAAACACTCGTTGATAAGATATCATTAATCAATCAGATGCCTACGCCACTGCTCAAGGAATTTGGGTTAGGATCACTGAAGACGACAAGAATGATTCTATAGTTTACAAACACATCCATGAAGCGATCAAGGGGTATTTTGGAGGATGTCATTGTAAAAATCCAGGGGATGCAATTGTAGGTGGACTTCATTATTCTAGATATGGACATCTCATCACCCCTACTCCTTACCCCGATCATATTAGGATGTTCGTTCGTTCAAACAATCAAAGTAGTAGTTGACTATGATACCAGAAGGATTGCCTTTCGCTCGAGCAATGACAAGGTCCTGATTGAGACAATCCAAGTACCGAAGCATGCAGAGTCCATCTCAGATGAGAGTGAGAACATGTAGAAAGAGACTGAAGATTGTGATTTTCTAGTAGAAATCGGAGATACAACCTTGTTTTTGGATGATGATGAAACCCATGAATTCCTCTCCAAGGAGGAGTGCCTAAAAAAATAGTTGAATTTCCACCAGTTCTTGAAGATGAGTTTGTTGATGACGAGTTAACTGAGCTGAGTGAAACCAATCCATCCGTGTAAGAGCAAAACGAATTCCTTACATATTTTTCTGATCTCTTGTATTCAAAGCCTAAGATAACTAAGGTGGGCAACATACAATCGACAAAGCTTACACCGAGCAAAGTTGTTGAAGTCACCACTGAGCCAATTCAAGCCCCACCATAGCTAAAACCATTACCCTCATCTATGAAGTACACCTTCCTTGCAGATGAGAAAAACATGTTCTCGATCATCATCAACTCTCAGCTAATAGAGGACCAGGAATCTCGCTTGCTCGAGGGTCTAGAAAGAAACCGCAAGGCAATTGGCTAGAAGATTACGGATCTCCATGGGATAAATCCTTCATTGTGATCAAATCACATTTACTTATAAGAAGACAACATCCTTCCCATAAATTTCAATGTCAGTTGAACCTAAACTTCCGGGAGGCCGTAATGAAAGAAATCACGAAATGGTGCGATGTAGGTTTTATCTATCTCATCTTGGACTTAAAATGGGTAAGTCTATTACATGTGGTCACTAAGAGATCTAGAATCACTATCGTAATAAATGACAAAGGAGAGGTGATTTCGACTATACCTACATCTTGATGCATTTGTGTGGATTACAGACACCTGAACCTAGCCACCAAGAAAGATCACTTCCCTTTGCCTTTCATTGATCAAATAGTCGAAAGACATGCTGCAAAGGAATACTTTTATTTCTTGGATGGGTACGATTAAGATAATCAGGTTGAAATAGCCCTTGAAGTCTAAGAGAAGACCACCTTCACCTGTCCATTCAGGATGTATGCTTTAAAACATATGCAGTTTGGATTGTGTAACGTCCATGCTACATTTCAGAGAATTATGTTGGCCGTATTTGCTGACATGGTGGGCAGTTTTCTTAAGGTATTCATGGATGATTTTTTGGTCTACGAAGATAACTTTGATCAATGCCTGACATATCTATACCAAGTACTTCAACGATGTTGCGAAGTTAATTTGGTGCTCTCATGGGAGAAGAGTCCCTCATGGTTGATGAATCTCCATTTCATCACCTTTATTCTTTCATTTTGGCATTAAATCCCTAGTTAAATGCATATATATATCATTAATTTGTCAAAATAAGCACTTTATAAACTGTACAAATTACTGTATAAATATTGTATATTTATTGTATTTAATACCAAAATTAAAGAATAAAGGAAGAAAAGAAAAAGAAATAAGAGACCATCGGAGTTGAATGACCCTAGACCCCGAGAATCAGTCATCATGATGACTTGGTTGACAAGAAATAAAGTAGGGGAGATATGGCAGAAAACTTATACGTAAAATAAAATAAAACCCTAATTTTTAAATCATCTATAATTAATTTTTGGCACATATTTTATTATTTTTACACCTCTAATTATAAAATCCTCAACATGAATAATATAGATAAAAATACAAAGAAGAATACAAAATTGAGTTCATAGAAAAATAATGCACAGTGTGCCCATGATACACAAAATAAAAAGACAAAAAAAACTTTACAAACCTATATTTTCTTCATTGTATCAAAATGGACCAAATCACCTTTAATTGTATATAACTTTTGATAAGCTATTTAATGAAGGTGGTTTCATTGAATTTAGAGTTAAGATGCAAAATTTAGGTTTTGGGCCCCTATTGTGCAATATAACTACATATTATTTTCAATATAATTCTTTATATTTTCTGAAATTCTTTTATTTTTATTAATTATTTAAAACAAATGTACATAGTTAGAATAAAACAAAATCATCAAAAAATTTAAATAAATAAGTCTAATACCATACATAGATGAATTGTATATATATACACCTACGTAATAAACATCCATAATCAATTATGTACACATAAAGTCATAAAAATACAATAAAAATACTGAAATGTGTATTTAAATAAATTATATATAATACACGTACAAAACAATAAAAAATATAACATAAAAAAAATAAAAATACCCACATACAAGTATATATACCAATATTTTACTTGTAAATACTAACTTACAATAAAAAGGCTCAAACAATAAATAAAAATATGTATAAAATACTACGTTAAATTTCAAATATTTTTCATATCTTAATAAAAATTTAATTAATTCATTTATTATATTTTTTTGAATTTCCAAGGAATTTCCTCCAAGAAATTTTCTGGTAGGTCCACGTAGACCAACTAAAATCTTTCCCATGTTGACATGGGGTCAAGTGCCCCCTTCTTTCTTTGTTTAGTGCCGGAATGTCAGACCCCTGACTTCCTCCCTTTTACCTGCTTGATATAATGATCAAAATGCCTCGCACCTTCAACATATTCTGATCTTCTAATATCCAGGATTCTTGCTAGATCTCTCTATCAGATCTATATCGTCTATCGAAGTCCCTCCTCCATTCAGCCTATAAATAAGCTTCTCCAGATCTGCTGCAAGTTTGATCCATATCTCGTGTTTCTTATCCCCTCGGACCACCAAAACCAACATCCACTTGATGACAAGAAGCAGATTTGAGGTTCTGCAGCAAGGAGGAGGCGCGGAAAAGCGATCCAAGACCATCACCGAAGGAGCCCTGCCGTCTTGTTCTGCTTCCTTGGCTTCTAGGCCAAGTCGAGACCTTATCTTCCATTCCTAGGTATATATTTAGTTCAAGATTAATTTTCGTCCTTTAATTTCTAGTTTAATCGTGTCTTTAACTGTAATTTTCAAAATCCCTAATTGCTTGGAGCTTGTGCTCCAAGCCTATTCATCGTGATATCGTCGTTGATCCACCCCGATTCCCATCTCATTCTCTTCCACAATGTGTTCTCCATCAACTACCCCCTCTTTCCACCCCAGATCCATCGTGGATCTAGGAGTCACAGCTCCCTCCGCTGCCCTTCACCCAGGACCCATATCCATTCCATATTCTATCACTTTGTGCTCCATTTTTGGGCCAAGCCTACTCGCCTCGAGCCACCCACTATTTCGTGCATGTCCCAGTCCCTAAGGACTCGTCTGGAAGCATGAATCGGACCTGGAACACTTCGAGGTCAATCAGAGCAAGAAGACCTCCTAGTTCCATCCTCAAGCCATCTGAAGCTCACCTGAGAGGACCCTGCTCGCGAAGGAGCATCAGTGACATGTTGGGCCCATCGGATCGAGAGGACGACGTTGGAGCAAGGAGAATCGTACGATCAAAGCTTGCCATACCTGAGCTCATTAGGTATTCTTCCTCCCCCTTCACCAACCATTGGAAGAAGAACACAACCCAGATCTAATCTGGGCTATCCATTTTATTCGAAGGGGTGCCCAAGAAGAGCCGCTGGATCGCCTTTTCATTATTTGTGAAAGGTCCTGTAACTATTTAATTAAGTACAAAACTTTGTGGACTAATTGCATGTATGACCATGAACCTTTTTGATATTGTACTTTAGTCTAGTGCCAGGTCACCTCACGTGGACCCCAACGTGAGTGGATACTTTTCAGGCACACCCCCAGCTTTTGTATTTATTATTTAGTACCTAAACATCAAGTTGTAGCGTAAACTTTGTGGTTATTTTGCATGCGTGATGCTGGAATATATTCTATTTTTAAATATACCCCTACCAACTTTATATATTTTTATTTATGCATTTATTTTTATTAGAAAAGTTCCTTTTCTCTAAAATAATTGTAAAAATAGGTGTAAGTACATGATTGGCTGCTTATTCATGCTATATATTTTCTTAATCATTTTGCTTGCATTAGTATTTATTAAAAATAAAAAAAGAGTTATTTTATTCCCTACTTAACTTAAAATCCAAAAAAATATAAAACCTTCCCTAAAAAATTCAGAATAACTCCCTACTATTTATTATCCTATTTTATCACTTTAGACTAAAAATCTCAAAAGAAACTTAAAAAATTAGCAAACCCTTTCTAACCCTAAAAATTTATAAATTATTTCCTAAAAATCTAAAAAAATCTAGTTTATATTTTTCATATATTGATATGTGTATGTATAAAAAATTGTTTTGAAAAAATTTGAACCATTTTGCTATTTTTAATTCTCAAATCAATTCGACCTAACTAAAAAGTCCTTATTTTGACCTATTTATATTTTTAAAATAAAAAATGGAAATTTCCTTGAAAATTCACAAAAATATAAGAGTATTTAAAAAAAAACCATTTTATTTGGTATTTTTGACTATTTATAGTTCTATTTATATTTACATTACTTTATATAGCATATATACACCTATATTATATATAAATATATCTAGTTTATATTATTATCCATATGTTAACACCTTTTAAAATAAAAAAGGATTGTTCTTTTGGATATTCTAATTTTGTATATTTTTTATATATATTCTACTATATATTACTTATATTATATATTACCTTGTAAACCTTTATATATCCTATATACATATTTATATATTATCATATACTATTAAATTAAGAAGAAATTAAAATTCAAAAATATTAAAAGATATTTTAAGTAATATAGAAAATTATTAAAACCCACAATACATTGATAGATATTGTGCATACTTATACACACATACATACTTATATTTTATTATTTATAAATTATACATTGCTCCATCCCGTGTTCCATGTGTTCGACACCCTACCTGCTTGTCCACTATGCACACTTATCTGTAGGGTTCTAATAAATTTTGATTCACACTTACTCTCGATTGCTTTATAATATTATGTGGGTTGATTGTTGATTTAATCGTTGGGTTTTTAAGAGCTATTATCCCAACGACTGTTTGTCCCGCCTTGTGTGGACCACAAGACAGTTCCTCAGAAATTCCCAATTAATCAAATGGCTCCATTGACGAGGATGGTCGACTTCATATTCTTTATTCGATCATTGTAGTATATACTTCCCTATACTTAGTACGAGTTATGTCTTCCTTTTCTCTCCGATCTATGAGGACATAGCTCAAGCTAAGTATAGGGGGTCATATAACATTGCCTATATTTTATCCATAACTCGTACTTGCGTATTTTCAGTAGTATGGCTAATTAATAAAATTAAAACACATACACAAAATTCTTTGTAATTTCGATTAATAAGATGGTTAAAAATGTTTTGCAGATTGTTTAAAAATGGTTAGGGAAAATGCTTTGAAAAATCTTAACCATTTTAAAATTATTTTATGAAATGTTTTCAAACCTTTGTAAAAATGTTTTGTTGTAAAAATTCCTTTCTTTTGTTTGGATAAAATATTTTGAAAATCTATTTGCAAATGGTTTGGAAAATGGTAGCAAAAATAGTTTGAAAAATCTATACATACAGTTTGAAAAATCTTTGCAAAATGGTTTTCAAATTTTGTAAATGTTTGCAAAAATTATTTGCCAAATTATTTTTCAAAATAAAGTTTTCAAAAATGTTTGTAAAATTCTTTTCAAATTATTTGAGAGCCTTGTACATATTTCAAGTAAATAAATAGTCTTTATAAATTCTTTTCAAAATGTTTGTGTAAACTCTTCCACCTAATTCTTGTTAATGACAAGATGCACTCCTGTGTAAATATCTGCACATATTTCTTTCTCAAACTCTTTTTGTTTTTGAAAAATCACTAAAAAAATTTTGCAAAGCCAAAACCCCATAAAATCTGCAAAATATTTTAAAAAATTGCACAAAATTTTGCAATTTTTTTCAAAATTCTATAAAAAGTTTACCATAAGAAAATGCTTTCATAAAAAAATTTAGCTACATTGCATAGCATTGCTTTTTCATATTGATAATAACAATTGAATAAGTATAAATAAAATCCGAAGATTGGAGCTTGGTTGGACCTTAATCCACTTAATCACATGAACCTTTGAGAAATTGGAATTGAGGCACTTTGGGTATGCTAGACTTAATTCGTTGAGACCACATGATTTGATTCAATGTTGTCTTGACTACCTAAGTAGAATATTTCAGAACATGTGCATGGATCTTTTCGACGGTGACCTAACTTGCACACCTGCACCTTGCACCTTGCTCAACTCATTTGAAATGGTAGAGGGGTGGATTTGCCAGCATGAGACACAAATGAATGGAAACATATGAAGTCACGATACCATGGCCATTGTGCCCCAACCCGATCTAGTAGCCATGAGGTCTAATGAGAGGATGTTGGGTTGCATTAAGGCTTCAAATAGTCTACGGGCTCAAGAGGAAAAAGCCCTTATGTAAATGTTGCTGTAAATAGTACTGAAAAATGCAAAATTGAAAACTCTAAAAAAATAAACGGGCAAAAACCAAAGAAGAATCAATTCTCGTTAGAGCATGTATGTATTCAATAAGCAATCTTGAGCTTTAAAGTCAAAGATACATGTGATCTTGCAACCGGATGACTTGGCTACACTGGTCAAGTATCCAAGGATAGGTAGCCACACTGGCTACCATCCATTCTCTTCTTCATCTCCTCTTCTTGAGCCGGTTGTACTTGAACTTAGAAGGTAATGCCCTGCTTCTCAAGGAAGGAGTTACTGGAATGGGGAATTATGGTCACCATGTTGGAAAAGCCTGACTTTTACCGCTTCAGTCGAGAGGAGATACATATCACTGACATCATACAAGATAGACTCATATTCATAAGGCATGGCGTATGACATCGACTTGTTCTGACCTGGCTTTTAAGGGTACTTGGGTAGAGTTCTGTGATTTTTAGAGGTTGTTGTATTTCAAGTCTAGTTCCAATAAGGTTCCAACAAAACTAACAATCCAAAGGTATGACTGAGCTCCAAACTTTGATATTATGAAGACATGCTTAAAAGTTAAAATCAATCCAAGTTCTTTTTTCTTCTTTAGTTTCTTTTCTGCACTTATAGGAATAAGTGTTTGCTAGGGACTAGCAAATGCAAGCATATGGAGGTGATGAATCTCCATTTAACAACCTTTATTCTTTCATTTGGCCTTAAATCCCTAGCTAAATGCATGTATATATCATTAATTTATCAAAATAAAAACTTTATAAACTGTACACAACATTGTATATTTATTGTATTTAATTCCAAAATTAAAGAATAAAGGGAGAAAAGAAAAATAAATGAGACACCATGGGTGATGAATGGCCCGAGACTCAGATACCCAGTCAATATGATGACTTGGTCGACAAGAAATAAAGTAGGGTGAGACATGATAGAAAACTTGTGCAGAAAATACAATGAAACCCTATTTTTTAATTCATCGGTAATTACTTTTTTGGCTCATATTTTAGTTTATTATTTTTACACCTCAAATAATAAAAACCTTAACATGAATAATGTAGATAAAAATACATAGAAAAATATTAAATTGAGTTCATAGAAAAATAATGCACAGTGTGCATGGGACACACAAAATAAAAAGACAAAATAAAAAATTCATAGACCTGTATCTTCTGCATATTGTATCAAAGTGGACCAAATCACCTTTGATTGTATATAACTTTTAATAAGCTATTTAAGGAAGGTGTTTTCATTGAATTTGGAGTTAAGATGCAAAATTTAGCTTTTGGGTCCTTATTGTGCAATATACATGTGTATTATATTCAATATAATTATTCTTTATATTTTTATTTATTTTATTTTTATAAATTATTTAAAACATATGTACATGATAATAATAAAATAAAATGATCAAAAATAAAATCAAATAAATAAGTCTAATACTATACATAGATGAATTGTATATATATACCCATATAATAATCACTCATAATTAATTATGTATACAAATAAAGTCATAAAAATAAAATAAAAATAATGAAATGATTATTTAAGTAAATTATATATATAATACATGTATAAAATAATAAAATATATAATACAAAATAAAAATAAAATACCCACATATAGGTAAATGTACCTATATTTTACTTCTAAATATTAACTTATAATAAAAACCCTCGAAAAAATAAATACAAAAATGTATAAAATATTACATTAAATTATAAATATTTTCATGTTTTAATAAAAATTTAGTTAATTATTTTATTATTTATTCTTGAATTTCCAAGGAATTTCCTCTAGGAAATTTTCTGGTTGGTCCATGTGGACCACCAAGAAGTTTTCCCGTGTTGAGATGGGGTCAATTGCTCCCTTCTTTCTTACTCGAACACTGGAATGTTAGACCCCTGACTTCCTCGCTTTTTTCATGCTCGATCTAATATCAAAATGCCTCGCACCTTGAACATCTTCTGAGCTTCTGATCTCCAGGATTCCTGCCATATGTTCAGGTGCGGTCGATGTTCCTCGATCCGATCTATATCATCGATCGAAGTCCCTCCTCCATTCAGCCTATAAATAAGCTTCTCCAACTCCTCCACCAAGTTTGATCCTTCTCTTGTATTTCTTAGCCACTCATACCACCAAAATCAGCATTGACTTGGTGACAGGAAGCAGATTTGATGTTCTACAACGAGGAGGAGGCGTTGAGGAGCGATCCAAAACCATCGCCGGAGGAGCCCCACCGGATGGTTCCGCTTTCTTGGCCTACAAGACAATTTGAGGCCTTGTATTCCATTCTTAGGTATATATTTAGTTCTATATTAATTTTCATCCTTTAATTTCTAGTTTAATCACATCCTTAGCCGTAATTTTAAAAATCCCCAATTACCTAATGCTTGTGATCAACGCCTATCAATCGTAATATCACCGTTGGTCCACCCTGATTTCCATCATTCTCTTCCGCAACACATTCTCCATTGACTACCCCATCATTCCACCCTAGATCCATCGTGGATCTAGGAGTCACAATTCCCTCCACCACCCTTCGTCAGAGCCCCAACTCCATTCCATATCCTATAATTATGTGCTCCATTTTTGGGCCAAGCCAACTCGCCTCGAGCCACCCAATTATTTGGTGTAGGTCCCAATCCCTAAGGACTCGTCTGGTAGTACGAATCATGCTAGGAACACTTCTAGGATAGCCGGAGCAAGAAGACCTCCCACATCCATCATCGAGCCATCCGAAGCCCACTTGAGAGGACCCATGCATACGGAGGAGAACCAATGACCTGTTGGGTCCATCAGATCGAGAGGACGATGCCAGAGCAAGGAGAACTCCACAATCAAAGTTCGTCGAACCTGAGTTCATCAAGTGTTCTTCCTCCCCCTTTTTCGATCGTTGGATGAAGAATGCAACCCAGATCTAATCTGGGCTGTTCATTTTATTCAAAAGGTTGCCCAAGAAGGGTTGTCGGATCACACATGTGGTGTGCTGGCATCGGTTGGATGAAAGGTGTTTAAGCAGTAAAATTTGCTTCCAACCCCCTCTACCTTTTTGTTATTTGTAAAAGTTTTTGTAAATATTTGATTAAGAAAAAAGTTTTGTGGACTATTTGGATGTATGTCCCCAAACCTGTTTGGTATTTCACTTTAGTCCAGTGTTAGGACACCTCATGTGGATCCCCACGTGAGTGGACATCTGTGATGAATCTGTGATTCATCACTCTAAAAGTTGAAAATAGAGCTTTGTTCCCGAGTAAATAGCTGCATACTTCCACTTATATTGCATAAGTAGCATTCATGCATGCATTGATAACATCTGCATTTTAGCATTCATATTTGCATAAAATAAGAAGCCAAATTCACTTGTAAATATTCACTTGTATATTAGCTAAAATACCCTATTTATATATATTTTATACTAACTCTGAATCCAATAAAACCAACTCCTTAGTGTATATATTACTAAAACTAATTAAAGAAAAATATCAAAAAAATACTAACGTGTAAAATTGACCAATAAAAGCCGAATCCAAGTTTGAGACCATGAACCTTAAAATACACATATCTCTCTCACACAACCTCCGAATAAGGTCTACTCACTTTTAAAGTAATATACATTCATAGACCTTCGAAACAAGACCAATTTCATTCAAATTGGAGCTCGTATGCAAAACTTGGGTTTTGGGCCCCTTTTGTACATTGTACATAATGACCGTTTTACCCCTGTATTTTATCTTTTTATTTTCTTAATTATTAAAATTCCAAAAAAAATGGATTAAGTTGTAAATATTCTTCTCATATTTTCTTTATTTTTTTTGAATTTTCTAAAAATTAAAAATGACAAAAAAATTACAAAAGATAAAATGCGGTATTTTATACCTATAAGGTACCGCCCAAAAATATGCTTTTGTACAGATGATCTCGTTTGATTTTCGGCTTTTCACGAAAGTTGTAGATCTCATCGAGACAAGCAACATTCGTGTTGACCACTTTTTGATCTAACCTCTTTTATTATTTCTTTTTGATTTTTCTTTGTATTTAGTTGTGGATTTTTCTCGAAGTGACACGTGGCAACTCCTAAAGCCACCACGTGTCACCTCCTCATTCATCCACTTATATCATTTCTCTCCTTTATTCTGAACCGTTGGATGAAAGGGTATTTCATCAACGGTCCAGCTTCTCCTCTACCCATTCCTCTCCCACTCTCCCTTGACTTAAGGGAGAAGCCAACCATCGACAACCACTCCCACCTCCTCCTCTTTATAATCTCCACTACCCCTCCATCCATACCCATCCGCCTTCATCGTGAGAGGACGAGAGCTCCCTTAGCCTTCCTGGTGACAGCAGAGATCGATTCAGGTAGAGCGACGACCATTCCTTTCCCGGCGAGATCCAAGGGACTCCCCACCCCTTGTTGCAGCTCCCACTCGAGCTGCCCGAGCTCAGCACCTATCCGCTGCTTCGAGCGAAGATCTGAAGCTCCAGCAAGAGCTTCTTCCCCAGGCATCCGTCCATTCCATCTATAGGTAACTTTTTCTTCCTCTCTTCTTCTTCCTCATACCTTTCTCTCTTCTTGAGTCACTCACATCCGCGCATCAATTCGCAAAATCGATCGCACATCAACAGATAAATCACACGTTGCGAACACAACAGTGATTTTTATTTATTTTTCTGACGAACTTTCATCAATCAATTAATCCTTTATTTAAACCACTTAAATAAATGCATGAACAACAGAGGAGGTGGTGACACCCCCCTGTTTCTTCTTCCTCCTCCACCACGGCCGAGCCCTCCGCTCGAGCTCTTCTCCTTCATTGCAGGTACTCCTCTCCGCCCTGTCCGCCGCCTCGCCTTCTCTGCCGGACGACTTGGCCGTGTGTCGGCCGCCCCCCTCGTCGTCAACGACGCCGATCATCCTCTCCGCCCCAGTAGCCTCTGGCGCCCCATCAACTCCGCCTGCACTCCAGCGCCACGCGCCCCTGCATTCCAAGGCCACGCCCAGCTTGCTGCCGCGCCACACGCGCAGCCCCACGCCAGTTTCAGTCATCGCCTCACCACGGGCAAGGCCACGCGCGGCCTGGCCACCTCCATCAATGCCACAGTCACGCCACCCTCCGCTGCGTGCGATCCTAGCCACCCATGCCCCCATCTGCGGCGCACCGCCTCCCTCCTCCACGCCAGGACGCCGCCACCTCCAGGTCGCGCCTCCACGTGCTGCCTCCTCCTGCCGACCTTGCTCAGCCGCGTCCCGTGGCCCACACGCTCGCCCCTCTCAGCCGACCAGCGACCAAGCGCCGCACTCCACCGCCTCCTCCTGCTCGTCACCGTCCAAGCACCCCAACGCCGGCCGCCTCTGCATCAAGCACGCGCGTGAAGATCCTCCATCGGCCTCCCCTGTTTCATCTCCAAGAACAGGGGAGATCTATCGCACAATAAAAAAGTGGGAATTTGCAAAGGGGACACTTGCACCCCTTTGCAAGTTCTTAAAAAAATTTCAAGTTTCCATAAGTACATGTAAGTCCATGTGCTTCATTTGAGCTTCTTTTTTATTTTCTGTATTTCATTTATAACCTTGCATTTGAACGTTTATCTTATTGTCATTTTGCCATCTATTTTTAATTTCAAAAGTTGCATTATGTAGTATAACTCTTGTTCTGCCATCTTATCATTTATTTGTATTTACTGATTTGTAGAGTATTTATTGAAATTAATTTGGTGGAAAATTGCAATATTTTACCCATTTTGATTGTTTAATTTATTACGCATTGTCTGCGTATCGAAAAATATCCAAAAAATCGTAATTGGTAGATCTAAGTTTATGCTATAACATATCCAAAATTCACATCGTTTGTACGTGTAGTTTGTCATAGAAAAATCATTTAGTGAATTCCTTAATCGATTTTTAGTTAACCAACCGTGAAGTATTTTAACGAAATTCAAGTTGATTTAGATAGCTCTTACTTAGATCTATTTGGATTAATTTTATTTCTGAGAAATATCATCGTTTGGTAATTATTAAAATTGGTTTAATCATTTTCACTAAAATTTGCATTTTTTATCATCTGTGCATCAGAAAATTCTAAAAAAAATTCAATAGCTTAATTTCATCCCATTTCATCATCCGGCCAGATTTCATAATTTTTGGAATTAATTTGATCATATTTCTGATTTAACTTCTAAAGTGGCCGATTTTGCATTTGTCTTGCATAAAAAACCGAAAAAGACTTAAAAAAATTCCCCTTTGAAAATCGAACCTTAGAACTTTGCTTAGAATTCACCTAAGGAGACAGTTGCCTCCCTGAGTTCGACCTTGGACTTCACCAAGTAAAAAAATTGCCGCTTGAAATTAACTCAAATCTTTAAGTGGTTTTTGATTAGCCCTCTCGTATCCGACTGCAACGAACGACTTATAATTAATTTGGACATTAACTTGCTCGAATTAACCAAGGGTGCAGGCCGGTTATCAAAATGGCACCGTTGCCGGGGAGGCACGGCTTAGGTTAATTTTTAGTGATATTCTCTGTATTTGATTTTCTTTCCTCGGGTAGTCTGACCCCCGGTTTTCTTGTAATTATTTTCTCTCTCTTTTATTTCTTTGCATTATTTTAATTTTGTGTCACTCTCTGACCTCAATTTGTTCTTGTGCGAGGAACGCGAGGAGTCGACGACGCTTCGAGGATCTAGCATTTTAACTTTATTGAGTGAAAGAGAGGCTTTGTAATTTAAATTTTTATTTCATTTTCTTTTTTGCATCATTTCCAGCGGTTCCCGTTTGGGTCCTCGCGCGTGTAAGTATAGTGGAACTGTGTCCTCGTGTGATGTGTGGATCAATGTAAATTAGCTTGCACTAGCGGCTCCCCGAGCCAATCTAGGAATTGCTTGTGCTCGTAATCATTAGGACCACACAACTCACTTAAAAGATGCACTTAGACCGTAGGACTTAGCCAAAATAACCTGTTCTTCACGCTAATAGAACTGCTTATCTAGGAGCGGCTTTCATCGCATGCATTTGCATTTAGATAAAGTTTTCAATTCTGTTTTGCATCCTGCATAAAAAAAGCAAAGGGATCACTGTAAGTCTCCTGAACTCAGCATAACATCATTATTTTAACTTGCATCGGCTTTTCTCGATTTCTCCCTCTGATTTTATCACATTTAATTAAACTGAAATTGGGACTGTCTGATAGGCGTGCTGTGTGGTTGGTCTTAATCAGTGAAAACCTAACTTAAAACCGGGACTGCTAAACATTATTGACAAAAAAAGGAATAAAATTTGAAAATTGTTTGCGGGAGATTAATCCCCGACCTTGTTTTCAGGCTGAGTGAGGGTACTTGAGTGTGTGTGAACACCTTAAGGCAGAGCCCAAATCCCCGCCTTTCATATCATGTTCTGACTGATCCTAGCAAATATCACAAGTCGAATAATTTCAGATTCAGTGACTAGTACCAAGTAGCCTCCGCCTGTCTCAGGTAGATAGGGGCGAAATTGCGGTACTTTGCGACAAGTTTCCAGTAACCCCCCGGGGTGAAGTTCCGTCCTTGTCAGCCTCCGCCTGCTTGCAGGTAGATAGGGGTGTGGTCATTGAATCCATCGACTTGGGATAGGAGCGAAGAAAGGAAGGACCGGCGGTATCTTAGGCGACAGGTTAAACAGGGAAGACGCATCCGGCTCTGAGCCGACTTCCCTATAGGCCGCGTAATCCTTGCTATTTTTGCTTGAAAATCACACTTAAAAACCACAAGATTAATTGGACTCGATTTCGAGTCCTTCACTGTGTTGAGTGTGAACTCAGGGTCTTGGATTGATTGTTTGCTTTAGGTAGGAGTAAAATCCTATCTTCTTCTCGCCATATCAAGATGAGCAACTGGGGAGATCTCAACTCTTTATTCACCGATCTCTCTATGAGTCCCTCAAGTAACTCATCTTCATCGGTCCAAGCGCACCTTGGACCACCCAGGACTCATGGCCCTCTTGAGTCCTGGTTCCCTATCACCCAGGGTGGTTATTCTCAAACCAACCCTTTCATCTCCTCCGAGATTACCGAGGAAGACCATTGCCTCGGTAATTCCTTCCTTGATTTGTCCTCTGACACCGATCTTATTTCCCACCCAGGACTAGAGGACAAGATGCCGCCAAAGATGCCACCAGATGAGGAACAGATACGACAGATTCTTGCTCGCCTTGCCGAAGCCGAACAGAAGAATGTAGATCTCACGGCGCGGATGGGACAGATCATAGTAGCAGGAGGAATCGACCGACCAATTGTCGATACCTACAACTCGGCGGAGAACGAGATTCAGAATTGGTTAGCACCAGCGGTTCCCGCCTAGGCATTTGAGCTGAAGCCCCACTTCCTTAGTCTGCTTCCGAAGTTCAACGGAAACATAAATGAAGAACCGTACACTTTCCTCCGTGACTTCGAGCTGGTGTGCAACAATCTTAGCCATCCCAATGTTGGCCAAGATTATATTCGACTGAAGGCCACCCCTTTTGCCTTAGGAGATAAGGCTGCTCATTGGCTGAAGAACTTAGGGGTGATATGTACTACCGGATGCAATTCAAGGACCTATTCTTGAAAAAGTTCTACCCTCTCAGTAGGACTAACCAGATGAGAACGAAGATCGCCAGCTTCTCTCAAGGACCCAGTGAACCTTTCCGTGACACTTGGGATAGGTTCAATGACTTAGTGCAGAAATGCCCCTGCCATGGCATTTCGAAGGCGATCTTAGTCCAGACCTTGTTATGTGCTCTAACCCCGGAGATGCAAGGGTTAGTCAGTGCTGCCTGTGGAGGAAGCTATCTGAACAAAAACGAGCACGTCGTATGGAAGATCTTGGAACAGATGGCAGAAACCGGCAAGTCACAGGCCACCAGGGCCTATGCGTTGTCTCCCTCAATCCTATCCAATGAGACATCCTGAAGGATTGTAGAGGATCTGACCGAGGACCTCATCCCCAGCATGGGGATGATTGCCGACAAGCTTACCATAGTCGAGCAGATCCACAAGAGGGTCACTGACCTTGAGTCTCTCTCGCGTCTACCGAAGCAAGTGGAGGAACTCACTGAGAAGGTAGCCAAGATGAAGCTACCTGCCCCTTCTGCGCCACCTGCACCTGTGCATCGAGTCCATCTTGTGCAGGAGCAGGCACCGGGGCCTCACAGTGGCTGGGTGGAGGATCAGACTTACACCCAGCAGGACCAGCATGCACCCCCACAAGCAGAGAATGGATACGAGGACCCTCCGCAGGTGTTCGAGATTAACGGGATGTGGTACAGCCGCGACCCCGCCAGTAGACAGTCGGGGATGGGGAATGGTCATCCTCACCGACCTTCCCCAGCTTACCAAGTGATGAATCTTGTATTCATCTTGCTAAAATTAGTCATTTAGGCTCTGTCCCCCATCATTCACTTGTAATTAATCATTAATAGAGCATTATTAGCATTCATACATATGTGAATAATATCTGCATTTCATCATGCATAATTGCATTTAAAATCCCAAGTGTAAATTAGCCCTAAAAGTCGCTAACTTTCCACTTTTGTAAATAATTCATCCTAACTCTGATTGACCCAAAACCACCTCCATTGTGTAGATATTACTAACCTTATTAAATAAAAAATACAAAAAAATTACTAACCCAAATAAGTGTCAAATAATCCCAAAGTCAAATTTCACATCTGACAGACTAAAATGAGCATATCTCCCGCATACAGTGTCCGATTTTGGTCTACTCACTTTTAAAGTACTCCATTTTCAAATACCTACAAAACAAGACCAATTTCGTAAAATTCGGAGTTCATTTGTGAAAGTTGGGTTTTGGGCCATTTTTGCGCATTTTGACTTTTTGTTGTTTTTGACCTCAGTTTTTATGTCCTTAATTAACTCGTTTAATTTTATTTTTTCTTCATTTGTGTTCTTTGATGAAAGTTTTATTAAGCGACACAAAAATCCAAATTCAGATCAAAACTGAGATCAAAGAAACTGACCAAGTTCAAATGTCTGTTGTAGGTCTGTACAAAAGTCGTGTGTTTCTTACTTTTATTTTATTTTCCTAGTTTCTTATCCATTAAAAATCCCAAAAAAATAGATTAATATGTAATTAATTTTCTTGTATTTTATCGTATTTTTTCTCTAATTTTTATCCCCTTTAAAACCATCAAAAAATACAAAATCCCAAAAATTCGGTTTTCTATACACATGGAGAGCCACCAAAAATACCACTTCTCACAGATGACATCTTTTGCTCCCGTGCCCTTCATGAAAGTTGTAGATCTCAACAAGACGAACAACTTTCATGAAGAACATTTTTTGATCCGAGATCATATTCTATCTCTTTTTCCCCTCCAAAAATCTGAAAATGTTTTTGGTGCCACGTGGCACCCCACCTTCTCTCCCTCCTGCCATCCATCTCTGGTCTTCCCCATCCATTCTCACCCAACCCAAAACGGAAGCCCCCCCCCTCCATAGCTGTTTCTCCTCCGCCATGCGCGGCCATCAAGCCGCCATGCATGGGTGTTTCACTCCCCTCACCCGCGTAACAGCCCTCCATCGCCATCTATAAAGTTCCCTCCTCGTCGCCCGCACAAACCATCTGCCATATCTAAGAGGGTTTAGCCCAGTTTCCATCTCATACCTTGGTGACATCAAGGGGGTGATCTTGCGACGGCTAGAACAACCATTACCCATCTCTAGGGCGTGATCCAGTGGCCAACCAAGCTACTGCTGCAGCTCTTCCCCAAGCGCTGCTTGATCTTCGTGGTTCCCGTCCATCAAGAACCACTTGAAGAATAATCGGTCGAGCTTCTTCAAGCTCCATTTTTTTTCGGCGACAAACCCAGGTAATCCTCTACATTCCTTTTCCCCTTCTTTGTCTGTTTCCACATCTTTTCTATATCGTTTTATCTCCTCAATTTGATTCTTCTCTGTCAAATCAAAACCAAAATAGACACTCAAATCGACCCACATGCGCACCACACTTCTGACCCCATCACCTTCCCTTCTTTTCCCGTCACGATCTTCCAACCTCCAACCAAATCAGGGTAGGAGGAGCATTGATCTATATCCATCACAATGTGCCAGATCGAATCACCCGTTGTTCTGTCCTCACACTTGACATTAGGTCATGCCATTTTGCTCGAGTCCCACTGATTTGTAGGTCCTTCATGGAAGCATGTCAACAAGAGGTCGGAACTTAACCTTTGATCTCACATGTTGCATCCAACCGGAGGAACCCTCATTTCAGAATAACACCAAATACAGGGAAGTCATTTGGGCTATGCACACATAGCCAACCATTATTGTCCACCTCCTTATCGCTCAGCTTGCGGCTCTTGTTTCCTTCTCTGTGCGTCATCTTGACATTTCCGCATCAAATCCACGATTATTCCATCACCAGAGATAAGGATCAGGTTCGAATGTTGAAGATCTATTTTTATATGAGATTCCTATATCTGGATTCAACCTCAAGAGAAAAGATTCTGATGTTTATATTTCAATGAGTTTTATTTAAGCCCCCAATACATGATTTCCAGAGTAAACAATCCAGATTGTCGAAGCCTCTAATTTGGTTTTACCATGGATTATTTTACTAAGAATTGATAGCCCTTTTAGATCCTGCCAATATAATGGGAAAGAGGTTTGTTTGTTCTCAGGTGACCAACTTAGAACTAAGATGGGTGTAATGGGTAATACAAGAAGATTTCTTTGTTTGACTCTCTATTACATTCTATGGAATTCGTGTAACATAAAATCTCATATAGAAATATCAATTGGATTTTATTTGACAATGTGAAAGGATGAATCTTGGCATAATAGGGTCGCTTGAAATTATGATTTGTTCTTCTTAGCAGTACCCGATTCTTGAGGAATCGAGGTTAATCTTATTTTGCAGGATATCAACAGAGCTCTCGGATAGAAGTGCAGCGTCGTCTTGCTTGAGAAGATAATCAGAGCATCAACGTGCCCACCAACCATCTGCCTCGATCTTGTCATAGAAGGTTGAAGTTCGGAAGAGCATGTATCGTCAATAGGCGAAGTTCATCTCCACCATCTGCAACCATCCCTCTCATCCGTTGGATCGAATCAAAGGAGTTAGGTGTCTCTCGGTTCCAGAAATTACAAAGAGCAACCACCTATTGGGCTATTTCCATATATTTCCGGGTGACTTTATCTTGAGACAGATTAGCCCTTGCGGGGACTTCTTTTATCAAAATTCTTATTACTTTTATTGCAATTCAGTACCAAGTTTGAACCATTAATAACTTTTACGTCTTACGTCCAACAATTGCATTTTTTATATCATTTCGATGCTTGTTTTATCCTCAAGTAATTGATACATTGTCGGACGCGATCATTGCACATTGAAGATTATCTTTAACTTTGAGCAATACTTAATAAGCTTATTTCACGGACATCAATTGTAAGATATCTTTGACAAGTCATACATGATTGACTTATTGTAGGTGCAATTGAGGAGAGATTGAGCGCCACTATCTTGAGAGTTCTTGTTGACTTTGGCAACACATAATAACCCGGATTGACTCATAATAGTGATTTTCGAATGTTATCAAGCAGGATTCTTCATACTGCAGGAGAAGATCTTTTTAGAACCATTTTGGAATATAAATTTTAATCTTGATGATAAATGATGGCAAGAAAGATTTTAGTTTGAGATTATAAGGATGAGATCAATATTCAATATGGATTGTGATTGGTATATATTTTTGAGAGATTATTACATGAAACAAGAACTTTGAATTAAGAGAAATATTTTATTACTTTTAAGGCACGGATGATTTGATCATCTGCAAGCTTGGATTTTAATTGAAAAATATTTCTTGGATTTCTTTCTCAGATTCGTGAATTATTTAGGTGTTTATTGATCATCATTTAATAGTTTTCAATTCACAGATAAAAACCATAATCTTCTCTGTTTATTCTCTTTGCACCGCATTTTCATCACTGCATTGTACAATTTCTCAACACATCAATTAATCAACATTCATTAATTATTAAATTTGATTTAAGACCACGCAACTAAGAATCATCGTTCCCTGTGTTCGACCTTGTTAGACTTGCCAAGTAAAAATACTCCACAACATTCAAAGATTGTGGTTTTTTATCGACCGAAATACGCCTCCTATACTACAATTCACGATTATTAAAGAGGCGGATTTCGCGCTCATCAAATGGTGCCGTTGCCGGGGAACGGCGAATTTTTAGGGTTTTAAATCATTTTCTATAATTGATTTTTGTGAAATTAATTTTTGTGTCATTTTTTTGCATTTTTTTGCATTTTTTCTCTTCTGATACTAACCGCATTCTCTTTCTTCGCAGATTACTCGGAGATAATTTTGGATATAAATCAAGGGCCTGCAAAGAAGACTAATTTGTATTTTCATTTTGTGAGAGAGAGTTAGCATAATTTTAAATTTCTGCATTATTCACAGGGTCCTTCTCTCCTTGTACCCTGTCAATTTGTAATATTCAGGACTGGACTCTCTGTGGCTTGACGTAGAATTTAGGAGCACATACGCTAGATTAGAATTATTTGATTGTACTCGTAATTCTTAGGCCACACATTCACTAACTATACGCACTATAGACCGTTCAACATTAGCCAAAATTTTAAATCAATTCTTCCCACTAATAGAACTATCTGTTTAGGGCGTTTTCCATCTGTGCATATCATTTAGTGTAATTTAAATTCCTTGTCTTGCATCCAGCATGAAGAACGCGAGGATTCACTGTAAGTCCTTCTCTTAAGCATGCATCATTGATTTACGTTTGCATCGGCTTTTCTGATCCTCCTTTCTCAAAGTTTTACAACTTAGGATATAAAGGAATTGGGACTGTTCGTTAGGCATGAAATTTTGTGCTCACATAAACTACAGTGATAACCTTAACTTAAAACCGGGACTGCTAATCAAGGTGACTGTAAATAAAATCGACCTAAAATTAACCTATGTTTGGTGGAGAGAAACCCACTCATTGTTTGTAAGGACCAGAACGCACACTTAAGAAAGAGCCCAAAATCGAAGTGGTTCATTCAGACTACTAAGTTTAAACAATTAGCTACTTTTCAGTGAGGGTCTCGGGTAGCCGTTTACGGTCTGACTTCCCTTAGCAGAGTAGGTGGTTTAGAGGACACTGCGGAAGGCTCCGTCCTCAAGTAACACAGGTAGCTGTTTAAACGGTCCGTACTTACACCTATACTGGCTGAGAGTAGGTGCAACTAGTTGTATGAACTCGGGACAGTCTTTGTGAAATATTTCGGCACCTAACAGCTCCGCTTAATTTTTAAGATTGTTTTATTATTAAATTAAAATTGAAAAGATAAGCGACCGAACCCTAACGTGCCTTCACCAGTGTTGAGTGGGTGAATCAACGTGTTTGTTTTGTGTTTGATTTGTGTGCGTCAAAGACCTTGAAATTACAAGCAAATCGTGGTTCGTTGATCATTCCATCCCTCTTGACAAGATGTCGGCACAGTGGTCTTCTTTCCCGATCTCCACAACCATGTCCCGATATTCTTCTTCTCATGCTCCTCAAGGGAACCTACCATTCAAGTCAAGTTCCCCTCAGCCATCATTCTCTGCCCACCCATACATCCCATCCTATGATCACATTTCTTCTTGGAATAGTCCTCTCTCACATTCTGACAATTTTATGGACACAAGAGAGAGACCAGAATTGAGGATAAACAATAGAGTAACCGATATTTATAGAAGAACACGATTTCCAGTTACTATGATCTCGCAGCCTCTTGAACCATCCTCTACCCAGGATGACTATCTTCTTGAGTACAATCAATTTTCCTTGACAATCCACGAGAAAACCAAAGTCAAGGAAATACAACTCATGACCAGACCACAATGTTTATGAACAATCAATACTCTACTCGAGGTTACATGCCAGAATCAAGACACATAGAGAATGATTATCCAATCACTAGTCATGAGATGTTTGAGGATGAGATTGCTCGGATTAATCATAGAGCAGACACTTTAACTGAGATAATATATGACCTCATCCAATCCATGCAGAATTCAGAAGAAGTGAGGCCACCACCATGCGAACCACTGCATCAACACAATCAGGCACAACCACTGCTGACCTCTGACCCCCCCACTGATCATATTATCGAAAATCCCAAAAAATTTGAAAAATTAGAAAATGCAAAAATATTGGACAATTCTGAAATGGAAGCATTTTGCAAGAGTCTGATCTTAGAGCTTCCATTAATCAAAGCCATAGAATATGTGCCCGATCTTAAGAGATTTGTGAAGAGTCGACTGAACCCCAAAAAGACGGGCAAGAAACGATCAAGAACTGAATATCATGTCATATCTATGGCTAGTTCTTTGGTGATGAATCATAAAATCAAAAGCCGTAAAGTCAAGAGATTGACTCGGATCACATGTGAAATTGAGGATTCTACATTCACTCATGTTCGGTTAGACGACGACTCCACACTAAACATCCTCCCCAAGTCCGTCTTTGACCAACTCAAACTCGGACAACTCAAAAAGACTAGGGTGATCGTTCAATTACCCGATCGATCTACCAAAAGATCGCGGGGGATCGTTTCTGTCGTCATAAAATTCCGAGGTAAAGAACATAAGGTGGACTTTATGGTCCTCGACATTGAGCACCCCAGAAGGATGTCTGAGTCTCCTATTATTTTAGGAAAGCCGTTCTTAGCTCCGCTAAGGCGATCGTCGATTGCGAGACTCAAGAAATCAAGTTCCCGAACTCGGACCATAATGAACAAATCCCCAATGACACGTCCTGCTCTGAGGAAAACCAACTTGAAACAAACAGTTATGATCAGAAAATAAAGATTTTACATTATCAGACATCTCCGCATGACACATTGATACAAACCCTAGGAGAGTCACCTAAAAGACTGACTGTTGGACAAACTTCGGATTCTCACCACCCTATCATTGCTCCTAGGAAAAATCATGATTTTGGAGCTTATGAGGAATTGGACCATATTATTGAAGATCAACACAATTATTTGAGTGGTCCAATCTTTGAGTCGGTAGTAATTCATGAGATACTTGAACCTTATAAGGAACCGACTCCAGAAACATCTGATGTCACCAAAATTCATGATCATTCGGAAGTGACATCAACACCCCCAGCCATAAACCACAAGATCCGCAGGAACACTCTCCCTCGATCGAAGCAGTGCATGACCCTTCAAGAATTGGTCGACTTTTATCGAGATTCATCTAATGAGGAACTCACAAATGCCACACCGGTTACTCAAGACAGGGAGATGAAGATTGTCCAACTTCCTCCCAATACTTTCCAAGGAAACAAACCGATCAAGAAAGTCACCTTTGACCTTAGACATCAAGAGATTTCTGAAGAGTCCTCGTCCGGTCCTGATGAGGTTCATCAGATAAGTGCAATAGGTACAACTCTGATCCATGGGCACTTACCTCTGATCGACAAAAGTTGGAGATCCTCTACAGACGACTACTATTATCCTAAGGATGACTCCGACGATGGCTGGTCTTCTTCATCGGCCCCCTCTTCATCACACTCCACATATCCATACTATCTCCCTCCACACTCCCGCAAGAAGGTCCGTCGCAAACCTCCTTGATCTTGTACATCCACAAATCTACCCGGTTCCCCATCTGTAATTATCCGATTATACTTAGGCTGACCTGAGCCTAAGTATAGGGGGACCACATCCATTGTTTATACATCACTTCTCTTCTTTTATTTTTGATCCTTCTATACTTCGTACGAGCTATGTCTACATTTCACTTTGTGCCATGAGGACATAGCACAAGCTAAGTATAGGGGGGGTGTTTGTATATATTTTATCTACTTTATCCATAGCTCGTACTTTAATCGTTTTTATCTAACATCGGGGATGGGTACAAGTAGTGTGTATAATACCTGTTTTCCAAAAAAACAACAAAAAAAGCAAAAAAAACAAAAAAAAGAAACACCAAAAAAAATATCACTCATGGTCTTGCATTTCATCAAGCATTTCATGCATTCCTTGGTAGATATATTCCTGACACATTCACCATCACTCAAGGCTTGAGGATTTTTTAGGACACTTGATTTCTGAGATTTTGAGTTAGCCTACCTTAGTCATTAGGGTTTTTAAAACTTAATAATCCACACTTCCCTAGTTTGAAAGATTTGAGCGCTATATTGCACTCTTCATCTCTACCTTCAAAAAGAATATGATAAGCACAATCACTCCCACAACTGCATGATTGATGAGATGAGTTGACATACCACTTAAGGAACTAGGACTAGAGATTTGAGTTTAGACCCGATCTGATGATATTCGAGGATGGGATAAAGTTAATGAAGGCTTCATAAAACCTGAGTGTCAGCAACCCTAGCCAGTATGTGAACAAGATTCATATGCTATCTCTTTGATATTTACCTATGTGCCAGGGTGTGATGAAACTTAATGAAAATTGTTGATCAGTGTGCGCCAACTTTTGGTAAAAGCAGTGGAGCTAGCCAACAAAAAATAGAAATGTCAAGAAAAGCTCTATCATCTAAAGTCAAATTCTAAATGAGCTTCCACCAATGGTGAGCGCTCCCAAACATTTTCAAAGTGTCCACTTGGACCAAGCGCTAATTAGGACCAAGGAGTCGGGCTGACACCATAAAAGAGCTCTACATCGTAAGCGATACAAGTCTGGGTGTCGAAGGTATCTTAGATACTCAAAAGAGACACACCCCGGTGTACTCCCTGAAAAACAAGTGCATACGACTCCAAATTCTCTTGACGGACACATTGATCAACAAAATAAAATATACTTGTGTTGAATAATAAGGCACTCGAGAGGCACCTTGTTCCAATGAAAGGGAGAGAAAATCAGACACAATCCTATGCCCTCCATCATTTGGCCGTCCATATACACTTTCAAGTCTGACAAACTAATGAGACGGTTGACTGAAGCAAGAATAGACTTATTCCCTAGTGTTGAGGATTAGGCTAGAGGAGGATCTTTAGGACTGGAACTTTGAGTGATGCCCAACTCGACTCTCATGAAATGCAGTACACTTAAGTTCATATCCTTATATTATATGTACGAACAGAGAGTCTGAAAATTAGAGAAGTTGGATTCCTTTTGATTAAAGCTTGGTTGAACCCAGAATTTTATGATCACTCAAATTAAGGGTCTTCTATGAATTGAGCCTTGAAAATTCACATGCACGGTCAGGGATATATTCAACTAAGTCATTCATTCATGCTCGGGGACGAGCATGGTCTAAGTATAGGGGTATGATGAATCTTGTATTCATCATGCTAAAATTAGTCATTTAGGCGCTGTCCCCCATCATTCACTTGTAATTAATCATTAATAAAGCATTATTAGCATTCATACATGTGTGAATAATATCTGCATTTCATCATGCATAATTGCATTTAAAATACCAAGTGTAAATTGGCCCTAAAAGTCGCTAACTTTCCACTTTTGTAAATAATTCATCCTAACTCCGATTGACCCAAAACCACCTTCATTGTGTAGATATTACTAACCTTATTAAATAAAAAATACAAAAAAATTACTAACCCAAATAAGTGTCAAATAATCTCAAAGTCAAATTTCACATCTGACAGAGTAAAATGAGCATATCTCCCGCATACAGTGTCCGATTTTGGTCTACTCACTTTTAAAGTACTCCATTTTCAAATACCTTCAAAACAAGACCAATTTCGTAAAATTCGGAGTTCATTTGTGAAAGTTGGGTTTTGGGCCTCTTTTGCGCATTTTGACTTTTTATTGTTTTTGACCTCAGTTTTTATGTCCTTATTTAACCCGTTTAATTTTATTTTTTCTTCATTTGTGTTCTTTGATGAAAGTTTTATTAAGCAACGCAAAATTCCAAATTCAGATCAAAACTGAGATCAAAGAAACTGACCAAGTTCAAATGTCCGTTGTAGGCCTGTACAAAAGTCGTGTGTTTCTTACTTTTATTTTATTTTCCTAGTTTCTTATCCATTGAAAATCCCAAAAAATTAGATTAATATGTAATTAATTTTCTTGTATTTTATCGTATTTTTTCTCTAATTTTTACACCCTTTAAAACTACCAAAAAAATACAAAATCTCAAAAATTCAGTTTTCTATACACATGGAGAGCCATCAAAAATACCACTTCTCACAGATGACCTCTTTTGCTCTCGGGCCCTTCATAAAAGTTGTAGATCTCGACAAGACGAACAACTTTCATGAAGAAAATTTTTTGATCCGAGATCATCTTCTATCTCTTTTTTCCCTCCAAAAATAAGAATTTTTTTTTGGTGCCACGTGACAGCCCCTGGGCGTGCCACGTGGCACCCCACCTTCTCTCCCTCCTGCCATCCATCTCTGGTAACGTGACTGTCTTCCCCATCCGTTCTCCCCCGACCCAAAACGGAAGCCGCCCCCTCCATAGTCGTTTCTCCTCCGCCATGCGCGGCCATCAAGCCACCATGCATGGGTGTTTCACTCTCCTCACCCGCGTAACAGCCCTCCATCGCCATCTATAAAGTTTCCTCCTCGCCGGTCGCACAAACCATCCGCCATATCTAAGAGGGTTTAGCCCAGTTTCCATCTCATACCTTGGTGACAGTAAGGGGGTGCTCCTGCGACGGCTAGAACAACCATTACCCATCTCTAGGGCGTGATCCAGTGGCCAACCAAGCTACTGCTGCAGCTCTTCCCCAAGCGTAGCTTGATCTTCGTGGTTCCCATATATCAAGAACCACTTGAAGCATAATCGGTCGAGCTTCTTCAAGCTCCATTTTTTTTCGGCGACAAACCCAGGTAATCCTCTACATTCCTTTTCCCCTTCTTTGTCTGTTTCCACATCTTTTCTATATCGTTTTATCTCCTCATTTTGATTCTTCTCTGTCAAACCAAAACCAAAATAGACACTCAAATCGACCCACATTCGCACCACACTTCTGACCCCATCACCTTCCCTTCTTTTCCCGTCACGATCTTCCAACCTCCAACCAAATCAGGGTCGGAGGAGCATCGATCTATATCCATCACAATGCGCCAGATCGAATCACCCGTTGTTCTGTCCTCACACTTGACATCAGGTCATGCCGTTTTGCTCGAGTCCCACTGATTTGTAGGTCCTTCACGGAAGCACGTCAACAAGAGGTCGGAACTTAACCTTTGATCTCACATGTTGCATCCAACCGGAGGAACCCTCATTTCAGAATAACACCAAATACAGGGAAGTCGTTTGGGCTATGCACACATAGCCAACCATTATTATCCACCTCCTTATCGCTCAGCTTGCGGCTCTTGTTTCCTTCTCTGTGCGTCATCTTGACATTTCCGCATCAAATCCACGATTATTCCATCGCCAGAGATAAAGATCAGGTTCGAATGTTGAAGATCTATTTTTATATGAGATTCCTATATCTGGATTCAACCTGAAGAGAAAAATTCTGATGTTTATATTTCAATGAGTTTTATTTAAGCCCCCAATACATGATTTCCATAGTAAACAATCCAGATTGTCGAAGCCTCTTATTTGGTTTTACCATGGATTATTTTACTAAGAATTGATAGCCCTTTTAGATCCTGCCAATATAATGGGAAAGAGGTTTGTTTGTTCTCAGGTGACCAACTTAGAACTAAGATGGGTGTAACGGGTAATACAAGAAGATTTCTTTGTTTGACTCTTTATTACATTCTATGGAATTCGTGTATCATAAAATCTCATATAGAAATATCAATTGGATTTTATTTGACAATGTGAAAGGATGAATCTTGGCATAATAGGGTCGCTTGAAATTATGATTTGTTCTTCTTAGCAGTACCCGATTCTTGAGGAATCGAGGTTATTCTTATTTTGCAGGATATCAACAGAGCTCTCAGATAGGAGTGCAGCGTCGTCTTGCTTGAGAAGATAATCAAAGCATCAGCGTGCCCACTAACCATCTGCCTCGATCTTGTCATAGAAGGTTGATGTTCGGAAGAGCATGTATCGTCAATAGGCGAAGTTCATCTCCACCATATGCAACCATCCCTCTCATCTGTTGGATCGAATCAAAGGAGTAAGGTGTCTCTCGGTTCCAGAAATTACAAAGAGCAACCACCTATTGGGCTATTTCCATAATTTTTGGGTGACTTTATCTTGAGACAGATAAGCCCTTGCGGGGACTTCTTTTATCAAAATTCTTATTACTTTTGTTGCAATTCAGTACCAAGTTTGAACCATTAATAACTTTTACGTCTTACGTCCAACAATTGCATTTTTTGTATCATTTCGATGGTTGTTTTATCCTCTAGTAATTGATACATTGTCGGACGCGATCATTGCACATTGAAGATTACCTTTAACTTTGAGCAATACTTAATAAGCTTATTTCACGGACATCAATTGTAAGATATCTTTGACAAGTCATACATGATTGACTTATTGTAGGTGCAATTGAGGAGAGATTGAACGCCACTATCTGGAGAGTTCTTATTGACTTTGGCAACACATAATAACCCGGATTGACTCATAATAGTGATTTCGAATGTTATCAAGCATGATTCTTCATACTGCAGGAGAAGATCTTTTTAGAACCATTTTGGAATATAATTCTTAATCTTGATGATAAATGATGGCAAGAAAGATTTCAGTTTGAGATTATAAAGATGAGATCAATATTCAATATGGATTGTGATTGGTATATATTTTTGAGAGATTATTACAGGAAACAAGAACTTTGAATTAAGAGAAATATTTTATTACTTTTAAGGCACGGATGATTTGATCATCTGCAAGCTTGGATTTTAATTGAAAAACATTTCTTGGATTTCTTTCTCAAATTCGTGATTTAGGTGTTTATTGATCATCATTTAATAGTTTTCAATTCACAGATAAAAACAATAATCTTCTCTGTTTATTCTCTTTGCACCGCATTTTCATCATTGCATTGTACAATTTCTCAACACATCAATTAATCAACATTCATTAATTATTTAATTTGATTTAAGACCACGCAACTAAGAATCACCGTTCCCTGTGTTCGACCTTGGTAGACTTGCCAAGTAAAAATACTCCACAACATTCAAAGATTGTGGTTTTTGATCGACCGAAATACGCCTCCTATACTACAATTCACGATTATTAAAGAGGTGGATTTCACGCTCATCACCAAGCAACCAGTTCCGTCCCCGCACCGCGCTTTCAATCCAGGCCAGAACAAGTGTACCAGCCTCAGCAACACCAGCACCAGCAGCGCACATATCAGCAGGGTCCAGCACCGTCCCACGAGCAGCAGCAGTATCGGCATGGCCAGCAGGGCCACTACTGAACTTCGTCCGCACAGCAGCAAGCCCAGCCCACCGAATTGGAGTCTCTCACCTTGGCGATCCTAACCCTGTCTGATAGGGTCCAACAGATGCAGAATGACTACCTGGACATGAGAACCGATATCAATCGGGTCTCTCGTACCTAGGACCAACAGATGGCGCCAAAGACCCCAATTCCCGCACAGGTTCAGGCCAACCCGAACAGCTTACACCATGGCCAGAACCGACCTCGAGATCAGGTATATTATTCAGATAATTATTTATCTGAACATAAGATCCTTTCGTACGATAATGTAAATCATATGTCCCTCAGGAGCGGAAGGACCGTAACCATACCTGATCGGGCACGGGCGCAGAAGGAAGGAGCCTCCGAGACTCTGCCTAAGGAGAACTCAGAGGAAGAAAAGGAGGAGCATCACCACCACCATCGCCGGCAGAAGAAGAGGACATCTGTGTCCTCAAAGCAGCATTCTCGCATCCGCATGGAGTCCGACGAAACCGATGAAGAGCCCGCACCTCCATCTGAGGAGGATCGTCCAGCAGTCGCGAAAGAAGCATCACCGGTTTCGCCCCAGCATTTTCATTTCAGTCAGAGTCATAGTCCTAGTTTGTTTCAGAGTCAGCGTCATGTAAAGAACTCAGTTCCAGAAGTTAATGAAAATCATTCAGTTTCCGAACATGAGTTAGAGTCAATAATCCCTTTCCCCCGATCTCTCAAGGGTGGAAAGAAGAAAACCAAAAAAATCCAAAAAGATGACCCTGAGATGGCAGTGTTCTGCAATAAACACATCAAGGTCACAATCCCATTTGACAAGTTCGTGGAAATGACCCATGCATTCCAAAAATACCTTAAGGTGAGATGCACACCTACTAGGGTTAGCAGGAAGACCAAAAGCCGTGTTGAGAAACATGTTTTATCAGCAGCCACGACTTGTGCAATAAAGAACATGTTTCCAAGGAAACGAAGAGACATGGGTGCACATTATGTAGTGAGTCATGTTGATGACATCGCGTTTTCACGCACTCTCCTGGACAATGGTTCCTCAATCAATCTGATGCCTACAGCCCTCTATGAGCGGCTTAATCTCGGACCTCTTAGGAAATCTAGAGCTCTTCTACAGTTTGCTGATAAATCAACCAAGAGGTCCCAAGGAGAGTTAAGGAACATTGTGATCAAAGTCGAGGGGCAAGAATATATGGTGGACTTCACTGTCCTGGATATGGAAACCCCTCGTAATTGGAGAGATTCCCAGATCATTGTAGGTAGGCCCTTCCTCAGAACAGCAGGGGCCTTATTTGACTATAAGATCAGGAAAATTCAGTTCCAAACTCCAGGCGGAGATGAGGAACTTGAAATGAAGCAGACAAGATGGCAGAGACCGGATTCAGAATCCAGCACCGAGTACTCTTCTACCAGAACAGACTACGAGCATGTAGACTTAGTTGGGCCATGGAGACAGAACCCAGCCAGCACCGATGCGTCCATCTCCTCCGAAGATGATCCAGTGCATGAGTCAGTCTGCGAGATCCTCAGGAATGAGTACAACTCTGAGCCTGCATCGCCCTACATCTTCGATGACGTAGAGGCCCAGTTGGGCCTGTCGGTCCTTACATCTCTAGGACAATCAGAAGATGAGGATGACGAGTCGGACGAGGCATTTGCCGATCGTATGGAGACCTTTGACGATCCGACTCCAGAGCCGAACTTGGTGGCAGCTATCACAGAGAATGATCCAGCCACTTCCAACACTGAACCAGATCAGGTTGAGCCAGACTTCTTAGACGATCACATTATTCCTGAGCTCAAACCCTTGCCCACAACCTTAAAATACGCCTTCCTTGCAGGTCAGGACAAGAAATTTCCGGTCATCATCAGTTCGCGATTGTCCGAGGAGCAGGAATCTCGCTTGCTAGAGATCCTGGAGAAAAACCGCAAGGCAATAGGCTGGAGCATTTCCGATCTCCACGGGATAAATCCCGCTCTGTGTTCGCACCATATTTACTTGGAGAATGAAGCCAAACCCTCCTGTGAATTCCAACGCCGGCTGAATCCAAATTTACGAGAGGTCGTGAAGAAAGAGATAGAAAAATGGTGCAACGCGGGTTTCATTTACCCAATCTCCGACTCTAAGTGGGTGGCCCCAATCCATGTTGTCCCGAAAAAGTCGGGAATTCAGACGACCACCAATGAGGATGGAGAGGAGATCGTGACGCGAGTACCCACGTCGTGGTACGTCTGTGTGGATTACAGACGCCTGAATGCCGCGACGAAGAAGGATCATTTCCCCCTACCGTTCATTGATCAGATCTTAGAGACACTAGCGGGGAAAGAGTTATTCTGCTTCTTAGACGGGTTCTCGGGCTACAATCAAGTAGCCATAGCTCCGGAGGACCAGGAAAAGACCATGTTTACATGCCCCTTTGGTACCTATGCTTTCAGGCGCATGCCTTTTGGGTTATGCAATGCTCCAGGTACTTTCCAAAGGTGCATGATTGCTGTATTCGCCGAAATGGTCGGCGAATTCCTGGAAGTCTTCATGGATGACTTCTCAGTCCACGGCGATTCCTTCGATTCCTGTCTTAGGAATCTGGACCGAGTCCTCAAAAGATGTTGTGAGGTTAATCTAGTGCTCTCCTGGGAGAAAAGTCACTTCATGGTGACGGAGGGCATAGTGTTGGGGCATGTCATCTCCAAGAGAGGAATGGAGGTTGACCCTGCCAAGGTGGATGTGATCAGACGACTCCAGCCACCAACCAACGTTAAGCAGTTGCGGTCGTTCCTCGGGCATGTTGGATTTTATTGGAGATTCATTAAGGATTTTTCTAAGATTGCCCGACCGCTAACTGAGCTTTTAGGCAAAGACATGGAGTTTATTGTTGATCACAAATGTCTTGAGGCCTTTAAGCTATTGCAGGGAATGATAATGGACGCACCCATCCTACAAGCCCCAGATTGGTCTCTACCTTTTGAGATCATGACAGACGCCTCAGACTATGCTGTTGGCGCTGTGTTAGGACAAAGAAGAGATGGCATCCCGTTCGCAATTCACTACGCAAGCAAAGTGCTTGATACTGCTCAGCGTAACTATACAGTTACGGAAAAGGAAATGCTTGCGGTAGTGTTTGCCTTGGATAAATTCAGATCTCACCTAATCGGATCCAAGGTAACTATGTTCACTGACCATACGGCACTACGGTACTTGATGGAGAAGGACACGAAAGCGCGTCTTCTTCGATGGATTTTACTTATCCAGGAGTTTGACTTGGACATACGTGATAAAACTGGAAAGAAGAACGTAGTGGCCGATCATCTCTCTCGTCTCGAAGATCTTAATACTTTCGAGGTTTCACCAATTCGAGACTCCTTCCCTGACGAGTCGATTTTTGTTATCGACTCACTCCCATGGTATGCCAATATCATGAATTATCTTGTCTCCAAGAAAGTTCTCGAAGATTGGCCTAAGAGCCAAATCGACCGACTGAAGTCGGACGCTAGACACTACCATTGGGAGGATCCGATCCTTTTCTTTGAAGGATCGGATTGTGTCTGGAGACGATGTATTCCTCAGGAGGAATACCAGAGTGTCCTTTCTTTATGCCACAGCTTAGAGGTAGGAGGACACCACTCCGGGAAGAGGACCGCATGGAAGGTACTTCAGTGTGGCTTCTACTGGCTGACTTTGTTTCGCGATGCCACCGCCTTCGCGAAGTCGTACCCAGTATGCCAGAGAATGGGAGGAACCGTCGGTTCCAAGGATGAGATGCCAATGCAGCCGGTCATCATTTGTGATGTCTTTGACGCCTGTTCCCTGTCAGCCACGGGTTCGAATATATCCTTCTTGCGGTGGATTATCTATCCAGATGGGTGGAGGCTATCCCGACCCGAGCTGCAGACATGAGGACTGTCTGTAAATTCATTAGAGAGCACATCATCTCTAGGTTCGGGATCCCCAAAATGATGATATCAGATGAGGGTAGCCACTTTGTGAATCGGGAGGTGAAGAAACTCATGAAGGACTATGGCATTGAACATCGTGTCGCAAGTCCTTACCACCCACAAACCAATGGTATGGCTGAGGTGTCAAATAGGGAGGTGAAAACCATATTGCAAAAGCTTGTCCGCCCGGACAGGAAGGACTGGTCTCAGATCTTGGATCAAGTCCTCTGGGCATATAGGACGGCTTACAAGACACCGTTAGGCACCTCCCCATTCCGAATGGTATTCGAAAAGCCATGCCATTTGCCCGCAGAATTAGTGCACAAATCAGAATGGGCAATTAAAAAGGTCCACTGGAACACGCACCTTGGGCAGAAGCAGAGAGACATGGATCTGAATGAGCTTGTGGAAGTCAGAAACCGCGCATATGACAACAGTTTGGTATACAAGGATAAGGAGAAGCGTTGGCATGATAGATATATCAGACGAAAGACCTTTGTTCCTGGACAGAAGGTATGGTTGCTCAATGCTATGCTGAAGATTTTCCAAGGCAAGTTGAAGTCTTAGTGGACGGGCCCATTTATCGTCCGTACGGTGCATGATAGTGGATGTGTCGAGATCTCAGATCTCGCAGATGACGCACCAACATTCCTAGTGAATGGACAGCTGCTGAAGCACTTCGTCGAATCAAATGAGAAGTTAGTCCATGTTGAGGAGATTGTATTCATGCGCGAGACAGATTCAGCAGATACACCTCGAGCCGCGTATGAGACCTTGCAGCAGTGAGCTCCAGCCATCCGCAGCATCTCGAAAGATTCAGACCGACTCATCTGTATATATCATTCTTCTTGTACATCCTATCCTCTCTCACGCGACTTTAGTAACCCATCCCCGCCTCATTAGATCACTATCTTGGACTATACTTAGGATCGCCAGATCCTAAGTATATGGGGGAAGGGTCACCTAAGTCGGTTCGTTGTACATTCTCTCGATCACATTGGTCCTCATACTCACTTCTGTCCTATACTTAGGCTGACATGAGCCTAAGTATAGGGGGGACCGATGCCCGCATTCTATACTCATCCATTTCCCCTCTTAACCTCATCCGCCCCATTTTTGACCTTCTTCTACACTTAGGCTGCCAGAGCCTAAGTATAGGGGGGCGAGACGACTTCTATACTTTTGTAATTTTAGCTCTCATACGCTTAGCCCGAGCTATGTCTTTTTAGTCGCTTTCGTGCTCTGAGGACATAGCACACGCTAAGTATAGGGGGGCATGTATATATTACATATATACTTTACCCATAGCTCGTACTTTTGCGTATTTTTGTATATATTTTGCAATAATTACGGGTGGGTAAAAATTGAAAAAAAAATTACTTGTATAATACTTGTAAACCTTTTATAAAAATTAAAATAATAAATTAAAATTTGTATACTTGTATAATATGTACTATATGTATAATACTTGTATAAAAAGTTTTAAAATTCTTGTAAAACATACTTTTGTAAAATTTGTTGTAACATAGGAGGTATACCAAAGTTTTGAAAAAAACAAAAACAACAAAAAAACAACAAAAAAAAACAAAAATAAAGGCTTCTTATTTACTCTTGCATATCATCCTTGCATTTCAAAAAAAAAATCTTGCATTTCATTCATAGCATGTCATCTGCACCTCATCTGCATATCTTGCATATGGAAGGTGAAAAGCTAGTGGGTTCTGAACCAAGTTATGAGTAGATATTGAGGATGGACTTGATTTGACCTTAATCGACCTGATTTCAGAGGAACCTTATAGGAACTGGAGTTAAGATTTCTTAGGTCAAGTGACTTAATTCTTTGAGTCCGCAAGTCTATGTTCACATGTCATCTTGATCAGTCTAAGTAGAATATCTCGTGCATACGCAGGATTCTTTTAGATAATGACCTAACTTGGACAAGCACTATGCATGTAGCTCTTCATTGATGAGGTGGTGAGGAGGTAGAATCCTTTAGCTTGGAGTAGCACACGTGTGGAAATATCCGTCCTCCTCTAGGGAAGGTAGTGCATCTCAACCTAGTCTGGTGGTGTTGACGTCTAAGGATGGGATGCTGTGGGTTGCAATAATGCTTCAAAAGAGGGATAGTCTACTGGCGCAAGAGGAAAAACTCCTGATGTACATGCTGCACCTTGTATATAGTTCCAAAAAAAAGAGAGAAAAAATGCAAGAACTTCAAAAAAAATCAGACAGGTCCAAGTGAAAAAAAATAATACCCGTCGGAGTATGTATATTAGCAAAGAAATGCAGCTGGATGACTTGGCTACACTGGTCAGGCATCCTGGGATAGGTAGCTACACTGGCTACCGTCCATTCTTTTCTCTACCCCCTCCTCTTGAGTTGGTCGCACTTGAACTTGGAAGGGAATACCCCGCTCCTCGAGGAAAGAGTTACTGGACCGTGTTATTGAGTTACCTTGTTAGAGGAGGCTGGTTCTAAGCCATTTCTGATGTGGAGAGTTACATCTCACTTACACAGTACAAGTAAGAATCATAGTCATCAGAAATTTGCGTTTGAAGATTTGTTCTGCCTTGACTATTGAGGCGTCTTGAATAGAAGACTTGTGGAACTTGAAGTCTGTTAGGTCTTAAGTTCAGATCCCAATAAGGTTCCGCCACACAATTAATCCAAAGGTCGAGTCAAGCTACATTTTCAACTTTTGTTCATGACCTTGGTATGGAACCCAAAATCATTTCACTCTTGCATTTCATTTTAGTTCCTCGGGGACGAGCAAGGTTTAAGTATAGGGGGTTGATGAATCTGTGATTCATCACTCTAAAAGTTGAAAATAGAGCTTTGTTCCCGAGTAAATAGCCGCATATTTCCACTTATATTGCATAAGTAGCATTCATGCATGCATTGATAACATCTGCATTTTAGCATTCATATTTGCATAAAATAAGAAGCCAAATTCACTTGTAAATATTCACCTGTATATTAGCTAAAATACCCTATTTGTATATATTTTATACTAACTCCGAATCCAATAAAACCAACTCCTTAGTGTATATATTATTAAAACTAAATAAAGAAAAATATCAAAAAATACTAACTTGTAAAATTGACCAATAAAAGCCGAATCCAAGTTTGAGACCATGAACCTTAAAATACACATATCTCTCTCATACAACCTCCGAATAAGGTCTACTCACTTTTAAAGTAATATACATTCAGAGACCTTCGAAATAAGACCAATTTCATTCAAATCGGAGCTCGTATGCAAAACTTGGGTTTTGGGCCCCTTTTGTACATTATACAAAATGACCGTTTTACCCCTGTATTTTATATTTTTATTTTCTTAATTATTAAAAATCCAAAAAAATTAGATTAAGTTGTAAATATTCTTCTCATATTTTCTTTATTTTTTTTGATTTTTCTCTTAATTAAAAATGACAAAAAAATTACAAAAGATAAAATGCGGTATTTTATACCTATAAGGTACCGCCCAAAAATATGCTTTTGTACAGATGATCTTGTTTGATTTTTGGCCCTTCACGAAAGTTGTAGATCTCATCGAGACGAGCAACATTCGTGTTGACCACTTTTTGATCTAACCTCTTTTATTATTTCTTTTTTATTTTTCTTTGTATTTAGTTGTGGATTTTTCTCGAAGTGACACGTGGCAACTCCTAAAGCCACCACATGTCGCTTCCTCATTCATCCACTTATATCATTTCTCTCCTTTATTCTGGACCGTTGGATGAAACAGTATTTCATTAACGGTCCACCTTCTCCTCTACCCATTCCTCTCCCACTCTCCCTTGACTTAAGGGAGAAGCCAACCATCGACAACCACTCCCACCTCCTCCTCTTTATAATCTCCTCTACCACTCCATCCATACCCATCCGCCATCATCGTGAGAGGACGAGAGCTCCCTTATCCTTCCTGGTGACAGCAGAGATCGATTCAGGTAGAGCGACAACCATTCCTTTCTCGGCGAGATCCAAGGGACTCCCCACCCCTTGTTGCAGCTCCCACTCGAGCTGCCCGAGCTCAGCACCTAGCCGCTGCTTCGAGCGAAGATCTGAAGCTCTAGCAAGAGCTTCTTCCCCAGGCATCCGTCCATTCCATCTACAGGTAACTTTTTCTTCCTCTCTTCTTCTTCCTCATACCTTTCTCTCTTCTTGATTCACTCACATCCGCGCATCAATTCGCAAAATCGATCGCACATCAACGAATAAATCATACGTTGCTAATGCAACAGTGATTTTTATTTATTTTTCCGACGAACTTTCATCAATCGATGAATCCTTTATTTAAACCACTTAAACAAATGCATGAACAACAGAGGAGGTGGTGACACCCCCCTGTGTCTTCTTCCTCCTCCACCACGGCCGAGCCCTCCGCTCGAGCTCTTCTCCTTCATTGCAGGTACTCCTGTCTGCCCTGTCCGTCGCCTCGCCTTCTCTGCCGGACGACTTGGCCGTGTGTCGGCCGCCCCCCTCGTCGTCAACGACACCGGTCATCCTCTCCGCCCCAGTAGCCTCCGGTGCCCCATCAACTCCGCCTGCACTCCAGCGCCACGCGACCCTGCGCTCCAAGGCCACGCCCAGCTTGCTGTCGCGCCACATGCGCAGCCCCACGCCAGTTTCAGTCATCGCCTCACCACGCGCAAGGCCGCGCAAGGCCTGGCCACCTCCGTCAACGCCACAGTCACGCCACCCTCTGCTGCGTGCGATCCCAGCCACCCGCGCCCCCATCTGCGGCGCACCGCCTCCCTCCTCTACGCCAGGACGCCGCCACCTCCAGGTCGCGCCTCCGCGCGCTGCCTCCTCCTGCCGACCTTGCTCAGCCGCATCCCGCGGCCCGCGCGCCCGCCCCTCTCAGCCGACCAGCGACGAAGCGCTACACTCCACCGCCTCCTCCTTCTCGTCACCGTCCAAGCACCCCAATGCCGACCGCCTCTCCGTCAAGCACGTGCGTGAAGTTCCTCCATCGGCTTCCCCTGTTTCATCTCCAAGAACAGGGGAGATCTATCGCACAATAAAAAAGTGGAAATTTGCAAAGGGGACAATTGCACCCCTTTGCAAGTTCTTAAAAAAATTTCAAGTTTCCATAATTACATGTAAGTCACTATGCTTCATTTGAGCTTCTTTTTGATTTTCTGTATTGCATTTATAACCTTGCATTTGCACGTTTATCTTATTGTCATTTTGCCATCTATTTTTGATTTTAAAAGTTCATTATGTAGTACAACTCTTGTTCTGCCATCTTATCATTTATTTGTATTTTTCTGATTTGCAGATTATTTATTGAAATTAATTTGGTGGAAAATTGCAATATTTTGCCCATTTTGATTGTTTAATTTATTGCGCATTGTCTGCTTATCGAAAAATCTCCAAAAAATCGTAATTGGTAGATCTAAGTTTATGCTACAACATTGCCAAAATTCACATCATTTGCATGTGTAGTTTGTCATAGAAAATCATTTAGTGAAAACCTTAATCGATTTTTAGTTAATCAATCGTTTTTTTTATTATTATTAATTTTCTTTTATTATTAGTTTTAATAATTTATAATATTATTAATTTTGATATTCACTAATTTTAATTAGATTAACAAACATGTACGACTAGTATTACCATATATTGCTTTGTTGAAACAAAAATTAAAGTTTATTGGTCCTTTTTCGCGAACATATCCAGAAATAGAAAGTATTTTAACGAAATTCAAGTTGATTTAGATAGCTCTTACTTAGATCTATTTGGATTAATTTTATTTCTGAGAAATATCATCGTTTGGTAATTATTAAAATTGGTTTAATCATTTTCACTAAAATTTGCATTTTTTATCATCTGTGCATCAGAAAATTCTAAAAAAAACTCAGTAGCTTAATTTCATCCCATTTCATCATCCGACCAGATTTCATAATTTTTGGAATTAATTTGATCATATTTCTGATTTAACTTGTAAAGTGGCCAATTTTGCATGTGTCTTGCATAAAAAACCGAAAAAGACTTAAAAAAATTCCCCTCTGAAAATCGAACCTTAGAACTTTGCTTAGAATTCACCTAAGGAGACAGCTGCCTCCCTGAGTTCGACCTTGGATTTCACCAAGTAAAAAAAATTGCCGCTTGAAATTAACTCAAATCTAATTTAAGTGGTTTTTGATTAGCCCTCTCGTATCCGACTGCAACGAACGACTTATAATTAATTTGGACATTAGCTTGCTCGAATTAACCAAGGGTGCGGGCCGGTTATCAATCTGCAGGCGCACTCCTTGACTTTTGTATTTATTATTTAGTGCCTAAAAATCAAATTGCAGTGTAAACTTTGTGGTTATTTTGCATGCATGCCCATGGAATATATTTTATTTGCAAATATACCCTTGTCAGCTTGATTTATTTTTTTTTTGTATTTTTATTAAAAATAGCTCCTTTGCTCTAAAAATTTGCAAAAATAGATGTAAGTGCATGATTGGTTGTTTGTCCATGCTATATATTTTCTTTGCCATTTTGCTTGCATCTAATATTTATTAAAAATAAAAAAGAGTTATTTTATTCCCTGTTAGACCTAAAAAATCAAAAAAATAAAATATATTTTAAAAATTTCAAAAAAAAATCCCTAATGTTTATTAGTCTATTTTATCATTCTAGACCAAAAATCACAAAATAATCTCAAAAGAAACCTAAAAATTAGCAAACCCTTGCTAACCCTAAAAAATTATAAAATATTTTCTAAAAACCCAAAAATAGTTTTCTAATTTATATTTTTATATAATGATATTTCTATGTATTAAAATTGGTTTTGAGAAATTTTGGACCATTTTGCTATTTTTAATTCTAGAATCAATTCGATCTAATTAAAAGTCCCTATTTTGACTTATTTATGTTTTTAGCAATACAAAAATAGCAAAAACATCCCTAAAAATTCATAAAAATAGAAAATATTTGAAAAATGCAAAAACCTTTTATTTGGTAATTTTTGACCATTCATAGTTATATTTATAATTACACAAATATATATAAAGGGAAAATGGGGTTGCCCCTAGGGAGAGCTAACTTAGCTCCCCTCGCCTCATTTTTCCCAAAATATTTCTAAAATTCTTCCATGGATTTTCACAAATATATCCCTATATTATGTCGTTCAAATTTCATGCGAAATAGATACTCCCATGACCTCCATACAGACAGGGATGATTTTAACTATTTCGTGACCGTTAAAAAATGACTGTCTGGATGGAGGTCATATTAGTCTTTGTTTCGCACGAAATTAGAATGACATAATATAGGGATACAGTGATGAATTTACATGGAAGCATTTTTCAAAAAAATGAGAAAATGGGGCCGGGGGGGAGCTAAGTTAGCTCCCTAGGGGGCAACCTCTTTTTCTCCATATATAAATAGTATATATTACTATTAATTATCATAAATACCTTATAAATATTTTGATACCTTTAAAAAATAAAAAGGAATGTTCTTTTGGATATTTTCTGATTTTTATATATTTATTATATATATTCTACTATATATTACTTATATTATATATATTACCTTATATAGTCTTATATATATTCCTATATACATATTTATATATTATTATTATATATTATTAAAATAAGAAGAAATTAAAATTCAGAAATAAAAAAGATATTTTAAGTAATATAAAAAAATATTAGAACCTACAACACATTGATTGATATTGTGCATACTTACACACATACACACTTATATTATTTATTTATAAACAATATACATTGCTACATCCTGTGTTCCCTGTGTTCAACACCCTACCTGCTTTTCCACTAAACACACTTGTCTATAGGGTTATAATAAATTTTGATTCACACTTACTCTTGATTGATTTATACTATTGTGTGGGTTGATTGTTGATTTAGTCGTTGAGTCTTCGAGAGCTGTCATTACAACGACGGTTGGTCCCGCCTTGTGTGGACCACAAGATAATTCTTCAGATATTCTCGATTAATCAATAGTGACTGAGGGAATCGAAACTTGAGCCACCTACTACATTGAAGAAAATCAAGTCGTTTCTGGGGCATGTCGGTTTTTACCGAAGGTTCTTTAAAGATCTTACCAATATTGCCCGATCGCTAACAGAGCTCCTAGGCATGGACACCGATTTCATTATAGATAACAGATTGTTACATGCTTTTGATTAGTTGAAAGAAATAATCACCATGTCTCCCGTCTTACAACCACCAAATTTGTCTCTTCCATTCGAGATCATGATGGATGCTTCTATTTATGCTGTTGAAGTTGAGTTGGGATAGAGACAGGATGGATGGACATTTGTGATTCATTATGCTAGCATAACAATGGATGAAGTCTAGATAAATTACACGACCATAGAGAAAAAGCTGCAAGCAGTAGTGTTTGTGCTGGAGAAATTCAGATCACATTTGCTTGGCTCAAAAGTTATTGTCTACACTGACAATTTTGCCATATGGCACCTGCAAAGCAAGAAGGATGTTAAGTCACATTTACTTCGTTGGATCCTTCTAATTCAGGAGTTTGATCTGGAAATACGTGATAAATCTGGGGTCAGAAATGTTGCGGCAGATCACTATTCCAGAGTTACTGAGTTAGATACTCCTAAGTAGAATATCATTCAAATTACTGAGACCTTCTCGGATGAAGAGATATTGTTAGTCACCTCACTCCCATGGTATGCTAACATTGTGAACTACCTTATCTCTAAGGAAGTTAAACAAGATTGGCCGAAGCTAAAAGTGGATGAGTTCATATCTGAAATGCATCTTTTACCAATGTGAATATCCTTACTTGTTATGTGAAGGTGTAGATTTTATCTGGTGAAGGTGCATTTCCGAGGAGGAGTATACAAGTGTCCTAAATCATTGTCACAAGTTAAATTATGGAGGATGCATTCTAGAAAGCAGATGTCAAGAAAAGTGCTTCAATGCATCCTCTGGTGGCTGACTCTTTTAAAGATGCTACTGAATATGCCAAAGGTTGTATTGACTACCAGAAAATAGGTGGCACCATTAGTGCTAGAGATACCATGCCTCTGAAGTGCATTCAGATATCAGATGTCTTTGATGCATGGCGTATCGATTTCATTGGCCCATTTCCGAACAACCATGGTTTCGAATTCTTCTTACTTGATATAGATTACGTCAGTCGATGGTGGAGGCCATCCCTGCCCGAGTCGTATATAATCACACTATTTGTCAATTTCTCAAAGATAGCATTATTTCATAGTTTGGGATTCCAAAGATCCTCATATAAGATGGAGGTAGCCACTTTATCAAAAAAGAGGTCAAGAACCTCACAAAGGAGTATGACATCGAACACTGTGTCGTATCTCCTTACCACTCACAGACTAATGGTTTAGCTGAATATTCCAATAGGGAGATCATGACAATTTTACAAAAGCATGTGCACCATGATAGAAATAACTAATCACAATTGCTTGGCTCGATTCTGTGGACTTATCGAACATCTTACAAGTCTTCTTTAGGAATGTCTCCCTATCGCCTGGTGTATGGCAAGCCATGCCATTTGCCCATCGAGCTTATTCATAAATCATTATGGGCAGCCTGTGTGCATAATTTAGATAGAGAAAAAGCCGACAAGAACAGAAAGATTGAACTGAACTGATTGTTGGAATTTTGAGACTCTACATACGACAACAACCTTATGTATAAAGAGAAAGTCAAGAGATGCATGACAAAATATAAGAAGAAAGACTTTAGAGCCGAACCAGAAGGTGTGGTTGTTTGATGCAAAGTTAAAGTTATTTCCAGGCAAGCTAAAAAGTAAATGGTCATGACCATTCATTGTGAAAAATGAATATGACAACGGTAGCATTGTCATATCAGGCTTGTCATCTAACACACAACCTTTTGTGGTCAATGAACAGTTGTTGAAATCATACCTCGAGCATGACACTTTCATGTCTGATGTCGATTCAATTAATGCTATACATCAAGAAGAGCTCCCCACAGATGAAAGATCAGACACTTAAAAACCTAAAAATATCTCTTCTTTTTCTTCTTTCTTTCCATTTCGTTCTTCTAGTTGTGCATTCATCCCTTTCATTATTTCTATATTTAGGATATGCTCCATCCTAAGTATATTAGGGAATGAGTTACTCGAGTGTTTATTCTTTGATCCCTCACATGTCTTCTAACTTGTTGATAATTCTTTTCTATACTTAAGGCATATTTACCGTAAGTATAGGGGGAGACAGATCGAGCCCATGATTTTATACATTCTAACCCTCGATCATCCATGTTTAGTGTATAGTATGCTAAACTTAGGATTATGTTAATCCTAAGTATGGGGGGTGGGGGGGTGATCGACTTCTTAATTTTTATTCGTTGTTGTTTAGGCTCTTCTATACTTAGCACGAGTTATGTCTTTGTTTCTGCTCTTTGATCACTATGAGGACATAGTTCGAGCTAAATATAGGGGGTCGTATATATGTATATATATGTTAGACATAACTCATACTTTCATATTTTCAATAAATATGGCTAATACATTGGGTAAGGGTATACGACAAATAAAGAAGACATTCATATAAAATATGCACATAACTTGCACAATTAATACCCTGTACAAAACTCTTGTGAACTAAGAATAACAATAACCCACTAACCCTTTTGCTTTTTTCAAAAATCTCATAAAATCTGAAAAATTCTAAAAACACCTATATTTTTAAAAGTACTTTCAAAACCTCATAAAAATTTATAAAACTTTTGAAAAATCCCATAAAAAGTTCAAAATCAGAAAATGATTTTACAAAAAGTCTTTCTCGCATTGCTTTGCATACACATTTTCTAGTGGTTTTGACAAGAGAATAAACATAAATAAAATCTGAAGGTTATATCTTAGTCTAGACTTTAATCCACTTAATTTCAAAGAACCAGTTAAGGACTAGAGTTGGGACTTTTCATGTCACTTCGACTTAATTCTTTAGGTTCTATGAGACTATATTCATAAGTCAATTCAATGCGACTAACTAGAACCTTTCATGCCATCCGTACAACACTTGAGACAATGGCTTGACTTGAGAACTTGCATTAAGTACATAACTCGACTAAGATGGATTGTTGAAATATATTGGAGTATAAGTCGGGACAATACTAGGACGCTTTGCAAGGGTGGCTCATGAACCATTCTTGGGGATTGCTGAAATCGGTACTTCAACTCCATGTTTCTCTGGTGGCATAGACATCTAATGACTGGAAACTGGATTGAAATAAAGCCCAGATGAGGAATGATCTGCTAGCACAACTTTTCTAAGACCCCAAAACATGGACAGAATAGAATATTATATATATCCATCAGGGCAAAATGAGAATGCAGAGCAATGTCAAATAAAGAAATACCCAAAAGAAGGCTATACAAAAAATTCTGAAAATTTTGAGCTTCCAGAAAAGGTCTGCTTCTTGATGAAAACTTGGTCACACTGACCGAGCTTCATAAGGAAATGCGACTACACTGTTTGTTTCCACTTCTTTCCTCTCTCTCTCTTCTAGCTTTCCCCTCCTCCATTGTGCACTAGCATGTACTTGAACTAAAAAGAAAATATCATCTCCTTAAGGAAGAGTTACCAGAGGAGGAGACCACTTGATAGTTCAGCTATACTTATCTGGGAAGAGCTAACATAGTTCAAACACATGATACCTGTCATTTCATGGATACAAGAGTATGCATCAGAAGGGACGGTTCTGATGAGGCTATTAAGTTGAACTGTATAGAGGAGCATGAAACCTAAGGGCTATTGAGTCACAATTCCTAACCTGGACATGGTTCCGAACAAACTAACAATTCGAAGGTCAACTGAGCTTCAAACTTCAATTTAGTGAAGACAAGTTAAAAGTCAACCATTCTACTTCCTTTATTTTCCTTTTCTTTATTTTCTTATTTGCACCACTTATTATCCTGATAAGTGATTGTTAGGGACTAGCAAAGCTAAGTATTGGAAGGTGATGAATACCCATTCATTCACCTTTATTCCTTTATTTTATCTTTAAATCCCTAGATAAATACATGTAAATATATCTAGCTTGTATAAATTAACACATTTCCTGTTGTTGGTAAATAATGCATAAATCACTATATTTAAATATAAAACAAATGAATAAAGAAAAGAAAATAAAATAAAGGAAGCATTGTAAGTACTAATTGACTTAAACCCTGAGACTAAGTATACATTGACTTGATCGACAAGGAATAAAATTGAGGGAGATAAGGGTAAAGAAATACAAACAAAATAACAGACACCTAGAAACCCTAGGTCCTCAACCATTACAAAAAAGGCACAATTGGCGTGCACACATAGGCTAGCACCTGTCGAGCACATGTGTTCGCCCGATTCATGGCGAGCATGTCAGTTGCAATTGTTCTCGCCTGGTCTGGTTGCCAATTTGAATTTTGAGGCGAGATTGGGATGGGCGCGTGATAAATTAGTGGCGAGCACCTACGGTATAAGAATGCTCACCAAAAATGTGCTCTCCCCGGTTGAATTCAAGATGGGTCTCAGACGGGCATGTGTCATAATCGGAGCGAGCACGATAGGACCAATAGGAAAGCACTTAATTGTGCTCACCAGCGTTTGTAAACAGAACGCTTGTCCTATTCCAGGGCTCATTTTATTCGAGCTCTTCTCCCCCAAATCCTCTCCGGCGATTTTTTAAGCGCCTCCACCACCGCCTACAAATCTCTGATGCCTCCCTCTTACCTCTTATCTCCTTCCTTGATGTATACTGACATTCCTTTCACTTGTTTTTTTAATTTTGTTGCATATTCTTAGAGAAATAAATAATTTAACATTTCATCTAATTTTTATATTATTTCACCAATTTCTTCTAGAATATTAGTTATATTTTTCTTTTAAATATATAATAATTAGTTCAAGATGAATTGAAGTTTGATTTGATTTAGGATTAGTATACTTTTATCAAAATCTTATTGAAAGTAAGGTGTTCAATGAAATGCTTAAATTAGATTAAACATTTCTGATCAGCATTATAGATTAACCTATATTGGCGTTATAGATTAAACTAGATTAGGTAATGATGAAATGTATGATGAAGGTGATTAGGATTAACTTATGTAATGTTGTGTTTGGAATTTAATGTTATGTTTAGGGTTAAACATATGCCAACATTTTATTATTAGGTGTATGGTGAAGTATTTAGGGTTAACTTATGTGATGTTGTTTAAAGAAGATTTAGGTGTATAAATGTGTGTATTTGTCTTCGATGATATGGAGTTAACTTAGGGTATGATATGGAGTTAGGTGAAGAAGAATTAGGATATGATATGTATGTGTATAGATATGAAGTTAAGGGGGGTGTGCGTGTATATATACCAAACCCTAAACCCTAAACCCTAAACCCCTTGCTCTGTATCTGAACTAGTAGACTGAGATACCTATCTTTCTTGATCTCAAGATGACTCACACACTATTTTTCCCGCTCGGAATCTAGGATAAGTCAGGATTTCTTGCTTCAACTGGTTTCAGGCTCCAGTCTCACTCTGAGATGATGATAATTTGCCCTTGCCTCCGTCGAGCCAAGACGCTCTTTCCTGGTCTGAGAGGATAGGACCTAGGAGGTTCTATTCTGTTCATAGTATCTGAGGATATGTTCATTTTTGCTATTTTTCGGGCTTCTTCTCATTCTTCTTTGGCACCCACGGTAGAGATCGGAGGTATTTGGCCCCGAAAAGGGATTGGGGTTTTAGATCCATTCGATTGAGGGGAATGAATGATGGCTGAGATGCTGGACCATAGGGGTTTGGGTCATGAGGTCGAATCCAGAGGGGGTTGAAGGGGTTGATTTAGGCTCCTTCCCTGCCACTGCGGCTTCCACGGGTACTACGAGCCTTCTACCCCATGCATCATAACTGCTTGGTGGTTCACCGGTTCCACCGAAAATGACGAGAGCATATTAAAATATATATTAGCTCTATTTAAACTCGAAAAAGCTACTTGATTAATTTTTATTAATTAAATCAATTTGAAATTAGTATTAAAAATAGATTAATTTAATATGAAATCAATTCTGAATTAAATAATCGTCAATCAATATAAAATGACGAGATCATATTCGCCATCTATATATGTTTTTCAAAAAGGACTTGCCCTCTTCTCGATTCCTTTTATGCTCTTGGACCCCTATTTGGAGAGAGTAGGATTGACCAGTCCAGGAGGGTTTCGAGACGATGGTGGTAAAGAAATCCTTTGCACCAGTGGGAAAAAAAAGGTTTGGTTTACCCTTCGCAGATGTCGAGTCTCCTCACTTGTTTTTCCCCACTTCTCTTTTCTTTACACGACCCTCATCTGCCTCTATGCTGACGCCCGCGCAAGGTCCCTCCTCTACCTATGAATGTTAATACTAAGCCCCGACGGCCCGCCCCGAAGTTCTCTTCTTCCGCATTTTATATAATATTTGAGAAAATATCTACTATATTATATATAATATTATATTAGATATTTGGGGCTCGACGAGGTGATTGCTCCTCGCTTGTGATTACAGAAAGAAATCTCTGGCAGAACAAAGGACTACCGCTCCTCATTCCCTCACTCTGGCCTCCCGTTCTCTCCCGACGACTGCAAATCCTCCCCCGCATTCTTGCCTCTCTCTTTGGTGGAAGAAAAGCCCTGCCGCCCCCCTCCCCTTTCAGATGGCTTTCCCTCCAGGTCAATCCCCTCCGTTCCTGCCGGTAGAAGTGGTTAAAGTTCGGGCAGTCCAGAATCCAAGGATTCTACTATGCCCTACTGCCATATAGAATTCATTCTTCTGGACACGCTTCCCGCCCTCAATGCAAAGATAGCCCCTTTCATGATTGGTGGTCCACATTCCGTGAGAAGCTTCTCCCGCTGTCAACTCTGCTCCCTTCCGCAGATAGCCTTTCTTCATCTTTCTATTGAAAGCCCTGGCAGAAGGATTCGCCTGCCCTACTATATAATAATGAAATGTATGATGAAGGTGATTAGGGTTAACTTATGTAATGTTGTGTTTGGAATTTAATGTTATATTTAGGGTTAAACATATGTCAACATTTTATAATTAGGTGTATGGTGAAGTATTTAGGGTTGACTTATGTAATGTTGTTTTAAAGAAGATTTCGGTTTATAAATGTGTGTATTTGTCTTCGATGATATGGAGTAAACTTAGGGTATGATATGGAGTTAGGTGAAGAAGAATTAGGGTATGATATGTATGTGTATAGATATGAAGTTAAGGGTGTGTGTGCAATATATATATATATATATATATGTATGTATGTATGTATGTATGTATGTATGTATGTATGTATGTATGTATGTATGTATGTATGTATGTATGTATGTACGTATGTACGTATGTACGTATGTACGTATGTACGTATGTATGTATGTATGTATGTATGTATGTATGTATGTATGTATGTATGTATGTATGCATGCATGCATGTATGTATATATATGAATTCAAGAGATAATAAAAAAATATGTATACAGATAAGAGGACTAAACAAGGATAAAATCAAGGAAACTAGATAATATATGTGTATAAATGTGAATTTAAGTGAAGGTGTGCATGTGATCAAAAGAATAGTAGGACCATGTATGTTGTTCAACAAACACCAATAGTTATGTTATGATAATTTTATTATCACATTAAATTCAAGTTAATGTGGTGAAGTGTATCACATTAACTTATAGTTAGGTAGATAATAAGGTTAAAATACTAATAATTGATTATTAAATCACATCAAATATTCACACATAGTATGTCCCTCCACACTGGTTGTGTGTGGCCCTGAGAGAGGCATGTACAACACATTGGAGGATTTCATCACCTCTAGTTGTGTTATATTTTTATATTTTGCATATTACTATTGAACTCAATTCAAGATGAGATATCTCAGTCCAATGGTCATGGATTTTGATGTCTGCAGGTGGAAGAATTTTTTTTGCAAGTACACTTCTAATAAATGACATTTAAACACTTAAGTATGCACTAATTTTGGATCACATATATCCATATCCCCATCGTTAACCAATCAATTATAAGTAAATACCCGATCAACATAATGACTAAATATTTTAAGAAAATTTTATAGTCTCATTTGTAGCACGTACAAATGTATGATGTAAAGTAATATTAAAATATTACATTTTGGTTGGTTTTCCATAGTTCGGAAGTCCCAGACTAAGGGAATCTATAAGGATTCAAACTTATTATAAGGCGATCATTGTCACATTTGTAGTTTATTTCTGAGGGATATTTGGCTGCATAACCCATTCCTCTTCGGTATACCAAACCAATCATAATCTACTACTGAAATTTTCACTACGGTGAAGGTTTTGAGAGTTGATTGTGATTTGTTTATGAGGTATATTGGAGGGGTCCACGTTTATACTGCCGAATTTTCCTCATAAATAAGCTACCATGTGATAATCATCGTCTAATAGTAAGTATGAATCCTTATGGATGGTCTCAAGTGACAACTTAATGAAAACACTTCTCTCCTCATCTCCTAAAATTAGTGAAATAGGTTTAGGCCAATGATGGCTTTTGGTTTAGCTTTTCTAGGTTTGGTCTCTTAACTTAAGACGACGTTGAAACATCTCCTCTTATTTGTCCTCATGAATTTTTACATTAAGGTGAAATCGATGGTTAGCAGAGAATGGATTCACAAGCATGTAGAAGATGGATGTGTTATAGAAACTTTTCAAAAAGGTGTTCACAAATTTATGGAATTTTCTTACGTCCAGGGTTCTCGTGTGGTGGATTCTAATGGGACTATATTGTGTCTGTGTCAAAAGTAACATTTAATGAAGAAGAGGTCTAAGGATGAAAATTCAGTTTCATCTTTATAAAAATGGTTTCATGTAAGGATATCGAATTTGGTGGAGACACGTTGGGGTCTTTGATGGCATGATTAATGAGTCAAATGATGTAGACACTATCAATCCATTTGTAGATATGGTTATGAACATTGCAGATCCAGATTTTAACACTGATGGTCTAGACGAAGAGGAATCACATGGTGAGACAACAAACTTCTACAAGTTTTGAAAAAGACAGAAGAGACCCTATGGTTGGGTTGTAAGACATATTCAAAGCTCTCAATAATTTCAGAACTTCTTTCTATGAAGATGGAGTATAATGTAACATATCATCATTTCGATGCCATGCTTACAGTTATCAAGAAAATGTTACTTGAAGATGTTGAATTACCTGTAATTATTATAAAACTAAAACAATGATGCGAAATATGAGTTTAGTTGAGGTTAAGATAGACTCATGTATAAATCATCATATCTTATATTACGGAGAACGCGAGTATTTGACACGTTTTCTTGAATGTGATGAACTAAGATTTCAGGAATCAAGTAAGAGTGGACAAATTATCAATGAAAGATTTACTTTATTTCTTGTTAACTCCAAGATTGAAGCGGTTATATTATTGTAAGGAAACAACGAAAAATATGTTATGCCATTCTGAGCATAGTCGTGAAGAGTACATGGAGCATCCATCAGAGTCTGATTGATGGAAGAAATTGATGTCAATATTCCATTCATTTTCGGAGGAAAAAAAGAATTGTATTATAGGTTTATGTATAGATGGATTTAATCCTCATGAAAGAAGTAATGATTACTCATGTTTGCCAGTATTGACAATACCATACAGATTACCTCCATGGTTATGTAACAAGAGACAATTCATTTTTCCTATCATTGTTGGTGTCAGGACCTATGCATTCGAGAAAATACATCGAAGTGTATTTACGTCCACTCATAAATGAGTTAAAGATGCTTCGGTTAGATGGAGTGGATACATATGATGCAAATAAAAATCAAACAATTAATATGAAAGTAGCTCTACTCTGGACTATAAATGATTTCTCAACTTATGGAATGTTATCCGGATGGAGTATGCATGAATGTAAAAGTTGTCAGTATTATATAGAGAGTACGAAGTCTTTTCAGCTTCAATACGGTCAGAAACCCTATTTTTTTATTGTCACAGGTGTTTTCTCTCAACCGATCATCCATATAGGAGACAAAAATAAGCATTTAAGATGAATACCACGGAACTTGCATATCATCTGATAAATAAAATCGATAATATGATATTATCAACTTTACTAAATTTGAAAACTCGGTTATGAGCAATGGAGATAAACACAACCTCTACCTGCTTTTGTTTACAGTAATAATTTGATTAAGAAAAGTATATTTTGGGAATTATCATGCTGGAGTAAATTATTGATACGATACAACTTAGATGTCACGCATATCGAGAAAAATATCTTTGATAACATCTTTTATACAATTATGAATGTAACTGGTCGTACAAAAGATACAGTTAATTCTCATCATGATTTAAGGATCGTATGCAATCGGCTGGAGTTATATATTAGGATCTTAGTAATCGAAGGGTCGAAATTCCTAAAGTGAAGTACACATTGGACATAAATCAAGTGAAAGGTGCCTGTGGACGAACAAGTAAATTGAAGTTTCTAGACAGAATTACATCGAATTTATCAAATTTGATCGATTTAAAGAAGTTTTCATTTAAAGGAATGAAGAGTCATGACTGTCATCTATTCATGGAAAGAGTTCTACCATTAATGTCGAAGGGACTATTACCGAAAAATATCGTTGATGTTCTATTAGATGTCAATAGATTTTTCCAGATTCTATGTTCATCATGCGTTAACCGGAAGGAGATGAAATATCTTGAAAATATTCTTGTGATTATGTATAATTTGGATATTTCCACCAGATTTTTTATTCAATGGAGTATCTGACGATTCATCTTCCATACGAGGCAAAAATTGGAGGGCCCGTAAAATATCGATGGATGTATCCATTTGAAAGGTATTATTTTAAGATAAATGTTTACTTTGATTCAATTTTTTATGATTAAAACACGTCCTATTTTGCGTACTTACATGTCCCTTCTGAAAAGAAAGGTCAGAAACAAAAGTAGAGACAAAGGATCCATTAATTCTTAGTATATTTACGAGGAAGTAGCAACATTCTGTACGAGTTATTTCCATGAAGATGTGGAGACTATCCATAACAAATTAAGAAGGAATGAGACAGTTAGTTGTAACGAAGAACCTCATATCAGTGTCTTTTGTTAGTCAGCGCAACTAATTGGAAAGACTAGAGAGCATTTATTGTCAAAACAAGAGAAACTCGTTTATTTACAATTTTTCAAAAATTTTCAAGGTGGGTACTGTTTTTTTCCTGATCTGGGGAAGGAGTCTTATCGTATAGCCTTTTTTCGTTTGGTAGGGAAGAGGAAGAGCGATACATTTTTTAATGCAAGGAGAGACTCGCATGCGAAAACGGGATGTGAGGAAATGAATTTTGAGGAGATGAAGAGGTTCACACTGATGACCGAGAAAATCGTGATCTGGGTAAAGGTAAAAATACGGGTCGTTGCGACCCGAACTTCGAAGCTCAGTCAATCAAGAAAAGGAGACCACCAAATAAAATAATCAACCAATAAAATCGAATAGCGGCCTCGTTATTTTATTTAACCTGGTATAGTTACTAGGGTCGAAATCAAGGAGCATGGATTGGTTTAAAAAGCCTATGAAGTAGTTGAAAATCAAAAATAAGAGGAGAAAATATTTTTGGTGGATTTTATGGGTTTTTAAATTTTTTTGTGATTTTTAATTACGAAGAAAAGATGGAAGAAAAATAAAAAGTCACAATCAAGGAATTATTTAACACCACAAAAAGAATCAGAAAATTATAATAAAATATTTTTGGGTTTTATAATTTTTCAAGTGTTTTTGGTAATTTTCTCAGATTTTTATAATTTTTTTCTTGATTTTATAAAAATGAAATAAAACAGAAAATAGAGACTACTGTGCAGCCAGATTTGAAAGGCTATTCAAAAATACAAAAAAAGCTCTAAAAATCTGGAGACAATTTAATGAAAAACTACTAATCCTAACTACAGAAGAAGAAATTGCATTTTTTTGAATTTTTTAGAATTTTTAATGATTTTTTAAGTTTTTTAGGGTTTTTCAAATTTTAAGGTTTTTATAAGTCCACATCAAACAAAATTTTGATAGAAGCAAGAACACACAAAAACAAGCAAACCACATATTCTTTAGAATTTTTGGAGAGTTTTTAATATTTTTAGTTGATTTTTAAATTGAAACAGTAGCAAAAATGAGGGTTTTTAAAATTTTTAAAAATAAAAAATCAAAACAAAATTGTCCCGAAAAATCAATGAAATTTTTACACAGTGGCAGGGGCCACGTATCCAAATTTCAAGAGATTGGGGGTTGATTTGATATTTTATTCAACCAATAAAAGAGGCACAACACACATGGACCTAGATGTAAAGAAAACAAGTTTCAAGGGCTTAAATGTAACATGCGCCAAAAACGTAGGGGGCTCAATGCAATTCTCGCTTTAAATTCAGCACATGTTCTAATCCAGCATGCATAGGGGCATAAATGCAATTATTGAAATTAAAACTTCAAACCATAACATTCAATAAATCCAAGCCCTATACATGCAAATAGCCCAAAAACTCACATGACGAAGCATGTGCACCACAAATGGAGGAACTAAAATGCAAATACTAAAAGTCTGAGGTCCAAAGTGCAATTTATCCAAATTAAAAACAACAACGTAAAATATTTAAAGGACTCCGAAGGAAATGCAAAACTAAGAAGGGCCTTAGTGAAATTTACCCTTATTAAGATCTGACGGTCGAGAGAGGTCCACTCATGATCGGACGGTGGTGGATGGCTGGTACCCCTTCAACGATCAACATCTCGGATCAGATCCTCAGATGGATCGGTCAGCTACGAGCCTCCCGCAGATGGATGGTTGAGATCAGAACTGGCGGATGAGCTTGATCGGACGGCGGAGAAGCTCCCTGGAAGAACTGGTCGCCGGCAAACTTCGTCCGGCCGTGGCGCGCGCCTGAGGGCTCCTCCGATGCTGCTAGGATGGGGAAAAGAAAGATGATGGCGTCCCACAGCTGATGGAATGCTCCGATGAGGCCGGGAGGTCCTAGAACGGCCCAGCGGCGAGGTGGACCTGGAGCAGATGTGCTTCAATGGTCAGACCTCCAGATGAGGTCTGTTCTCCTTTATTCTTGCGTAGAAAGAAAGATGGATCGAGGGCAAACTACCTCGACCCAGTTACGGGCGAAATGGGTGGTCAGGGGAGGCGGAGCGTGGCTCTCTGGCGAGTGGCGGCAGAGGATAACCTATGTCCCTATTCCTGGGTGAACTAGGGGGAATGGATGGGTGGAGAGCGCGGAGAGAAGTCTTGCGAAGGTGTAGGTGCGATCGGAAAGGGAAATGGACGATCGGAGCGTACGGAAATGGTCAGTGAAGGTCGGTGGTCGGAATCCGAAAAATCGAAAATTAGGGCAATCTAGGTGCTATCGTATCTACCTGATGGTCGCGGACGTCAGGGCTGGAGGTGCTGGTCCTCCTGAGATCTTTGCCCAGATGGAGCGATGCCTCCAGAGGCTCGAGCTCACCGATGGCGGAGCATGGCGATATGGGTCGCCGGATCTGAGGCTAACGACCTTGGTCCACGTTGCAATTAATCCCTCACGCTTGCTGTCACTTAAGGAGAAGGAAAGGAGGTCCTGGGAGCCGAAGGCAATGGCCAGAGATGAGTGAAATGGCGGCTCCAGGCCAGGTCTTATACGAGTGAAGGTCTGAGAAGATTGGAGTCTGGCGTGCAGATAGAGGCACGGATACCTAACGAGAAGATCGGGCGTGAATCGCGGGTCATGCCTCTGCAATCGGAGCCCAGGGTTTGAGAAGGTGGTGATCGGATTGTGGTATGAAAAATCGATGAAGTTTGGTCAACACGCGGATCCGGATGCAAAGTGGTCCACGGGGGAGAGTTGACCGGGGGTCAACAATCCCCCATGGACCAATCAGAATTCAGGGATTGGAAATTATTTATAAATTCAAAATAAAATAGAAAAAGATTTTATTTAAACATACTTACAACATGAAAATGTTTATTATTTTTCAAGTTATTTTTTAGTGATTTTTATTTACTTTTTTGAAAAATAAAGTAATGTATATACATAATATAATATTATATACAGGTATAAAATACCTATGTATTTTTATTTTTATTTTTATTTTTAATTTCTTATTTTTGTGCAAATACCCCAATTTTATATTTTATTTATTTACAACATAAAATTTGGGATATAAAATTATTTTTATTTAATTTTTGATGTTTATGTAAAAGGGTGAAATAAATAGGTCTAGGTACATATAGACATGGTATGTACAATATGAAGAGAGAGAAATTATTTTATTTTTTTATTTTCTTTTTCTCATTTTTATTTTATTTTTATAAATATATACAAAATAAGATAAACACATTTTTATTTTTATTTTTATGAAAATAAATTATCTACAAGAGGGAGGAATATGTACAAGGTGAATGGCCCTATCTCTCTCTACTTATTTTATTTGGCGATCAGGCCCATATTGGGCCCTCCCTTGGGTTCGGGTCACTCGATATTTATTCTAAACATCTCCTTCTTTTTTTCTTCTTTATTCTTTCATTTTTACACAAAAACATGCTAAATATTGATATTTACACAAAGCATGCATTTTGATAATTTATTATATTTACAAACATATACATGGTGTTTTGCAAAGATTTTTAGCTAAAATAAAAGAATAAAGAGTGATGAATGAGGATTCATCACCCCCCTATACTTTACTTTTGCTAGTCCCTTAGCAAACACTTATTTGAAAAAGAAGCGAAAAAGAAGAAAAAGAAAAAGAAGGGAAAGAGAATGAATCAATGCTGATTATTAAACTTGTCGGAACCTTATTTGGACTTGGGTTTAAAACTTAACAGCCTCTAAGTTCCACTAATCTATAGTCAAGACTCCTCAACAATCCAGATCAGAACAAGTCTACGAACACAAACCCTGAAGACCATGAATCTTTCCTCGTACGATGTAAGTGATATAGCTCCCCACCTCAGAAGTAGCAAAGTGAAAACCATCCCCAACAAGGTAACTCAAATGCCCTAGTCTGGCAACTCTTTCCTCGAGGAGCGGGGTATTCCCTTCTAAGTTCAAGTTCAACCGGCTCAAGAAGAGGAGGAAGAAGAGAATGGACCATGGCCAGTGTAGCCATGTATCCTTGGGAGCTCAACCAGTGTAGCTAAGTCTCCCTGCTGCAAGCTTCATGAGATGGAACATGGATAACATAAGCTTTGCTTTATTGAACTATATACATTCCGGTGGGATGATCATTTTCTCTCATACCCACCACTTTTTTGGAGTTATTGTTCTTTTTGCATTTTTTGATGTGCATATTTACAACATATCTACAAAGTGCAGCATATATACATATGAGTTTTTCCTCTTGAGCCAGTAGACTATCCCTCTTTTGAAGCATTATTGCAACCCACAACTGCTGTCATTAGACCTCATGGCTACCAGACCAAGTTGAGACGCACTTCCTTCACTATAAGAATAAGAGAGGTTCCGCCTAGAAGTACTACCTCATATGCTACCCCAAGTCAAACAAGACTACCTCCTCATCACCTCATCCATAGAGAGCTCGGTGTAAAGTGTTGGTCCAAGTAAAGCCATTGTCTGTAAGAGTCATGTGTGTGTTGTTAAGTGCTCTACTTAGGCTCATCGAGATGGCATATGATCATAGCCTAGTGGACTCAAAGAATTAAGTCAACATTGACCTGAAAAGTCTCAACCCTAAGCCCTCTAAGGTTCCTCTTAGAATTAGGTGGATTAAGATCTTAACCAAGCTCCTTTTTTCATTTAATTCCAGGCTAGTTTAAATGTCAACTATGATTCAGGAAAAACTATACAGATATTTACAAAGATGCAATGTTTACAAAATTTTTACAAATGTGCAAATTTTTTGAAAATGTTTGAAAACATGGATGTATGCATGAATGCAAGTTTTGCAAAAAATTTACACAAATTCACACAAAATTTTTGCAAACTTTTTGTTTTTCAAAACATTTTACAAAAATTTTGTATTATATACATAATTTCGATAGGAAAATATTTACAAACTATTTACACAAAAGAATTTTACAAATTTTTTTACAAATTTTTTTTACAAATAGCTATGTATGTGCAATAAAGAATTTTATTTACAAGAAAACTTTTTTATGGATTTTAAGGGTTTTTTAGCCATTTTTATTTATTAACACACTCATACAAAGTATGAGTTATGGCTAAAGTATATATGAAATATATACGACACCCCCCTATACTTAGCTCGAACGATGTCCTCAGAGTGAATCAAGAGCGACGAAGAAGACATAACTCGTGCTTAGTATAGGGAAGTGAAAAGGAAGGCTATATACAAAGACGAATGAAAGAATGGAAATGAAAGAGAAGATCTCGAGGTTTTTCCCTATACTTAGGATCAAGTAATCCTAAGTATAGCAGGATGTACACAAAGGGAAATCCGAGTGGAGAATGTACAGGGTCTACCTCCCCTATACTTAGGGTATAATATCCCGAAGTATAGGCAGCAAGACAGAGGTAGAAGAGAATCAAATGGAAATCAAAAGTCTCACACACCCCTATACTTAAGGTAAAGTGCACCCTAAGTATAACATAATCAAAGATGCAAATGGGGTGTTAGACTGAAGAATAGTGTGATATAGACAACTGGATCTATACAAGTCGGAAGAACAGTGATAATCAGGCATGAGATGCAATAGATGTGAGTCGAGAGACCACATCTCACGCAAAATGAATAGGAGCAATATCAACGACCAGCGGCTCATGATCTAGATATGGATTGAGCCGCTGCCGTTAACACGAAAGGTACTCTCAGATGACAACTCAAATATGTCGATGCTTCCATTATCGTGTACATTTCTGACCAGATAGGGTCCCTTCCATTTGCTCCGCAACTTCCCTGGAAATAATCTCAACCTGGCATCGAACAACCATACTCGTTGTCCTAGCTCAAACTGCTTGTGGCTAATATGAGAATTATGCCACTCCTTCACTCTCTCCTTGTACTGAAGGCTGCTTGAAAAGGCTGCATCACGAAGCTCCTCCAGGGCTGCTAACTCTACCCTCCTCTGATCTCCTACACTCACTGGATCCATAAGAATATCTGTGACTGCCCAAAGTGACCTATGTCTCAGCTCAACAGGTAAATGGCAGGGCTTGCCATAAACGAGGCGAAAGGGAGATGTACCCAAAGGTGTCTTGTAGGACGTTCGATATGCCCACAAGAGCGAGTCCAAAAGCTGTGACCAATTCTTTCGGTCAGGGCGAACGACCTTCTGCAGAATAGTCTTGATCTCCCTGTTCGACACTTCAGCAAGACCATTGGTCTGAGGATGATATGGTGTAGCTACTCGATGGTCTATGCTGAACTTGCTAGCAAGGGCCTTTACCTTTTCGTTGACGATATGAGACCCCCCGTCAGATATGAAAACTCTAGGAACCACAAACCGTGAAATGATATTCTTCCTCAAAAATCTGCAAACAGTCCTAGCATCTATGGTTCGGGCGGGGATGGCCTCAACTCAACGACTAACATAATCAACGGCCAGCAGAATGTACTCGAATCCCTGACTCTTAGGGAATGGACCCATGAAATCGATGCCCCATGCGTCAAAAACTTCACAGAAGTGAATGGGCTGCATCGGCATCATATCACACTGTCCACAAGTGCCCATCCTCTAACAGTCAGTGCACCTCTTCACAAACTCATCAGAGTCCTTGAAGAGGGTAGGCCACCATAGGCCGGATTGGAGCACTTTTTGTGTCGTTCTCCTCCCAGAGTGATGTCCTCCTGCCTCAAGCTTGTGGTAGTAAGTGAGGACGCTGTGGTGCTCCTCCTGAGGAATGCACCTATGCCAGACACTATCCCCTCCTTCATGAAGGACAGGATCCTCCCAATGAAAGAACTTGGCCTTCGCGAGGAAGGTCTCAAGTCGCTGCCTGGGCCAATCTTGTCGAACTTTCTTGGCAATAAGATAGTTCACAATATCGGCGTACCACGATAGAGAGGCGATAGCAAGAATCGCCTCATCTGGGAAGGCCTCACAAATAGGCTCAGCCTGCTCAGAATCCTCAAGAAACTCCAATCAGGAGAGATGATCCGCCACCACATTCTTAACTCCAGGCTTATCCTTAATCTCTATGTCAAACTCCTGGAGTAGAAGGATCCATCTGGTTAATCTGGCTTTGGCATCCTTCTTTGCCATGAGGTACCTGATAGCAGTATGATCAGTATAGATGGTCACCTTAGATCTAATGATGTAAGATCTGAACTTATCTAGGGAGAAAACTACGGCTAGCATCTCCTTCTCAGTGACGGTATAGTTCCCCTGAGCGACATCCAAAGTCCAGCTATTGTAGTGAATAGCAAAGGGGACTTCATCCCTCCTCTGTCCCAGCACGGCCCCTACGACAAAATCAGAGGCATCCGTCATGATCTCGAATGGGAGAGACCAATCAAGCGGTTGGAGAACAAGAGCCTCTACAACTAGACTCTTGAGAGTCTCAAATGACACTAGACACTTATCATCCACAATGAACTCGGTGTCTTTCGTCAGCAGATCAGTCAACGGTCGGGCAATCCTGCTGAAATCATGAATGAATCATCGGTAGAAACCGACATGCCCCAGAAAAGACCGTAACTACCGCAAGTTGGACGGTGGACTGAGTTTCCTAATGATATCCACCTTGGTCGGATCAACCTCCATGCCCCTGTTGGAGATGATATGGCCAAGCACCGTCCCTTGAGTCACCATGAAGTGACTCTTCTCCCATGAAAGCACAAGGTGAACCTCTATGCATCGCTGGAGGACGTGATCTAGGTAGTCAAGACAAGCATCGAACCCATCGTCGTAGACCAAAAAGTCATCCATGAAGACCTCCAAGCACTAACCCACCATGTCCGAAAAGATGGACAACATGAACCTTTGGAAAGGTCACCGGAGCGTTGCACAATCCAAAGGGTATCCGTCTGAAAGCATATTTCCCAAAGGGACATGTGAAGGTAGTCTTGTCCTGGTCTTCAGGCGCAGTGGCCACCTGATTGTATCCGGAGTACCCGTCCAAGAAACAGTAATGGCTCTTCCCTGTCAGCCTCTCTATAATCTGATCAATAAAAGGCAGCGGGAAATGATCCTTCTTGGTGGCCTGGTTCAATCGTCTGTAGTCCACACAAACCCGCTAAGAAGTGGGTACCCGGGTAGCGATCTCCTCTCCAGACTCACTGGCAACTGTGGTGATGCACGTCTTCTTGGGCACCACATGCAATAGACTGACCCACTTGGAGTCGGAGATGGGGTAGATAAAATCGGTGCTCTACCATTTCGAGATCTCCTCCATGGCAACATCTCGAAGGTTCGGGTTCAGCCGCCGCTGGAACTCACGTGACGTCTTCGCGTCCTCCTCGATATAGATATGGTGGGAGCACACGACCGGACTTATCCCCTGGATATCGGCTACGCTCCATCCAATCACCTTACAGTTCTTTTCAAGAACCCCCATCAGACGGTATTCATCCTCTCCAGTCAAATCCGCTGAGATAATGACTGGGTACATCTCATGCTCACCGGCAAGGAACCTATACTTCAGCGATGAAGGCAAAGGCTTCAGCTCTGGAAAACTTGGTGCTGGCGGATCTGGACTCTAAAAAGTCTGAGTGAATGCGACCAAATCTGCATGGGAGAATGAGAACTCTCGCTGACTATCTGAATCTGACGAAGACTGCTCGGCTGGTGTATCTCTACTCTGCATGGAATCAATTTCCACCCTAGTTGTAGGCTCTATGAAAGTTAGACAAGGAATCAAATCATCAAACTCTGCCCAGTCTTTATCTGACTCTGAGGGATCTGTATCAATATCACAAGAAAAATCTGCCTCACAATCGGGAATCGACTCTGCTACCTGAGATGTATCATGGACGAGGAATACGCTCTCCAAGCTCTCCCCTGCTGGCGTCTGTGCATCAGTGAACTCTGAAGGTGAGAGGATGGCATGTGCTGTTGGATCTGCCCAAACTGCCTCGTCATTTGTAATCGCAAAATCGCAGTCCTGGGGGATGTCTCGCCCTACCTCTGTCATCTGATCTGAATCTGAATGCGGCTCTGAGCAAGTGGAATCTCTGGCTCTAGTCTCCTCGATCGTCTCTATTTGTATACTCCCACCCTCGACGCGAAAGTATACCTTCCCGCTATCATGGACGGACACTGCCTTTGCTGTGGCCAAGAACGGGCGTCCTAAAATGATGGGGGTATCAGTCAAGGACTCAGGGATCTACATGTCCAACATAACGAAGTCCACAGGTAATTTCAAGCCCTGAATCGTGACGACAACGTCCTTTAGCAACCCCTTCGGCCTCTTGACAGATCGATCAGCAAACTGAAGGACCGTCCTGCTCTGTCGTAGAGGGCCTAACTCAAAGCGGTCGAGCAAGTCTGTCGGAAGTAGGTTGATTGAAGACTGGCTGTCTAATAGAGTACGATCGAACCTCCGCTTCTGAATATGGCATTTGACATAAGGGGATCCTGCATCTGGCCTCTTGGCTGGCAGATGGTTATGGATCGCATAGCATGTGGCGCGAGTGAGCACATGGATCTCTGACTGATGGTTCCGCCTCTTCCTCCGAACTGTGGTCCTATCTCTGAGGGATCTCTGGAAGAGAGGTATGTGCTCCAAGGCCTCCTGTAGAGTCAGTTGTATGTGAAATCGATCCATCAACTGTTGGTTGAACTCTAGGTGGTGGGACTTTTTCTGATTTTCTTTTTTAGGTCCCTTAGCCAAGCAGAGTGCTTGGGGAAAGGGGACGGTTGGGTCCTTCTCAGATGAAGGACTAGGATCAGGTCTGGGCTGCTCAGGCAAGGAAGAATCCAACATACATAATCAATCAACACATGTGGATCCGAAAATAACAAACCCTTTCCTTTATTCACAAAAGTGTCCTGAGGTACATGAACTGAATGAAAAATAACAGGATTAGCAGAACTAGAAATGGTGGCCTCGGCACCACCCTCGGCATCTGGACTCGTGGCATCAGTACCGTGCTCTGGCTCAGCAACTAGTATGGTGGCATCAGTACCACCTCCTCCATCTGGTGAAGCGACGGCCTCAGTACCATTGGCTGGATCAACGTCCACGGTGGCATCAGCACCACCGTCATCATCATGTGTATGAGCAGCATCAGCACTGCTCTCCTCCTCGTCTAGCGCTCCTGAAGTGGCATGGGGTCGTCGCTCAGACGAGGCGCCGCCTGCTGGCATCCTACCGCTCCTAAGTGTAACAAAATCAGCATCAAAAATATATGCAGTAATATCTCCAAGGGAATCACTAGGAGTGGTGGTCTTTGTGAACTCTACCTGCTCAGACTTTCTCTTGAGGTTGTTCGGGTTCGGCTCTATCTGTGCAGGAATGGCGGCCTTCCCCTTCACTATCTCTCTCATCTCCTGTCTGAACTCGTCCATCTCCCATCGGAAGGTATCCTGCTAATCGGAGATGAGGCAGGCTAGGACGTCTAAGGCTGGGTTCTCATAGGAGGGCCCCTGAGAACCTGACGGGTGGCCTCGCTGGTGATGAGGCTGTTGCTGATGATGAGAGAGATAAGGGGGTTGTGAGTGATACTGCTGAGGCTGCCTCCAAGACTGTCCCTGCTGGTAGGGATGAGGATTGTGCTGCTGGTAACTCTGCTATGGCTGGTGGTGTGACGGGAACTAGGGCTGTTGCTAGTGACTATCTTGTTTCTAGCCGTACTGGCCACCCTGAACTGGAGGCTACTACTGGGAACTAGTGCCTCCGGGCGACCAATGGAATCCGGGATGGTCTCGTCAGATACCGGGCTGGGGTCGGTCGTACCATATCCCGTTGACATCCATCAACGGCTCCTGCTTGTAGGTGGGTGGGGGGAGTACTGTTAGGGGCTGGTCAGGCTGGTACACCACCATCTGGCTGTCTTGAGATGGTGGCGGCTGAACGTACTGCTGCTGCAGCTGTTGCTGATACAGCTCCGCCTAAACATGATGGACATGTCAGTACTGGGCGGAGGGATGGGTACTGCTGCTGCTGCTGCCTGGGTCTGCCCGTGACCTAAGACGGGGCTGAGAAGCCGTCTGTGCCTCCTGGAGACACATGATATGTGTCTTTAGGTCACTCGGTGTCTATGCCATCTGATCTATCTGTGTCATACCCTTGCACTGCTTCTTCTCGATCAACTCGATCCGGTCCAACTTCTCGCTGATAATGCCCATGTCGGCGGCTGTCGACTCTGCCTGTGTTGTTGCCGCTTACAAAATAGAGGGACCGGCATCGACCCGTGCTATCCTCTGATAGGACACGGCCTGTGGCTGGGGCATCCCTATGTATAGAGGCGGGTCTGTGACATCACCATGTAGTTCTTGGCCATCTCCTCGTAGATGGCCCAAACATGTTCCTCATCTTTGGCAAAATACGATCCTCCATAGGATACATTCACCAACCCCTGTATCTCGGGTGTAAGTCCGCAGAAAAAGCTCTGAACTAGGTTCGGCTTCGAGATATCAAGGTGCGGGCATCTGTCGGTAAGCTCCCTGAATCGGTCCCATACCTCGTGAAACTGCTCATTGGAGAGCATGGAGAAGTTGCTGATCAGGGCCCTCGCTGCATTGGTCCGGTCGAGTGGATCCGGTCGAGTGGATAATATTTGTTGAGGTACTCGTTCCGGAGCGGCTCCCATGTCATCACAAATCTCCCTAAATGCTTCAGTCAGTTGGCTGCTCTATCAATGACGGAGAAGGGAAATGCCATCATTTTGATGGTGTCCTTGTCCAGTAGCGATCGTGGACAGGGCTACAGATCATCTCAAACTCCTGGAGATGAATATGTGGCTCCTCGGTGGCGAGTCCGTGAAAGCGGGGAAGCAACTAAATAGTCTGTGGCAGGAACTTGAAGTCTCCCGCTATGGCCGGCAACACGATCCATCTGTGGGTTAGAGTTGCACCAGGGTTGTGCAACTCTCTCATCGGGCAGGCTCCTGCTGCTGGCTGAGCTGGTTGTACTGGCTGCTCTCCCTTAGGTATGTCTCCTCCACCGGATCTACGCTGCTCGCGGTCTAATATCATATGCTCCATCTCCTGGCGCATCTCCATCATGAAAGCTTCCTGCTCACGTATCTGTCTTTGCATCATCTCCAAGGAAGCTATCAGGGTGTTGTTGATCGCACCCTGGTCCAAAACATATGTCTGCTCGGCTCTGGGTCCCTCGGTGCAGTCCTCGCTGCTGGCCATGGTCTCTGCAAAGGCAAAAGACCCAAACTCATGTGCCGAAATATCATCTGACTGCTGCTCTCTCTGATCAGGCACCTCAGGACTATAAGAAGAAGGGTGGTCGGGGGGTAACAGGATGGAAGCGAACTCGTATTCGGAGAACGGGTCTCGGCTCTCGTGAACCAACCTAGATGAGCGGGCCGGAGTGCTCGAAAGCGGTGCAACCAGAGGCTGCCTAAGGGACCTCCGACACATCATCTTGATCTGGTGAGTCAGGCGGATGAGATCTGGAAAGCAAACAGGATGGTCAAGCAATACCCCCAAATTTACCAACGGAACGCGAGCTGATGACCGCAAGAGTTCAGTCTTTTATCTTGTCTTTTTTATTTTGGTGATAAGACAGTCTATCAGAGTGATTAGCAAGCTGTTAGGAATCCAACGCCCCCAGCAGACTGTCCCGATCCCAAACTAGATCTTTCCCATCCAGTACAAGCCGCGAACCGTTTATCGGCTACCTGATCAACTCGCTCTGTTAAGGATATCGCGGCACGCTTTACCGGAGACCGGAGCGATCCTTACTGGAGAACGACTAGCCCAGAAGCAGTAGTCTGAAGAGGGGTCAGATGTGGCTCTATCCTAGTGTACGGGTCACTCTCTCGCCCAATCAAACCATCCAATGAGGGGATTACTCTCCCAATACAAGCTTTTTTGTGAGGCAATTTTTAGGTTCAGTTTGCTTCAGCAGTCCCAATTTTATGGTTTCTCCTTTTTAGGTATTTTTCAGAAAAAACAATCGCCTAATGAATTTTTTGGTTCTCCTGATTTTATTAAGTCCAAGAAAATAGGGGGAGAAGATGAAAAAGCTGATGCGCGGTAAAATCAATGATGCATGCTGAGTAAGAACGTGTACCTTTCCTCCAGCTCTCTACATGCAATATGATCCGTGCATAATTGAAAGACATGGATAAAATCTAACCTAAATGATGCAGCGAAAAAAATAACCTTAACAGAAATTTCTACACGAAAAGAACGGGAGCTAACGGGTCAACGGGAGGGGTCGGAGTCTGGTCTCTGATGTCGATCGGTGTCCGCCACAATGGATCCTGCCAGTGTTGTATACAGCCTCTAACGACACGTGACCACTCGAGTGACTAGGTTAGCTTTTTATTAATTAATTAATTAATTAGGTCCAAATAAAAGGTCTATAGGAACAGGTAGTCTAATTAGGCTGGGGTCCAAATCAATTACGTCACAGATCAAATAAAAATTCCTAAGCTAAGGCTAAATCCTCGAGAAACAAAATAAAAGAAAAGGCCGTAAAAATAAAACCGACGGAAAACTGCGGTGGGGTCCCCGAGCACACTGGTGCTCAGCGAAATAGACCCCAACAATCCACAAATCTGAGAGTCCTGGCTGGGTTGTCCATGTATTATTACAATAATATAGTACTGAAAATAAAAACTAAATCTAAGCTACACTACGCTCCCGGGCACTTCTGTTCCTTCCCGTGCGCTCTCCTGCAGCTTCGTACATAAGGGAGTCGCCTCTGATCCCTGCAGTTGCGTCGGCTTTCCAAAGAAAGCTGCCTCGGTCGTCGGGCCCTCGCAAGGAAAATAGACAGAAATGCATCAAACCACAGTTTTTATAATAAAGAAAATAAAAGAAAATATATGTAAAATGGAAATAAAAATAAATAAAATAAAAAACAAACAAAAACAAAAGAAAAGAAAAAAAACGAAAAAGTTGCGAAAAGCTGCGAAAGAAATGAAAAGCCGTGGAAAAAGCCGCAAAGCTAAAAACCGAAAACAAATAGCGACTACTAAGCCGTGCTCCCCAGCAATGACGCCATTCTGATGACCGAGAAAATCATGATCCGAGTAAAGGTAAAAATACAGGTCGTTGCGACCCGAACCTCGAAGCTCAGTCAATCAAGAAAAGAAGACCACCAAATAAAATAATCAATCAATAAAATCGAATAATAGTCTCGCTATTTTATTTAACCTGGTATAGCGACCAGGGTCGAACTCAAGGAGCACAGATTAGCTTAAAAAGCCTACGAAGTAGTCGAAAATCAAAAATAATAGGAGAAAATATTTTTGGTGGATTTTATGGGTTTTTAAATTTTTTGTGATTTTTAATTATGAAGAAAATATAAAAGCAAAGCCAAAAAGTCACAATCAAGTAATTATTTAACACCACAAAAAGAATCAGAAAATTACAATATAATATTTTTGGGTTTTTTTAATTTTTCAAGTGTTTTTGATAATTTTCTCAGTTTTTTATAATTTTTTGGTTGATTTTATAAAAATGAAATAAAACAAAAAATAGAGACTACTGTGCAGCCATATTTGAAAGGCTATTCAAAAATACGAATATAGCATCTAAAAATCTGGAGATAATTTAATGAAACTATAAATTAAATCCTAACTACAGAAGAAGAAATTACATTTTTGAATTTTTTAGAATTTTTAGTGATTTTTATAAGTTTTTTAGGGTTTTTCACATTTTAAGGTTTTTGTAAGTCCAAATCAAACAAAATTTTGATAGAAGTAAGAACACACAAAAATCAACAAATCCCCAATTTTTTATAATTTTTGGAGATTTTTTAATATTTTTAGTTGATTTTTAAATTGAAATAGCAGCAAAAATGAGGGTTTTTGAATTTTTAAAAATAGAAAATCAAAACAAAACTGTCCCAAAAAATCATTGAAATTTTTACATAGTGGCAAGGGCCACGTAACCAAATTTCAAGAGATTTGGGGTTGATTTGATATTTTATTCAACTAATAGAAGAGGCACAGCACACAAGGACCTAGATGTAAAGAAAACAAGTTTCAAGGGCTTAAATGTAACACGTGCCAAAAACGTAGGGGGCTCAATGCAATTTTCGCTTTAAATTCAGCACATGTTCTAATCCAGCACGCACAGGGGCATAAATGCAATTATTGAAATTAAAACTTCAAACCATAGCATTCAATAAAACCAAGCCATATACATGCAAATAACCTAAAAACTCACGTGACGAAACACGTGCACCACAAATAGAGGGACTAAAATGCAAATACTAAAAGACTGAGGTCCAAAGTGTAATTTATCCAAATTAAAAACAACTACGTAAAAATTACAGGACTCCGAAGGAAATGCAAAACTAAGAAGGGCCTAAGTGAAATTTACCCTTATTATTAAGATCCAACGGTCGAGTGAGGTCCACTCATGATCGGACGGTGGTGGATGGTTAGTACCCCTTCGGCGATCAACGTCCCGGATCAGATCCTCAGATGGATCGGACATCTACGAGCCTCCCGCAGATGGATGACAGAGATCAGAACTGGCGGATGAGCTCGATCGGACGGCAGAGAAGCTCCTTGGAAGAACTGGTCACCGGCGAACTTCGTCCGACCGTGGCACGCGCCTGAGGGCTCCTCCGAGGCTACTAGGATGGGGAAAAGAAAGCTGATGGCGCCCCGCAGCTGATGAAATGCTCCGATGAGGCCGGGAACTCCTAGAACGGCCCAGCGGCGAGGTGGACCTGGAGCAACTGTGCTTCAATGGTCAGCCCTCCACATGAGGTTCGTTCTCCTTCGTTTCAGCACAGAAAGAAAGATGGGTCGAGGGAAAACTGCCTCGACCCGGTTACAGGCGAAATGGGTGGTCAGGGGAGGTGGAGCGTAGCTCTCCGGCGAGCGGTGGCGGAGGAGAACCTAAGTCCCTTTTCCTGGGCGAACTAGGGGGAATGGATGGGTGAGAACACAGAGAGAAGTCTCGCGAAGGTGTAGGTGCGGTCGGAAGGGGAAATGGACGATCGGAGCTTACGGAAATGGTCAGTGAAGGTTGGCGGTCGGAATCCGAAAAATCAAAAATTAGGGCAATCTAGGTGCTATCAGATCTACCACATGGTCGCAGACGTCTAGGCTGGAGGTATTGGTCCTCCTGAGATCTTTGCCTCGATGGAGCGATGCCTCCAAAGGCTCAAGCTCGCCGGTGGCGGAGCACGGCGATGTGGGTCGCCGGATCTGAGGCTAACGACCTTGGTCCTCGCTGCAATCAATCCCTCACGCTTGTTGTCACTCAAGGAGAAGGAAAGGAGGTCCTGGGACCAAAGGCAATGGCCGGAGAGGAGTGAAATGGCGGCTCCAGGTCAGGTCTTATACGAGTGAAGGTCCGAGAAGATTGGAGTCGGGCACGCAGATCGAGGCACGGATACCTAACAAGAAGATCGGGCGTGAATCGTGGGTCATGCCTCTGCAATCGGAGCCTAGGGTTTGAGAATATGGTGATCGGATCGCGGCGCGAAAAATCCACGAAAACGGGTCAGCACGCGTATCCGGATGCAAAGTGGTCAAGGGGGGAGAGTTGACCCCGTGGACCAATCAGAATTCAGGGATTGGAAATTATTTGTAAATTCTAAATAAAATAAAAAAGATTTTATTTAAAAATATTTACAACATGAAAAATGTTTTCTATTTTTCAATTTTTTTTAGTGATTTTTATTTATTTTTTTAAAAATTAAATTAATGTATATACATAATATAATATTATATACAGGTATAAAATACCTATGTATTTTTATTTTTATTTTTAGTTTCTTGTTTTTGTACCAATACCCCAATTTTATATTTTGTTTATTTACAACATAAAATTTGGGATATAAAATAATTTTTATTTAATGTTTATTTTTATGTACAAGGGTGAAATAAATAGGTCTAGGTACATATACACATGGTATGTACAATATGAAAAGAGAGAAATTATTTTATTTTTGTTTTTATTTTCTTTTTCTCAGTTTTATTTTATTTTTATAAATATATACAAAATAGAGAAACACATTTTTATTTTTATTTTTTTGAAAATTAATTATCTACAAGAGGGAGGAATATATACAAGGTGAATGGCCCTATCTCTCTCTACTTATTTTATTTGGCGATCAGGCCCATAATGGGCCCTCCCTTTGGTTCGGGTCACTCAATACTTATTCTAAACATCTTCTTTTTCTTTCTTCTTTATTCTTTTATTTTTGCACAAAAACATGCTAAATATTGATATTTGCACAAAGCATGCATTTTGATAATTTATTATATTTACAAACATATACATGGTGTTTTGCAAAGATTTTTAGCTAAAATAAAAGAACAAAGAGTGATGAATGAGGATTCATCACCCACCGTCATGGTGCACAGATGAAAGGTATTGTCTTATCATCATAGTTTAAAATGTAATTTTTATAAAATTTTTTATTTATTTTATATTTTTGTAGGTGGGTGGATTTTGTGATGCATTCATTAAAGATTCTGAGTTGGAAGGAGGTAGATGACGAGAAAGGTAAAACTGTCGAAAATAGAAGATTAGATCAACTATTGGCTCCAAAAGCCACAATCAGAATAGAGTAGAACGGGTAATTTCTTTTAAAAATTATATTTTAAAAACTATTTTATTATATTTTAATTATGTTATTATTATTTATCTTTATTTTTCTAGCGGCTATGTTGGAAAGAGAACCCTCATTTCAGGATTGATGGTCTACGTCCCACATGAGTGGGAAAGAGAGAGTGTCCCAATGATCCACTCCTAAAGCAGGAGAATTGGGGTTAGTCTTTATATTTTAAATCAATTTGATAAATATATTTTACAAAAAAATTCTTATATTTTTTCAGCTTGTATTCCATGATAGTTATTTGGCCCTATCTGTATAAAAATGGAGTGGGACTCCTGGAGACCAACCACCATTTGGTAAAGCTATTTGAAAATAGGTATAGAAAAATATTAATATATTTTATTAAAATTTTAAATATATATACTTATTACACAGTGATAATTTTAATAGGTGTTGGAGGAGAGGGATGTTGTGCCAAATCAAAAGTAGACGCTTGGTGGTCTTTCTCCATACTATGTGGAGGAGCATCATCAATCGTATTCTGCTTATGGTCAGACATCGTATTCACAACCATAGTCATCACAACCATCATCGCGGATGGAGTCCTATATGACGATGATGGTGGAGCAGGTGACAAAGCCCCGAGAAGATTTCACAGCGTACATGTAAGTATCTCCTTAAAATGAGTAATAGTTTCATAGTTCTCTATATTCACATGCATATCTTGTACATATTTTCCTTAATATAGGTCACAATAGCATGAATCTCAATATTAGGAGATTGAATCATATGACGAGGAGGAAGAGAATGACCCGAAAGAAGAGGAATGCATGTATGCTAGGTTTAAGGAGAAGGAGAATGAGTAAAGGAAATAAAAATAGAGTTTGATTTCCAAAATATTCAGATCGAAGAAGAAATGATTTTTTTTTGTTTTTTTATTTTGTGTATAGTTGTTGAAATTCCAAGCAAGTTTTTAAATTTGTAGAAACTTTGATATTATATCCAGTTGTACTTGTAGATTATTTCAATTGTAGAACCATTAGAACTTGGTTTCGATTATGCATTTACATGTATGCATATTTATATGAACTTATATATTTAGTTTGTAGGTAAGTTCATAAATATTATGTGAGTTTGATAGGTACAAGTTAGTTGTACTTGTATAAGAGAATGCCGACTACTAGGCATTCTACATGTACATTTCTTAACACTAATAAACACCTACAATGGTTTTTTGTTATGTTTTACATGTTCGGCGGGATTTATAAACCATGCCAAACCTATATTTTTTTTCTACTCGCCAGGTTTGACGAGCACATGCGCCCGCCAAGGGCTCTCAGACTGCTCTCCCTTTTTTGTGCGGACGAGCGTTTTGGTGAGCCCAAATGTACATGCCTAGATGGCAGGCGAGCACCTGGCGTACATAGGTGCTCGCCCGCATGTCCTTGCGACAGGGCTATCCATGAGCACACATCTGACAAGCACATGTGCTCACCTGACATTTGGACGTGAACAAAGTGTGCACATAGCATGCACATGATGAGCCATCACGTGCACGCCAATCACGCCTTTTTTGTAGTGAACACACTACATATAACCACTCTTACACTATATTTTATTCATTATACACACCTGAAATAAATAAATAATCAACATGAAACTTTTACATAAAAACACAGAAAAATAAAAAAATTCATATAAAAATAATGTATAGTGTGACTGGGATATGATGGAAAAGCCACAAAGAAAACTTCAATGATCAATATCCCCTCCATATAAATTTTAAATTCACCAAACTCACCTTTATTGTTCTTAAAAATAATTTATCTATCTAATGAAGGTGGTTTCATTAAAAATGGAGCAAATATACAAAAGTTAGATTTTTTGGTCCCATTTTACTATATACCTACACATTTTACTCATTTAATTTATTATTTATAATTTTACCCATTTATTATTTTTAAATACATGTAAATATTATGTAAAACATATAAAAGATATAAACATAAAATAAAAGCATTAAAAATACATTAAAATAAATAATATATTAACATATATAGGTATTTGTACCTATAATGTATAGATCCATAATTATTTAAGTGTACAAATAAAATCATAAAAAGAAAATAAAAATTTGTAATTATGTGTTCAATTATACTATAAATAAAATAAAAATATGTAATAAGATAGTAGTTACTAATACAAAAAAATAAAATGCATATAACATAGGTTTAAATACCTATAATCGCACTTGTAAAATTTAACATATAATAAATAGGTCGATACAAATAAATAAAAATCACTTGAATTAGTACATAAAATAAGGAACTACTTTCATGTTTTAAGTTTTATTTAATAAAATCATTTTCTATTTTATTTTACTTTTCTTTCTATTTTCATTTTTATTTTGTCTTTTAACAACTAACGTGGATCAATGAGGAGGCGGTGCCAGTTGATCCCAGTCAACTGCCCTGTCCCCTCTATGGATCAGCCAATGTTATGCATTTAACTCTTTTCGCCGAATTTTGGGGCTTCAATCAAGCCCAATCGTTTCTTGATTCCTTCATGAAAATCCTTTGCGTGAAAACCCTAATTGAAGACCTTTTGTTGAGCAGTCGGTATATATATATACTGCTTCGTCATTTTTGAATATTTAAATTGTTTCTCTCAGTCGTAACACCTAAATCTCTCTCTGGAGCGTGACAGGAGGAGTTACCACATTTATTCCAAGCGTGGAGAAGGCGGAGGTGGCGTAAATCAGTCCATCACTGGAGCATCTCTGACTGTTCTCTACTCCCGACCACATCAGGTAGGTGAGTTGTTTTCTTTTTGTTCTTTCGATTCCTAGGAGTAGCAATAGGGTAGTCTTGCATTTTATTTCGTTTAATTTTGCTTTGATTCACCTAAAAACTAAAAATCATAGTTCATTAAAGCTCTATTCTTTAGCCTCTATTTATTCGTTCCCAACCGTCGACCACCCTCTGATCATCCTCACACCTTGGCCCCTCCATCATCTTTCATTTCAATCCATTATCCACCCTTGATCTCGCATAGATCAGAGAGATCAATGCTCTCTCTTCACCTTTAACCAGAGCACCTTCGTCGCACCCATTCTCCCTTCTTTTTTAGCATCTAACGTGTCAAGGAGCATCACCCTCGACCCTGGAGTGTTCTTGTCCAAAAAAGAACCGAATAGACCCTTTCGCAGGGCGTGATTGAAACCATAACATGAGCTCCATGTCCTCATGCTTCTAGACCTCCATAGTTGAGGTCTGGACCTATTTGATACGTTAGATCGTTGTGAAGCCGAGCAAGGATCATTTTGAGCATGCTAGTAGCCAGGGAGACCCAAGGAACCAAGAGATACCTCGGATCGAAGCTTGCCCATGCGAGGCTTCGTCTCAATTCTTCAAGGTCACCTCCTAACCATTAGATGAATAACAAGCCCCCACGTGTACAACAACTGTTGGATTGATCGCCCTAACACCGTCATATCAAGCACCGAGATCTAATCTCGACTGCTCATTAGCGAAGCGTCATCCACTATCCGTCATACGCTACGTGGATAAGTGATTGCATCCCAGCCGTCTGCCAACATGCGTTTGGGGGTATATTTTTAGCTACCCCCCCTCGTGTTTTTACATTTATTATTTATATTTAAACTTTTTTGCCATTGTAATAGTTTTGAAATATTTTCATATTGGACCCCAGACTTCATTAATATTGCATTATAGTCATGTGTCACGTCACTTCATGTGCATGTACACATAAGGGAGATGGCATTTTACATGCCCCCCGTGTGTTTTATGTTATTATTTGGTCCAGAAACTTTGAATATCATTATAAATATTTTTGTATAAATTCATGCTTGGACATGTTATTCTATTTATTTACATTTATACCCCATACAACATGTATTGTATCTTTCTTGTGCAAAAAATGCATGAATGCCTCTGGATTTTATTGGTGACTAAATTCTCTAAAACTTCATAGAAATTGCAACAAGGTCCCTATATTGTTAATTCAATTTTGTACTTGTATTTTGATTATTAAAAATATCATTTTAAATCTAAAATCTATAGGAAAATTATCTTCAGTGCCCGGAGCCTTATTTTATCACATATATTTTGCTAAAGGCAATTAAATTATTTTCTTATTATAAAAATTAAAAAACATTGCATTTTCTCCTATCTAGTATTTAAAAACACATAAAAATTATAAAATATTTTGAAAATTTCCGGAAAAAAATTCATGTCTATCTATTAGCTATTCTTTTTATTTTCTGACCAAGTATTTTTCGCAAAATATTAACTAAAACTCCTAAAAATAGAAAAACATAAAAACTTTATAGAAATTCTAAAAAGTCATAGAAAATCACAAAAAAATGTTTTAAGTTTTTAAATTTTTTACATTATATAATTTTTAAGAAAATTGAAATTGAGCTCAATCTGAATTGATAAATATTTATTAAGCCCATTTCAAATTCTTGGATTTTGGTTTTCTTCATTTTCTATAGTTCTTTACTTAAAAATCCATAAAAATCTCAAAAAGTATCCAAAAATCAATAAAAATAGAGAAAAAATGAAAACCCAAAAACATTTTATTTCTGAAACTTTAAGTGTATTTACTATATTTTAAAATTCTAAAAAAATATATTTTCTATACTTTTACATATAATATATTTAATATATCTAGAATTAAAATTAAAAATTTGCAAAAAGTATAAAAAAATAAATAAATCTATAAATAAAACCCGCAAAAACCTTTAAAATTTTAAAAATGCATAAATCCCTAAGTAGTCTATTCACTTTTGCTCTACCTCGTGTACTTCTTGTGGTTCGACCCCTACTACTTGTCTATTGTACATATTTTTGTAGGGTATAATAAGTTTTAGCTCACTTCTTTACATTGCTTGATCATCATTGTGAGTTAATTGTTGATCGATTCGCTTGAGTTGAGACCGAGAACCGAGAGACGGTGGATACAATGATTTTCGGATCCAACTTGTCGGACACCACATGCTCCTCCAAGATCGAACATTATTTACATTGATGAGAGCAATTCATCAACACCACCAAGGCTTGCTGATGGTTGGGCCCAACCTGTTGTCCATCAATCACTTATTGTCAGACCTTGGCGTCAAGTAGTGGGCGGTCCTCAGCGGAAAAGGAGTCATACTTCTCCGTGCAGATCTTTTTGTAGTGTTCATGCATGTTAAAGACATATTTTAGCAAAATACACTTAAAGTTTCTATTCAACAATTAAAAGGTTGTGAACATCCAAGAAGCACTCACCGTCACAGCCTGGTCTTCTTGTGTGGACCACTGATCGGCCTGCATGTGGGTTTTCTTTGACCATTCCGTAAATGTTGGCTCATGTTGTTCAATCGCATGTTGTCACAAAGATAGAAATTAACAATCAAGTTAGATTCGAAATTATGATGAATACGTAACAATTCAGCCTTCACTACCACAAAGCTCTTGGCACCGCTATTAGATTTGATATTTTGCTTCCATGTATTGGTCCTTCTTGAAAGAGAACACATCCTAAAATTCTTATAAGCAGATAGGTCACAGTATCGACACCATCTGTTAGGAAGAAGATACTATAAGGATGTCAAATACTATATGAGAAATAGCAATGATCATATTAATACTTAACACCTCTTAAGAGTGCACCAAGATGGGAAGAATTCCTTCACCTTGTCCCAATTAATATCCCCATCCAGCTTGGCCAATGCGGCCTTTCTAGCCATGTAAACGCTATCTGAAATATTGCTACTGGCCAAGTGAGTAAAAAGGGATACAGAACATATCTCAAGTGTACTTGGGGCGGATGTCACATGTGTTCTGCATTTGAAAAGTATTTTTATCATACATATATGAATCAACGGAACTGTCAAACAGATACGGATAAATTTACTCACATAGACACCGCCCACGATCCTCTACTAGTCAGACGGACTCATACGAGTCCACTTGTAGTCCTCTCAATCATGAAACCTCTTCCAGGCCTTGCACAACTCCTTTGCTACATTATGTTGATCCTTAAGTGTATAACTGCATCATTTAACTTCATTGCAGAAGTTTGATAGAGTACACTAGAAATATATGTAAATTCAGAAATATAAGGAAGAGATACCCATCCGGCGGGAGCTCTGAGAAGCAACGTGGGGTTGGGACCATAGTTGGGGAGGTGGTAGGATGAGTCATGGCACGGGTGTCGCAAACATCCTCCACATCTGGCATCAACTCGTCCTCATGGTGTGAAGACTACAGAGTAGGTTGATGTCCATCATAAGGAGATGGACGGGTCAGATTAGGCACCACATTTTAGAGCATATGCAGGCACCTTCATCCTAAGAGAGATGATGTTCTGAACAAATGCACTCGTCTCTGGGTCCAATAATCTGCCAACTATAAGAGGAAATCAACACCATAACATATCGAGACATATTTATAAAATAACAATAATAATGTCAATTTAAAATTAAATATGGGACCTTTATAAAAAATATTTATTACTGTCATGATGGAATGGAGATACTCGGCCGCCATCTCGAGAACCCTGCTATAGCCGCCTCCTCTCGTGACCGCCATCATTGCAGTGAATACAATTTAGGAATTTAGCATTGGATAATAAAATCAATGAAGAAAAAATAAAAGTTTAATAAGAGTTGAGGTTCTTAGACTTCACTAACCCATCAACAAGGGAGTAATAAAATTTAATGTGGATGTTCTTGTTTAGAAATCAATAAGCTCGTTGAAACTTGACCTTCTTCTATGATGGCGCTGGTGTCAATGTACATATGAATCATCCATTTTAATATATTTATGAGGTCATCTCTTTTTCATTTTTACCCATTTGAGGCATGTAGCATATCTACTTAATTTGAGAAGTTAAGACAAAGGGTCCAAACCTTCTTATATATCTACCGGAAATAAACTCAACTATATCAAGTTGTGAGTCTACGCCAACCTCTTGTTGTGTATCAAACCGGTCACAACAAAATAAGTAGAGGTGATTTGGTGCAGCCATGTTATACTCCAATTCAACCACCTCTTGGAGAATCCCATAATATCGTAAGCTATCCTTGTCATAATAAGAACCTGATACTATAACACCTGAATTACATGTGGACAACCCTTTATCCCCATCCGACGAGTGAAATCTTGATCCATTAGCATAGGAATCGTTAAACGATGTAATTTAGACCCAAAGCAAAGTCCTTTAACATTTTTAATTTCTCATCAATCAAATCCAATGATCCATTAGAGTAGAACACGTTAAACGATTTCACTGTGTACTTTGGATCTAAAGCGAAGTCCTGTAACATTTTCGACTTCCCATCATTCAGGTCCAACACGATCTCTAAACCACCCTACAAATGTCTTTCAAAACTCTTAAATTACCTCTCTTTCAGTGAACGTTGGATTATCTCTCGATATTTGGTTCCTATACTTTCTGCATTATAAAAAAATACATTATGATTTTACAATATATAGGTGTCAACTTTCCGAAAATACGTACTCAGCATATAGCAAAACTTCCTCTGTATTGTATAGAACATATATCTCTACTGCTTCATTATTACGACAAGTCATCATACGAGTTCTTCCCTTTCTAAATGGCTCCCCAATCGGATTAGACATAAAAAGGCAGATATCGACTTATATGGTTGGAACTTCATTACATGGAAGGCGATTATGAATGGTTTTGATATCCTCAAGTAGTTATATCACGCAAAAGTTTGCAACTTCCTCCATGATGTATTGTGCACTTATGGACCCTTCGACCTTGTTCTTGTTCCAAACCTTACGTTTCAGAAAGAACATATACCTATACAGACCCACCCATTAGAAAAACAATATTTAATAATTGATAATGATATGTATTTAGTTATATCTCATAAAAGGGTACATCAAGCGATATTTAACCTATTTTCCAACCTTAGCCTTGTAAGACAAGTGTACCATGAGGTGCTCCATTGAATCAAAGAATGACGATGGAAAATTTTTCTCTAGATTGCATAGAAGGATCAACTTTTTTTCTAAGGTCGTCGTGTTAGGGACATTGATCTTCAATGAACAAATGCACTTGAAGAAGTTGTTGAGCTCTGTCAAAATATCTACAATTGTCTTTGAGAGCAAACCCTTGAATGCAATCGGTAACAACTGCTACATGAAAGCATAACAATCATGACTCTTCATAGTCTTAAAACAATACTTATTTTGATCAACTAATTTCATAATGTTCAAAACATAGCCATTTGAAAATCTCAGTTCTTAGGCACGTGCACACACTTCCTTACTTGGTCTTTGCTTAGCATGTATTTTGTAATTGGCATGTTAAAAGAACCATATGCATGTTCTACCAAAGACAAACCTGGATGGGCACATATGTTTAGTAAATCTCTTCTTGCATCCTATGTGTCTTTTGTCTTTCCAGGAGTGCCCAATACTGTGTGAAATACATTATCAAACACATTCTTTTCTATGTGTATCACATCTAGATTATGCGTAACAAGTAGTTTTTCCCAATATGGTAACTCTCAAAAGATGATCATATTTGTCCAGTTATGATCTACCCAAAGTCGTGAACCGTATCATCAGCATGTGCCATCAACTATAATAGTCGAGCATGCAATTATGTTCTTGATAGTCTAGGTGGCGACGATGACTCCTCCACTGCATTCCTTTTTTATGTCATTTTTTGTCTTCGGTAATGGTGATCCATATGGAGGAATTATCAATGACAATCAAATAAGCATAAATTTCTGTTGTGCCAAAGTTGGAATGACTTTGTCTTCTCCATGCAATAAAGACAACTCCATAATCCATGTGTACTCCACCAAGATAGCATACCATAAGCCAGGAAATCACTAATGGTCCACATGAGTCTGACTCTCATTTGAAAATTTTTCCTTTGGACTGCATCGTAAGTCTCTTTACCAACTTCTCATAAAACCTTCAATCTTCTATTAAAGGTCATATGTAAACATCCAAAAATCTCTAGGGATGGGTCAGAGCAGGAAAAAGAAGAGAAAGAAACGTGTATGGTTTGTTACACAACCAAGAATGGTAGCTTATAAAACGTTGTAATGACGGGCCAACATGAATAATCCTTGCTTCGTCCATGCAGGTTAAATCTATCCGTTGACAATCAAATTACTACATTTCTCTTCTCTATAGTGAATTTATATGGTGAATCGATCAAGTCAATCCAGCATTGGCATAAAGATGCTCGATGGTCCCATCATATCTTTGTTCGGCAAGTCATGCCATCTCCTTTGTGGTTTCCCTACAGCAATATAGTCTATGAAGCTATAAGGCCAATGGCAAGTACCATAGTATTTTTTGTGGGGCATTTGTCTTCAAATCAATCATGTTAAGATCCTCCACAAATGTGACAACTTGTTGCATCTTAATGTTCTCCATAATACAACATATGACGATTAGGGCATGCATCAATCTGGACCTCAGAAAGACCCAATTTACTCATCATTGTCTTGACCTTATAGAAACTATCTAGTAATTCATTTTACTCAGACAACATTCTCTTCATCAACTTTATTAAGGTGTCAAAACTAGAATCTATCATGTTGTACTGATTCTTCTATTACAACAACTCAACCATAGCATATAATTGGCAAAACGTAACACAACCATACCATATTGCCTCCTTTATTTTACATAGCAAGTTCTCAAATTGCTAATTGTCTACCTCGTTCTCCTTTGATTCAGATGCCTAATTGAATTCATGTCTGACCACTTCTCTAATCATTTGGACGAACATATTATCATGACTACCACAAGTCTTAAAATTAGAGTATCTTCTTGCCATGTGCATGCCATGTCGTATAATCGTCGACAAATCCCTTTCTACACAAGTGTTCCACCATGATGTTCCTTGGCGCCTTCTTCACTAGATCACACTTCTTGTAAGGACAAATAATATTCCCTACCTGTCAACAATCTCCAGTCCATGTGCGTAAGCAAATCTAAAGAAGCCTTCCACACCATGTAGGTATATCTTGCTCATAGAACCATCAAAATCCAAACATTTATACATCCAACCATGTGCAAGGTCCTTAACCTACACTATGAGGAAATTTTGAGATACATTCATCACTTACAAAACCACCCGCCAAAAACCACACTCTCTTGCATATGCCACATTTGACTCTTACATTAGCCACATTCATCTCTTATGTACTTGTATTTAGACTTACCCACATACATCCATACGCACAAACATAAGATGGGATAAGGAAAGAACAATTTATTTTATTTTTAGTTGTGCATATCTCCGATGATTTCGATGCAAATAAGATGTCGATATTCCTTGCATGAATTATTTATTATTTGCTAAATTTTGACAACATAACCACATGCATCTCCAATATACCTCATAAATTGACCTTTTAAAGTTAAATAATGTGTGCATTAATTAACCTTTAAAAGACCAATTTCGTATATGAGAGAGTACTATGGTTATGCTACCAGAATTTAGCAAAGAATAAATCTTATAAGCAAGGAATATCGACATCATGTCTACATCGAAATCACCAAAGACTCACTTAACTCGGGACCTCCGAACTAAGGAAAGTTAATATGCATTTCGTAATATATGCAAACATTAAATCATGTATATACATGTGTTGTATATACTTGATGAGATAAGATATATGTATATTAAGATAATACATATTAACTGGGCATGTGACTCATTTGACTGATTCGCTACATTACTAAAAAAATTTATGTACATAACATGTGTCTATAGTGTATAAAATTCCCCCCTTTCAAAATGATCTCATACGGAAATGTTCAATTGAATTCCCAAATTTCAGTTATTTATATCCATACACTTACATTAGATGCATACCTCTTACATTCGTGCCAATATTGCTACATACACTCTTGCATACCCACATGCGTGCCCATATTCCTCACACACTTGCATACATGTCCAAATAATTCAATACATGATTAACTACATAGATACCCCACCATACATTTTACAACCATGCCTCAAAGACTACCCTTACATACATCCCAAAACCATCACATGGCACAATATCATGGACACACCACCATCCTCCGACCCCACCTTCTCAGCCACCACCTTACAGTGCTAATACTCTCACAGCACACCCTTATAGCTACCCCAACACCATCATAGGCCACTTTCCAACCACCATGAAGCCCTCACAACTCCCACCTCATAGCCCCACCTCACATACCATCCTCACATGAACCCCAACATCATCACACCCACGAACTAACAAGACAACACACCGCTCTTATAGCATCCATCTCATACCATCTCATAAACATCGCCTTACCCTTGTAGTCACTACATAACCTCCTCTAATAGCTAGCCCACCCTTACATAAATCCAATCATCATCCTAATAAATTCCTCGAATCATACTTGCATACCCACATTTTACCAAGGATACCCACATGCATAGCCTCCTACCCACATACATAATAATGACATACCTACATACCTCCATCCATATATGCACAACCACATACATACAAACCATCGACCTATTGCATAGCTATACATACTATAACCATAGCGATATACTTACTACCATGGTCACTAACCTCTTACATAGCTATTCTCATATACAATTACATTACTACATGCACACCCATATACCTCATACATTAACATGCATACATACATACAAATTTACCCATGATCAAGTGTCGATGGCTTATTTTCTCTTTTTTATCGTATTTATTAGATTGTTTAATTATTTTAAAATTTTTATAAGATGTTGAACTATACGAGCGAACGACACTTCTCGAATGTAACAACACTTGAGATAATTTAGTTTCGATATGGGACAACTTGTTATATTGTCCTAACATATTCTACCCCTACCTTTGTACATACAAAATAAACATCAAGAGTCACATGGTGCCATGAGGGACATTTCCTAGTTTTTAAAGCTAAGACTCTTGCAGTTGTGAAAAAATAAAAAAATATAACACATGATGGGGTCATCACTCCCCAAAAATGTATAGCACACACATCCCATTGTGTTGGGCCATACTTAATCTTGTTGGGCCATACTTAATCTAGTGGGGAAGGACACACGTGTGTGAATGGGATTCTGTGCGATTTCATGCAATCCCCTAAAATTCATTATACATGCTAGGCATATCTAACAAACACATAGTGATAGTTACTTACAGTTAAAATAGTGCTTACCTAATAAATGAGCTTATCTTAAGCATTGACATAAAGCACGTGAACATTTAAAATATTATCGGCATTACCACATACACATACACACACTAACACTCACACTTCAACACACATGCACATACAAATTGCATTTCTAATTCAAATATGACAACAAAATAACATACATACTCAAATCAAAAGAAGATTTACAAACACCTACACCTCATTTTAAAATAATACAAATTGCATTAAAGAAAAATCACATTTTAAATTCTATTTAGTTCATCATACAATAATACAATATCTCTTGGATATTTTAACAAACACCTACACCTCATTTTAAAATAACATACATACTCAAATCAAAAGAAAATTTAAATTATTAGATGAGAAAATTAAAGGACAAGAGATATACATAAGGACCATGAGGATGAGATATGGGATGAAGGTAAGGTTTCAGCCTCGTGCATCACAAAAGTGTGGAGATCAGATCAAATCCAATCTAGGTCAGTTAGCCGTACTAGTTGGCATGGCAATGGAAAACAAAATTTTAAGATGAAACCACATGGCACGGGAACCTTTCCCATATCGTTTCATCAAGATCACGTGAGTTTAGGCTTACCACATGAAGTTTGGTTGTGATCCTCGGAGCTTCTAAAGTAAGAAGATGACTGACACAAGTCCGATCCGATGAGGCATGATTATGAGTTACAAACTTCCCAAAATCTTGAACAACGGTCCAAGTAAAGAACCTCCAGATTTCGTCGCATGAAATCCGTCTTCTTCATGAGCACAAGGCATCAAACAAGACCAAGTTCCTTGAGCGATTAGTATGGCGCACAACAACATCAATGACGATTGCGATCTCCACCAAGGTTATAGAGAGAGTGGACGTGCATAGAAAGAGAGAGAGTTTGGTTAATGCAATAATTGCATTCAATTAGTGTAAAGAGGGCTAGGGTTAGCCTCTCTTGTACAACATTTTGGAAGTCCATGTATCCCAATCCATGTGCTCACACTAATCAATGCTTTAGATTGATTTATGTTTCTTTCCATGGATCCTAATCCATGTTCTTTTACTAATCAATGGTTCAGATTTATTTATGTTTTCTATCACAAAGACATAATCTGAAAATAATTTCGAAATTATAATAATTGATTGATAAATAGCTTTAATTAAAAAGAGGCTCCATCCATTTACTAAATTAGGGTGGATATTCACCATGGTTTAACAATCCATGGACGTCTACCCTGAGGAATGGAATGGGTCAAATTAATTTATCCATTATATTAATCAATTGAATAATTGAATTATCATCTAATAATTCTAAATTATTTGTGATAATTGCAATTATACCATTGACTATTGTGAATTAAATTCTTCCATCTAATATTTAATGTATATCATATTTACATTAAATAAATCTGGTTCATATTAAACTATAAATTGTGAATCTCATTGGTAATCAACTCTCTCCAAGTCTCATATCCAGGTCTAGAAGACCACTTGAAGATGTCTGATCATGTCAGACATGATATCTCATCTTCTCATTGCATCAGAATCACATTAAGATTAGTGCCCAATAATTGGATCAAGATCAGATACCCAGTCTACTGAGAGGGGTCAGTAAAATCCAAAAATATGTTTCATCACTCCCTCGGAATGGAAGTGGCATGGTATACAATCGTTTAAGATCATATCACCCTCGAGTATTCCTAACATCCGTACATCATGCTATGATTAAACCCAAAGTTCTGATCTCATTTTGGACTGTCTCCTTTAGCTCGTATCATTAAGTTTCTCATTTGATCATTGGGAGTTGGCATTGATCATATGCTTTCCAAAAGCATTTATCATACCCACAAATCATGTTTTGCTTCTAAATCGAGACAACCATCAATGGAATTTGGTTGGTACTGATATCTCATGAGTGAGCTCATGTCTTCCAATTCGGTAGTGAACCTATATGATCCCATTAAGAGAACATATTACTCACGTGCCCTTTTTTGCACACCAACTCGCCAGTGTATAGACCTTGATTAGGTCATAAACTTAATGGTCTGTCCAATGTACATGCTCAGACATATAGTAATACATCTGTCTCCATTCACAGGATGCCTGCCTATATCGTGATAGCATACGACATAGGTCTTAGCTATCTCAATCTCATTAAGTCAACTCTTTGATTTAACACATCCGACACCTTTGAATCTCTATTCTAATGTAGAGGACCTGCATTAAGAGGTTGATTGGATATCATCCTTTGGAGTGAGGATTGTCATCTCCTTCTCAGGATGGAGATCCTTTCTTGACATTCATTTGATGGTGTTAGATGAGTCCTCAATCTAACTCTTTAGATATCATCTCAATACCAGCCTCTATAATCCAATGACTGAATCAACAAGTCTATGATTATCAAGATGGTCATGGTACATAATCCTAATTGTACGAAAGGGACCTTGTTAATGCATGCATTCATTAATCTCAGACAGGAAGTGAAAATCAATAACTTTTATTAATATATAAAAGGATTATAATAACATTTATTATAGAAATAGTTCTCCCATGGCTCACATGTCCAACAATCTCCCACTAGGCCTCAGAATCATTTTAATATAATTCGTAAACCCATACTCATTACATGTCGGTCAAAAGCCTTTTCGGATAAAGGTTTGGTAAGTGGATCAGCAATGTTGTCGGTAGAAGCCACCTTGGTGATGATGATGTCACCACGCATCTGAATCTTTAGAATGATGTGGTATTTACTCTCCGTGTGCTTGCTCTTTTGATGTCATCTAGGTTCCTTCGCATAAGCTATGGCTCTTGTGCTATCACTGAGCAACGGAATGGGAGTATCTGAGGAAGCTATGCTGATGAATCTGCGATTCATCATCTTTATTCATTTATTTTAGCTTAAAATTCCTTATAAAACTCATGCATAAAACACTAACTCCATATTCTTACTAACATGCATTTGTGTGTAAATATTGTACACTTCTTATTAATTTTAACCTAAAATAAATAAAGAAAGAAAGGAAAACTAAAGAAAATGTACTGTATACAGGTTGATCTGAATCCCGAGAGAAGGTCAAGACTTGACCTGATCGACCAGGAATAAAGTAGGGGGAGATAGGGTCCTTAAGCAGAAAATCCAAAAAAATGTGTGTGTGTTGCTATAAATACTTCTCACTTATTTTGTGTATATCTGTATAAAACTGACACTAATTTATTTATGCGTTAATTGACCTCAAATCAAATAACTTTCATAAACAAAGTTGTAAATAAAAATGTGTTCTAATTAGTAAAAATAATTGCACAATTAAATCATGTACAGAATAAAAGTAACCACACTTGGAAAAAGCCACTAAGCACTAATTGAAAGATCAATTTTGGGTCCATATGAACTCAAATTGAACCAATCTACTTCCATTGGATTCCAAATTAAATTATCTTTAAAACGGTTGTGATTTCATAATTTTTGGAGTTACGAGTAAAAAGTTGATTTTCGGGGTGGTTTGTGCAATTTTCCCATGTATTTTGTAAATATTATATTTGTATATATTTGAAAATTATTCTTACTAATTTTTTAAAATAAAAAATTAAAATAAAAGTAATTATTTTTTTTAAAAAAGCTAATTTCCTCACTTACCCTTGTATATAATGTCATATATGTATATAGTATATGTATATAGTTGCTATTTTTAATTAACCACCATAAAAAATAAAAAAATAACTTTTTTTATTTCAAATAAATAAAGTGACGAAAATTAAAAAAAATAGATAATTTTATAAATAGTTTTATCTCTTATACTTTATCTCATTTTAAATTTCATCTCTTATCTCTTCCACCAAAAAATTCAAAAATTCAAATTTCATCTCTATCTCTTCTATTTATATAGCTCCTTCTCCCTCATTCCAACTTGACCAATCTTTAGAGAGAGGAGCCTGATCTTCGAGAGAAAATTTCGTCGAGAAAAGTGCCTAGCCTCCGAGTTGTCCGGTGACAACGAGTCGGCCTTCGTTGAGGCGATCACGGTCCATTTCCGCTCCTATTCTGGGTCCATATGAACTCAAATTGAATAAATCTAACTTCCATTGGATTCCAAATTAAATTATCTTTAAAATGGCTGCGATTTCATAATTTTTAGAGTTACGAGTAAAAAATTGATTTTCCGGGGTGGTTTGTGCAATTTTCCCATGTATTTTGTAAATATTGTATTTGTATATATTTGTAAAGTATTCTTACTAATTGTTTAAAATAAAAAATAAAATAAAAATAATTGGTTTTTTTTAAAAAAAGCTAATTTCCTCATTTACCCTTGTATATAATGTCATATATGTATATAGTATATGTATATAGTTGCTATTTTTAATTAACCACCATAAAAAAAATAAAAAAATAACTTTTTTATTTCAAAAAAATAAAGTGATGAAAATTCAAAAAAATTAAATAATTTTGTAGATAGTTTTATCTCTTATACTTTATCTCATTTTATATTTCATCTCTTATCTCTTCCACCAAAAAATTCAAAAATTCAAATTTCATCTCTATCTCTTCTATTTATATGGCTCCTTCTCCCTCATTCCAACTTGATCAATCTTTAGAGAGAGAAACCCGATCTCCGAGAGAAAATTTCATCACGAAAAGTGCCTAGCCTCCAAGCCGTCCGGTGACAGCGAGTAGGCCTTCGTTGAGGCGATCACGGTCCATTTCCGCTCCTAAGGTGAGATCCATCCGTTTTCTCATTTTTTTATCTTAGGTTAATTGTAGTTTATTTCATCGCATTTTTAATTCCATCATGATTTGGTTTTTCTAGATCTTTAAAAAAATCCATCTCGATTTGATCTGTCTCCGATTCTGAATTTTCATCTCACTTTCTCGATCTCCACGTGTTCTATTCTATCTTCCACGATCTATCAACTCTGACCACACACGCTGGTCGTTCTCGGATTCGATCCTTTCATTTTCACCGGATCCCCGTTCATTTTCCGATTTGTAAATAAATAAAAAATAAAATAAAATTATTTGTTTCTTTTTCTCTACCATTTTTTTGTAGGATCATTTAAATAAAAATTAAAAAAATTAAAAAAATTAAAAATTATATTTTTATGTTCTGTTTTTAATCTCTATATTTCGGATTTACAAAAAAAGTAAAAAAATTTACTATTTTCATTCACTATTTACAAAAGAAATAAAATTTACAATTAAAAAATAAAAAAAAGAAAATTCGCTCCAGGTCGCCCGTGTTCCCCTTCCACGGATCCTCCTTCACGGCCCGTGCTCCATCCGTCCAGCGCGCGGTGCCTCCGCAGGCAGCGGCTCGCTAGCAACCTCCTTCCAGCCGCACCACGCGGTGCCGCCTCTCCGACACCTCCACGTCGAAGCCCTCATCGCGCCTCCTCCAGCAGTTCCCTCTGCCCGAAGTAGCCGCGCTGCCTCGCTTGTGCCGCCCGCGCGTGAAGGGGAAGAAGAAGGGGTGGCGGCCACGCCTTCAGCCGCCACCGTCCTCCTTCCGCCACTGTAGCCTCGCGGGCGCGACCGCGCAGCACACGCGCCCCGCCATCACCTGCGTGGCGACTGCCCAGGTGCCTCGCAAAAGGGGCCATCCTCCGTCCAGTCTCCTTCTCGAGATCGCCGCTCCCGCCCTGCCGATCAACCGCACCGCCAAACGTCGCCCGCCCCGCTGATGAATCTCCTATTCATCATGCTAAAATTAGTCAATTAGGATCAATTCCCCAAAATTCACATGCATCTAATCATTAATAGAGCATCATTGGCATTCATACATGTGTTAATAATATTTGCATTTCATCATGCATAAATTGCATTAAAAATTCCAAGTGTAAATTAGCCCAAAAAGCCGCTAACTTATCCTTTTTTTAATTAGTTCTTCCTAACTTCGATTGACCCCAAACCACCTCCATTGTGTAGATATTGCTAACCTTATTAAATAAAAAATACAAAAAAATTACTAACCCCAAAAAGTGTCAAATAATCCCAAGTCTAATTTCACATCTGACGGACTAAAACGAGCATATCTCCCTCATACAGTATCTGATTTTAGTCTACTCACTTTTAAAATACTCCATTTTCAAATACCTTCAAAAAAAGACCAATTTCGTAAAATTCGAAGCTCGTTTGTGAAAGTCAGGTTTTGGGCCACTTTTGCGCATTTTGACTTTTTGCTATTGTTGACCTCAGTTTTAATGTACAAAATTAACCATTTTAATTTTATTTCTTCTTCATTTGTGTTCTTTGATGAAAGTTTTATTAAGAGACACAAGAATCCAAATCTAGATTAAAACCGACATCAAAGAAACTGACTGAGTCCAAGTGTCCACTGTGAGTCTGTACAAAAATTGTGTGTTTCTTACTTTTATTTTATTTTCCTATTTTCTTAGTTATTAAAAATACAAAAAAATAGATTAGTGTGTAAATAATTTTCTTCTATTTTATCGTATTTTTTCTAGATTTTTATCCTCTCTAAAACCATCAAAAAAATTACAAAATTCCAAAAAGCTGATTTTCTATACACGTGGAGAGCCACCAAAAATACCACTTCGCACAGGTGACTTCTTTTGCTCCCGAATCCTTCATAAAAGTCGTAGATCTCGACGAGATGAACAACTTTAGTGAAGGAAATTTTTTGATCCTAGGTATCCTTCTATTTCTTTTCTATTTTTCTTTATCTTTAAATTTTGAATTTTTTTGGGGGAGTCACGTGGCAGCCTCAGGGCTTGCCACGCGGCACCCACATCTGATGCTCTCTCTTCTCGCACGTGCCATGCACGTGCCGCCTTCTCCTCCCGCGCGCACGTGCGTATCACGTGATCATCCCCCTCCCCTTCCCCACAGCCGTTCCGAGCTCCTGGGCCATTAACGACTCTGCCATAACACCACAGCTGTTACCAGCCCATCCGACCCTCCGCTCCTCCTCCTCGCCTCTTGACGACTCCCCTCACGCATAACCGTCGCCACCCTCCTCCTATAAAGCCCAGCCCTCGCCAACCTTCCATGCCATCCGCCATCATCAGGAGCCCAAGAGCTTGGCCGGTGACAGCGGCGTGAAGCTCCTGCACCGCGGCGTGATCCACGGTTACCCATCCCGTGCAGCTGCTCAACCTCTGAACAGCCAAGCTTCGAGGAGCTCCGCCGTTCCTTTGAGGTGACTACCGGGAGAGCCACTGCTTCTCCCAAATCCCAGGCATCCCCACTCCATCTCCAGAAAAAATCCTCCTATTCTTCTTCATCGCACCCTGCAAACCCCCTCATCCGACGAGTTCCATTATGTGCCATCTACTCCTTCTATCGCTTCTGATTTTATCCTCTAGAATCCCCCAACTCCGGCCTCGCTAAGGCCGGAGCACTGCTCCAGATCCCGCACTTCCGACTGGAGCCCCGTTCCCCCTTCTCTTTTTTGTTTATGCGCTAACCCCCTGCAGGATCTGTTGTGCCTCGACCGCTCCTCCACCTCGTACCCCGACCACGCCTCCGCCTCCTCCTCACAGCACCCGGGCCGCCCTCGCGCCATGTGTCGGCCGAGGTATGGTATCGCCTCCTTCGGCTGCCTCTTCCGCAGCAGCACCATCGCCTCCATCCGTCGTTGGATCGGTGGACCTTGATCCAACGGTGCACGAGCCGCCACGCGTCCCACCCGAGCCTCGAGGCTCGGATCAGCCGAAGCGTCAGAAGCCAGCACGTAGGCTCGGGCGTTCGAGCCTGAGCCTTTCCGCCCGAACCTCAGCCTCGGGCCGAACCATAGGCTCGGGGGGGGGGGGGGGGGGGGGCGAACATCCGCCTCGGCCCGAGCCTCCGCCTTGACCCCGAACCACAGGCTCGGGTCCCCGAACCTCTGCCTCGGATCGCCTGACCCTCTACTCTGTCCCTGAGCCTGCGCACGCACGTGCGACGCACGTTCTTCGATGGTAAATTACAATAACCCGGAAGTTCCTGAATTTGCAAATATACCCCTGTCATGGGTAAATTGCATAGGGGCTCCTTCAACTTTTATAAATAACAGATAAGCCCCTCCAGGGACCTTTTTGAAGGAAAAACTTTATTTTAATTACATTTTAGTCCCTAAATTTTCATGTCATCATATCTTTTTCATACAAACTCCATTTTAAGCATATAATATGTCATTTTGATGCTATTTTCATGCTCTACCATTTAACATAGCTTGTGAATAGATCTGAGGTTGTTTATTGTTAATTAATTTTTTAGGATTTATTTGATCTTGTGCAAGCTCTGGTTGGCATTTTGTACTGATTAATTTGAGGAAAAATTGATCTATTGCAGGGGCATGTTGAAGGATAAATACATGAGTTATTTCCTTGTTATTATCGGTCACTCTTCAAGGATTAATCACAGGAAAAATCAGGGGTTAGATCTCCTTGAAAATTATTGTTGATCTCAGTATTTGCAGGGTTATTTAGCCGGTGATTGATTTTATACCCCACAGCTTGGCTCTTATCTTGATAAATATTTCTTGAAATTATTTGATCTGTGATAGTATTTGAGGATTAATTGATAAATTTATTTGAGGATTGAACTTCATAAATCATAGATCCGATGCTTCATTCTCCATGTTTATTTCTTCGCATCTGCATCATTATATTTTCTCTTTATTTTTTTTGATACAGAAATTATATTAACAATTAGTTAATTATTTAATTTGATTTAAGACCACGCAACTAAAAATCATTGTTCCCTGTGTTCGACCTTGGTAGAATTGCCAATAAAAAAATTCCACAACTCAAAGTTTGTGGTTTTGCTGAACCGAATTTTCCTCCTATACTACGATAATTACTGATTATTAAAGAAGAAAATTTAACATTCATCAAATGGCACCGTTGCCGGAGAACGACGAAATTTTAGGGCTTTAAATCATTTTTTAATTAATTTTTGTGAAGTTAATCTTTGTGTCATTTTTTCCCCTCTTCTTTTCTGCATTTTATTTTGCATTTCTCTCTTACTTCTGCTACTAACCGCAAATTCTCTCTTTGCATACTACTGGGAGCCTAATTTTGGATATTAATCAAGGATCTGCAAGGAAGATTGAATTTTAATTTTGTGTGAGAGAGAGAGAGAGCTTAGTTTAGGTTTAAATTTCTGCATTATTCTCAGGGTCCCTCTCTTTGTACCCTTGTAATACAGACTGAACTTTTGTGTGGTGTGTCGGGTCTATTTCAACCCCTTCTGTGTGGTTGGGACCCGGCTTGAGTGGCGTAGGACTTAGGTACATACATGATTGTTTATTTATCATTGATTGTGCTCGTAATTCTTAGGCCACACGTTCACTAACTATACGCGCTATAGATCGTTCAACAATAGCCAAAAATTGAAATCAATTCTTCCCGCTAGTAGAACTATCTGCTTAGGGTGTTTTTCATCTGTGTGTATCATTTAGTGTAATTTTAAATTCCTTGTCTTGCATCCCGCATGAAGAACGCGAGGATTCATTGTAAGTCTTTCTCTTAAGCATGCATCATTGTTTTACGTTTGCATTGGCTTTTTCGATTCTCCTTCCTCAAGTTTCACAACTTAGGAATTTAAGAAATTGGGACTGCTCATTAGGAGTGAATTTCTGTGCTCATTTAAACTTCAGTGATAACCTTAATCTAAAAACGAAACTGCTAATCAAGGTGACTGTAAATAAAATTGACATAAAATTAATCTGTATTTTGTGGAGAGGAACCCACTCATTATTTGTAAGGACCATAATGCACACTTAGGACAGAGCCAAACTGAGAAATTTCACTCAGAAACTGATTTTAAAAACAATTAGTTACTTTTCAGTGAGGGTCTCGGGTAGCCGTTTTACGGTCTGACTTCCCTTAGCAGAGTAGGTGGTTTAGAGGACACTGTGGAAGGCTCCATCCTCTAGTAACACGGGAAGCCATTTAAACGGTCCGTACTTACACCTATACTGGCTAAAAGTAGGTGCCACTAGTTGTGAATTTGGGGCAGTCTTTGTGAAATATTTCGGTACCTAACAGCTCCGCTTAGTTTTAAAGAGTATTTTATCATTAAATTAAAACTGAAAAGATAAGCGGCTGAACCCTAACGTGCCTTCACCAGTATTGAGTGGGTGAATCAACGTGTTTGTTTTTTATTTGATTTGTGTGCATCAAAGACATTGCCATCGCAAGCAAATCGTGGTTCGATGATCATTCCATTCCTCTTGAGAAGATGTCGGCACAGTGGTCTTCTTTCCCGATCTCCACGACCATGTCTCGATATCCTTCTTCTCACACTTCTCAGGGGAGCCTGCTCTTCAAATCAGGTTCCCATCCACCACCATTCTCTTCCCGCCCATACATCCCACCCTATGACCACACTTCTTCTTGGAATATCCCTCTCTCACATTCTGACAATCTTATGGACATGAGAGAGAGACCGGAATTGAGGATGAACAATAGAGTGACCGATATTGAAAGTAGAACATGATTTCCGATTACTATGATCTCACAGCCTCTTGAACCATCCCCTACTCATGATGACCATCCTCTTGAGTACAATAAATTTTCCGAAAACCAAAGTCAAGGAAATATAACTCATGACCAGACTATAATGATGATGAACAATCAATACTCTACTCGAGGTTACATGCCAGAATCACGACACATGGCGAATGATTATTCAATCACTAGTCACGAGATGTTTGAGGATGAGATTTCTCGGATTAATCACAGAGCAGACACTTCAACTGAGAGAATATATGATCTCATCCAGTCTAAATGCAAAATTCACAAGAAGTGAGGCCACCACCATGCGAACCACTGGATCATCACAATCAGGCACAACCACCACTGACCTCTGACCCCCCGACTGACCATATTACAGAAAATACCAAAAAATTAAAAAAATTGAAAATTCAAAAAATTTGGACAAATTTGAAATGGAAGCATTTTGCAAGAGTCTGATCTTAGAGCTTCCATTTATCGGGCCATAGAATATGTGCTCGATCTTAAGAGATTTGTGAAGAGTCAACTGAACCCCAAAAAGACAGGCAAGAAACGATCCAGGACTGAATATCATGTCATATCTATGGCTAGTTCTTTGGTGATGAATCATAAAATCAAAAGTCGCAAAGTCAAGCAGTTAACTCGGATCACATGTGAAATTGAGGATTCTACATTCACTCATGTTTGGTTAGATGACGACTCGACATTAAACATCCCCCCCAAGTCCATCTTTGACCAACTCAAACTCAGACAACTCAAAAAGACTAGGGTGATCGTTCAATTACCCAATCGATTTACCAAAAGACCGCGGGGGATCGTTTCTGTCAACATAAATTTCCGAGGTAAAGAACATAAAGTGGACTTTATTGTCCTTGACATTGAGCACCCCGGAAGGTTGTCTGAGTCTCCTATCATTTTAGGAAAGCCGTTCTTAGCCTCCGCTAAGGCAATCGTTGATTGTGAGACTCAGGAAATGAAGTTCCCGAACTCGGACCATAATGAACAAACTCCCAATGACATGACCTACTCTGAGGAAAACCAACTTGAAACCGACAGTTGTGATCAGGAGATAAATATTTCACATTATCAGACATCTCCGCATGACACACAGATACAAACCCTAGGAGAGTCACCTAAAAGATTGGATGTTGGACAAACTTCGGATTCTCACCACCTTATCACTGCTCCTAGGAGAAATCAAGATTTTGGAGCTTATGAAGAATTGGACCATATTATTGAGGATCGTCATGATTGTTTGAGTGGTCCAATCTTTGAGTCGGCAGTAATTCACGAAATACTTGAACCATACAAAGAACCAACTCAGGAAACCTCTGATGTCATCAAAATTCACGATCATCAGGAATTGACTTCAACATCCCCGGCCATAACCCACAAAATCACCAGGAACAATCTCCCTCGACCGAAGCAGCACATGACCCTTCAAGAATTGGTCGACTTTTACGGGGATTCATCTGATGAGGAACTCATGAATGCCACATCGGTTACTCAAGACAGGGAGATGAAAACTGTCCAACTTCCTCCCAATACTTTCCAAGGAGACAAACCGACCAAGAAAGTCACTTTTGACCTTAGACACCAGGTGATTTCTGAAGAGTCCTCGTCCGATCTTGAAGTGGTTGATCAGATAAGTGCAATAAGTACAGCTCTGGTCTAAGGGAACTTACCTATGATCGACAGTAGTTGGAGATCCTCTGCATACGACTACTATTCTCCTGAGGACAACTCCGACGATGGACGGTCTTCTTCATCGGCCCCCTCTTCATCGCCCTCAACATCTCCATACTATCTCCCTCCACACTCCCATAAGAAGGCCCGTCGCAAACCTCCATGATCTTGTACATCCACAAATCTATCCGGTTCCCCATCTGTATTTATCCGATTATACTTAGGCTAACCTGAGCCTAAGTATAGGGGGACCAGTACCATTGTTTATACATCACTTCTCTTCTTTTGTTTTTAACCCATCTATACTTAGTATGAGGTATGTCTACATTTCACTTGGTGCCATGAGGACATATCACACGCCAAGTATAGGGGGGGTGTTTGTATATATTTTATCTACTTTATCCATAGCTCGTACTTTAATCGTTTTTATCTAAGATCGGGGATGGGTACAAGTAGTGTATATTATGTGTATAATACCTATTTTTCTAAAAAAACAAAAAAAACATTTCATCAAAAAAAAATTTTTGCATTAAAAAAAATCACTCATAGTCTTGCATTTCGTCAAGCATTTCATGTATCCCTTGGTTGATATATCCCTAAAACATTCATATCACTCAAGGCTTGAGGATTTTTTAGGACACTTGATTTCTGAGATCTTGAGATTCTGAGTTAGCCAGCCTTAGCCATTAGGGTTTTGAACTTAATTATCCATACTTCCCTAGTTTGAAAGATTGAGCGCTATATTGCACTCTTCATCTCTACCTTCAAAAAAGAATATGATCAGCACAATCACTTTCACAACTGCATGATTGATGAGATGAGTTGAGATATCACTTGAGGAACTAGGACTAGAAATTTGAGTTTAGATCTGATCTAATGATGCTCGAGGATGGGATAAAGTTAATGAAGGCTTCAGAAAACCTGAGTGTCAACAAAATCCTAGCCAGTATGTGAACAAGTTCATATGCTACCTTTTTTATATTGACCTAAGTGCCAGGGTGTGTTGAATCTTAATGAAAATTGTTGATCAGTGTGCGCTAACTTTTGGTAAAAGCAGTGGATCTAGCCAACAAAAGAAAAGAAAAAGAAATGTCCAAGAAAATCTCTATCATCCAAAGTAAAATTCCAAATGAGCTTCCACCAATGGCGAGCGCTCCTAAACATTTTCAAAGTGTCCACTTGGACCAAGTGCTAATTAGGACCAAGGAGTCGGGATGACACCATAAAAAGGCTCTGCATCGTAAGCGATACAAGTCTGGGTGTCGAAGGTATCTTAGATACTCAAAAGAGACACACCCCGGTGTACTCCCAGAAAAATAAGTGCAGACGACTCCAAATTCTCTTGACAGACACATTGATCAACAAAAAAATACTTGTGTTGAGTAATAAGGCACTCGAGAGGCACCTTGTTCCAATGTGAGGGAGAGAAAATCAGACACAATCCTATGCCCTCCATCATCTGGCCGTCCATCTACATTTCAAGTCTGACAAACTAATGAGATGGTTGACTGAAGCAAGAATAGACTTATTCCCTAGTGTTGAGGATTAGGTCTAGAGGAGAGTCTCTTGGATTGGAACTTTGGGTGATGTCTAGACTTGACTCTCATGAATGCAGTACACTAAAAATCATATCCTTATACTATATGTACAAACAAAGAGTCTGAAAATTAGAAAAGTTGGATTCCTTCTTATTAAAGCATGGTTGAGCCCAGAATTTTATGATCACTCAAATTAAGGGTGCTCTATGAATTGAGCCTTGAAAATTCGCATGCACAGGCAGGGATGTATTCAACTAAATCATTCAGTCATTCATGCTCGGGGACGAGCATAGTCTAAGTATAGGGGTATGATGAATCTTGTATTCATCATGCTAAAGTTGGTCAATTAGGCTCGATTCTCCAAAATTCACATGCATTTAATCATTAACAGAGCATCATTAACATTCATACATGTGTTAATAATATTTGCATTTCATCATGCATAAATTGCATTAAAAATTCCAAGTGTAAATTAGCCCAAAAAGCCACAAACTTCTCCTTTTTTATTAGTTCTTCCTAATTCGATTGACCCCAAACCACTTCCATTTTGTAGATATTACTAACCTTATTAAATAAAAATACAAAAAATTTACTAACCCCAATAAGTGTCAAATAATCCCAAAGTCTAATTTCACATCTGACGGACTAAAACGAGCATATCTCCCTCATACAGTATCCAATTTTGGCCTACTTACTTTTAAAGTACTTCATATTCAAATACCTTCAAAACAAGATCAATTTCGTAAAATTCGGAGCTCATTTGTGAAAGTTGGGTTTTGGGCCTCTTTTGCGCATTTTTACTTTTTGCTATTTTTGACCTCAGTTTTATGTACATAATTAACTTTTTAATTTTATTTCTTCTTCATTTGTGTTCTTTGATGAAAGTTTTATTAAGCGACACAAGAACCGAAATCTGGATTAAAACTGACATCAAAGAAACTGACTAAGTCCAAGTGTCCGCTGTGAGTCTGTACAAAAATTGTGTGTTTCTTACTTTTATTTTATTTTCCTATTTTCTTATTTATAAAAATCCAAAAAAATAGATTGGTGTGTAATTAATTTTCTTGTATTTTATCGTATTTTTTCTAGATTTTTATCCTCTCTAAAACCACCAAAAAATTTTCAAAAATCTAAAAAGCCGGTTATCTATACACATGGAGAGCCACCAAAAATACCACTTCGCACAGGTGACCATCTATTTGTTCCTGAGTCCTTCATGAAAGTTGTAGATCTCGACGATACGAACAACTTTTGTGAAGGAAATTTTTCAATCCAAGGTTTCATTCTATTTCTTTTCTATTTTTCTTTATCTTTAAATTTTGAAATTTTTTGGGGGCGCCACGTGGCAGCTCCAGGGCTTGCCACGTGGCACCCCCATGTGCTGCTCTCTCTTCTCGCACGTGCCATGCATGTGCCGCCTTCTCCTCCCGCATGCACATGCGTGGCACATAATCACCACCTCCCCTTCCCCGCAGCCGTTCCCAGCTTCTGGGCCATCAACACCTCCGCCATAACGTCGCGGCCGTTACCGGCCCATCCGACCCTCCGCTCCTCCTCCTCGCCTCTTGGCCACTCCCATCACGCGTAACCACCACCACCCTCCTCCTATAAAGCCCAGACATCGCCAACCTTACATGCCATCCACCATCATCAGGAGCCCAGGAGCTCGACCAGTGACAGTGGCGTGAAGCTACTGCACCGCGGCGTGATCCACGATTACCCATCTCGTGCAGCTTCTCAACATCTGACCAGCCAAGCTTCGAGGAGCTCCGTCGTTCCTCTGAGGCGACTACCGGGAGAGCCACTGCTTCTCCCAAATCCTAGGCGTCCCCACTCCTTCTCCAGAAAAACCCTCCTATTCTTCTTCATCGCACCATGCAAACCCCCTCATCCGACGAGTTCCATTACATGCCATCTTCTCCTTCTATCGCTTCTGATTCTATCCTCCAGAATCCCCCACCTCCGGCCTCTCTAAGGCCGGAGCACTGCTCCAGATCCCGCACCTCCGAATGGAGCCCCGTTCCCCCTTCTCTTTTTCGTTTCTGCGCTAACCCCTTGCAAGATCCGTTGCACCTCGATCGTTCCTCCACCTCGCACCTCGGTCGCGCCTCCGCCCCGCAACACCCGGGTCGCCCTAGTACCATGTGTTGGTCGAGGTGCGGCATCGCCTCCTTCGACCGCCTCCGCCTCCGCCGCAGCAGCACCATCGCCTCCATCCGCCGTTGGATCGGGCGGTGGCCCTTGATCTAACGGCGCACGAGCCGCTACGCGTCCCACTCGAGACTCGGCCCCAGCCTCGAGGCTCGGGCCAGCCGAAGCATCATAAGCCTCCATGTAGGCTCGGGCATCTGACCCTAAGCCTTTCCACCCGAACCTCAGCCCCGGGACGAACCATAGGCTCGGGCGGCCCTCGAACCTTCGCCTCGGCCTGAGCCTGCGTCTCGACCCCGAGCCACAGGCTCAGGTCCCCGAACCTCCGCCCCGGATCGCCCGACCTTCTACTCTGTCCCCGAGCATGCGCATGCACGTGCTACACACATTCTTTGGGGGTAAATTACAATAACACCCCCAGAAGTTCCCGAATCTGCAAATATACCCCCCGCCAGGGGTAAATTGCATAGGGGCTCCTCCAACTTTTATATATTACAGATAAGCCCCTCCACGGACTTTTTTGAAGGAAAAACTTTATTTTAATTACATTTTAGTACCTGAATTTTCATGTCATCGTATCTTTTTCATACAAACTCCGTTTTAAGCATATAATATGTCATTTTGAAGCTAGTTTCATGCTATACCATTTAGCATAGCTTGTGAATATATCTGAGGTTGTTTATTGTTAATTAATTTTTGAGGATTTATTTGATTTTGCGCAGGCTCTATTAGACATTTTGTACTGATTAATTTGAGGAAAAATTGATCTATTACAGGAGCATGTTCAAGGATAAATAATTGAGTTATTTCCTTGTTATTATCGATCACTCTTTGAGGATTAAATCACAGGAAAAATCAGTGGTCGGATCTCCTTTAAAATTATTGTTGATCTCTTTATTTACAGGGTTATTTAGCCGGTGATTGATCTTATACACCACAGCTTGGCTCTTATCTTGATAAATATTTCTTGAAATTATTCGATCTGTGATAATATTTGAGTATTAATTGATAAATTTATTTGACGATTGAACTTCATAAATCATAGATTCGGTGCTTCATTCTCCCTGTCTATTTCTTCGCATCTGCATCATCATATTTTCTCTTTATTTTCTGACACAGAAATTATATTAACAATTAGTTAATTATTTAATTTGATTTAGGACCACACAACTAAAAATCACCATTCCCTATGTTCGATCTTGGTAGACTTGCCAAGTAAAAAAATATTTCACAACTCAAAATTTGTGATTTTGCTGAACCGAATTTGTCTCCTATACTACGATAATTGCTGATTATTAAAGAGGCAAATTTGACGTTCATCACCCGCCACATGTGGCGACGCATCCTTGGGTGACGGCCAGCCCTTGGATCTTGTTGAGAAGAAATGAAGAACCCTAGATGTGGGGAATATAAAATTGGCAAAATTGCATCTTAGCCCTTGAAGATTTTCAAATATTGCAAAGACACCCATGTGCTCCAGAAGGTCATGTGTGTGGCACATGTTTAACGGGTAATTCACATTTCTTCTCGCATTTAGTTCTTGTTATTTTATCAGTCCAGAACTTTTGCGTAATTACATTTTAGTCCTGAACTGCAGAACAATAACTTGCTTGCTCTCTTTGAATGAAATAATTTTTTTTCAGTCTAAAAATTTTTGAAAAATTATGTTATGCTCCTGATGTGTATATCCATAAGAATAAAATTTTAATTGCATTTTTTCTTCATTTATTACTATTAAAAAAATAAAAAATATGCCATTTTCTCTTCCTGAAATTCAAATATTCATAAAAATATGAAAGTAACTCCAAAAATTCCAAAAAATTAGGTTAGTTTTATTTCATTGTCTTTTAATTTCTTTGCAAATTTCGTGCATTAATTATATATAAAACCTAAAAAATTAAAAATATCAAAAATATTATAAAAATCATAAAAAAATCTACAAAAATCCACAAATTATGATTTCAGATTCTATTTGTAGATATTTGCATGTAGTTTGTCATAAAAATAGTTGTCAGGAGTTTTGGGCACTTAAAATATTTTTTAAAGTTGCAAATTACTCCATGCTATGCACATATTTGCATTTTCTCATTGTCTGATTTTTAGAAAAATAAAAAAACATCTGAAAATTCCATAAAAAGTATCAAAAATATTTCAAAACTTTAAAACCCAAAAATATTTTCTCTGTTTTTTTTCTCTGAGCACTTTTGGTATAATTGAACATTACAAAAAAAATTGGTGTGCATATTTCTTGTGCTTGTGCATATTGTTCGTTATTTGAAAATAAAAAATGCAAAAATCTAAATCACTAAAAATATGAAAATCAGAAAATATAAAAAAATAGAAATAAAAAATAAAAAATTTAAAAAGATAAAAAATCACAAAACCAAGGATAGTCCTTTGAGATTCATTTTTTTCTCTTAATTGATTTTGATTAATTTAATAACCCTCGGGATTTGTAGCCTCCCCGAGTTCGACCAAGTCCACTATACAGGTTAATAAGTTGCAAAATAAAAAATTGTTTGTTTGTCACGGGATTTTTGGGGATAGCAAGGACCTACATATCATTAATTTATCTGATTCACCAAGATCTCGTGTCAACATATGCCCCGATCCAAGATGAACTTGCGTAACCACACCGTCTATTTTGTAGCATCTGATACAGCAATATACTCAACTTCTATTGTTAAGTCAGTAAGGTGTCCCACTTTTTTTTTAGCTCACAGCATCACCGTTCGACAAGAATATGAACCTCGAAGTTGACTTCATGTCATCAATCTCAGATTGTAAGCATGAATCTATGTATCGTAATACTTGAAGATCACCATCTCCATAGACCAAGATGTAATCTTGTGTCCGTCTTAGGTGGTTGAAGATGTTCTTCACTGATAGTGTTTTTGTCCATAGCAAGATTTTTAATAACTTACCACTCACATTGCATGACAAATATTCAGCCTTGTGCACTTCATGGCATACATTAGGCTTCCCACAATTGATGTTTATGGGCATCCTTCCATGACCTTATTTTTCTCAATGCTTCGAGGAGCCATCCCTTTAGACATGTGGATACCATGTCTTAATGTAAGGAATCCTTTCTTGAATTTTTTCATATGGAATCGTTTCAGGATTTTCTTAATGTATCTATGTTGGAAAGAATATCAAAATTCTCTTTTCTTGTTTCTGAATAGCTTCAGACCCAAGATGTAAGAGGCTTCTCCAAGATCTTTTATCTCGAAGGTGTATGATAGCTAGACATTAACACTAGTCATTAATCTTGTATCATTTCCCATTATAAGGATGTCATGTACGTAAAGTATGATGAATACAATGGTTCTCCCACTAAGCTTCTTTTATACACATGACTCGTCGGGATTCTATACGAAATCATAACTCTTTATGATTTCATCAAATCTAATGTTCCACCTACAAGAAGCTTGTTTGAGCCCATAGATGAACTTCTTCAGCTTGCACTCTTTTCCTTCCTCAGCTATGAAATCCTGGGTCCTCTTCAAATAGATATCTTCCTTGAGGTATCCACTGAGGAACACAGTCTTGACGTCCAGCTGCCAGATGTAGTAGTCAAGATGTGCAGCTATAGCTAGCAATGTCCTGATGGACTTGAGCATGGCCACAAGAGAGAATGCCTCATCATAGTCGATGCCTTCTCTCTATGTGTAACCCTTGGCTAGGATCCATGCCTTGAAAGTCTCTACCTTCCCATCATGTCAACTTTTTCTCTTGAAGATCCATTTACACCCAATGGGTTTTATCTATTCAGGTGGATACTAAAGGGTCCATACATCGTTCTTGTGCATGGAGTCTATTTCAGACTTCATGGCTAGCATCGATCTATCCATGTCATTATCCATGAGTGCTTCATTATATGATATAGGATCACTATCAAACTCTTCTGCACATGGAATCCATACCTTCCAGGTAGCATGACCACTCTCAAACTCCTTCGAAGAGGTACATGTTTTTCATCTTCATTTATCTCTTCTGTTTTCGATTCAGGAACCTCAATATCCTTATAGTATTCAATGAATTCCTTTACTTTATTTTTGTCTTGACTCTTAAGGAAGTCATCATCCGAGAATTTCACATCTCTAGAGATGAATACCTTTTGAGTTTCAGGGTCATAAAGTTGGTATCCAATACCGTCCTTCACATACCCAATCATTAGCACTCTCTAGTGTGAGATTCTAGCTTACTTGCATCTACTTTCTAGGCATGAGACCAATCAACCCCAAATCATCAAGTGTCTAACACCGGGCTTGGTTCCAAACCAGAGCTCATGAGGGGTCTCGGGTATAGACTTACTAGGAATTTTATTAAGGATATATATTGCAGTCTCTACTACATATCCCAAGAAACTAAGAGGTAAATGTGCTTTACTCATCATTGAATGGATCATGTCCATGATGGCCCTATTACATATTTCAACAACACCATTTAGCTGGGGAGTTCCAGGAGGAGTGAGATTGGACGCTATTCCTCTCTTTAAGGTATTCCTTGAATTCATTTGATAGGTACTCGCCACCTCGGTCAGATTTAATTCACTTTATATTCCTATCAGTTTGGTTCTCAACCAAAGACATGAACTCTTTGAACTTTTCTAAGGTTTTGGATTTGTCACATAATAGGAAGATAAACCTCTATCACGAATAGTCATCAATAAAAGACGCGTAATATTAATAACCATTTCGAGCCGCGATAACGAAGGAACCACATACATCAGTATGTATTAGGTCAAGTATACCTTCGCATCTAGTACCCTTATTTCAGAAGGGTACTATGGTCATTTTACCTCGAATACAATGTTTGCAGGTATGTAAACTTTATACTTTAAGAAAATCTAAAGGTCTATCTTTTACCAATCTATGGATCCTATCGACATATAAATGACCAAGCCTTTGATGCCAAATCATGGTTAAATGATTATTATCCTCTCCATTATCACTTGAGGTTATTAGTAGTAGTGGTGGACGTAACATTCATGATACATTCATCAATACACAATTCAAAGAGTCCATCAGAAGTTAGAAAATCATCTGCAATATGTTTACTGTAATGACGGTTGATAACTTTATTGCAAAATTAGAACACATATCCATTTCTAACTATTAACTTAGATATAGATAACAAGTTCCTTCTACTTCAGGTACATAGAGACACTCTCTAAGTAATAAGACTCTCCCACTAGCTAAAGATAGTCTGAAAAGTCCTGACAGTGACTGTTGCATCAGATCCCATCTAGATGACTATCTCTCCATACACAAGTTTTCTAGTTTCCTAAAACAGACGCAACACATTGCATATGTGAACAAAAGCATCAGAATCAATAACCCAACTACCTTCTCATCGTACGAGAAAGTTAGTTTCAATGATGAAAGTAAAGTTTATACATGCTGGAGCGATACATTTACCCTTCTCCAAGGTTTTCAAGTAGTCTGGATAATTCCTCTTCCAGTGCGCAGTTTCTTATAGTGATGACAAACATCCTTTCTTGGATGCCAAGAGAGTGGAAGTTTGAGAGGAGGAGGAGCCAACAACTTGACTTTTCTTCTTCTTAAAGGTTGGACCCTTTTGGACCTCTACTTCCGACCGTGCTTACTCTTGACTTGTGTAACCATTACACTGTATGTGGGGTTCTCATTCTTCATGATGTCCTTTGTGGACTTTAATGAAGCCATGAGCTAAGAATTAGTTAAATACAATTTATTCATGTGGTACGACACCACATAATTATTGAAAAGCTTGGGCAAAGATAGCAGAATGAAGTCAGTCTGCATGTCTGCATCCATCTCTACCCCAAGGGTCTCCAGTTCAGAGAGATAACCAAACATTTTGATTACGTGATCTCTAATCGACGTCTCTTCCTGCATCTTGTAGTGAATCAATTCTTTCATTATGTTATAACATTGAGTAAGGTTTACGTCTCCGAACATCTCTTAGATTCAACATTATATCCTGGGCGCTCCCCATGTCTATATGTTGCTTCTGAAGCACATTCGACAAGGATCCCATAATATAACATCAAGCCAGTGAATGGTCTTCATCAAAATTTTCATTAAATTTGATTTTTTCCTTTGACTTAGGGTTCATATGCTTTTCTTGGTCACCATATAATCAATGTGCTCTGCAAAGAGAACAAGCTCCAGGTTTCTAAGACATTCTGAATAGTTTAGCCCAATCAACTGGTTGACCTCCAGAAGCTTGCTATGAGGGTTCATGGATTTCATATAAGATTAAAGATACACTTATTATGATATATATAATACAATTATATATGTATATAAGCTTCTTTAATTAAGGAATTCTTAAATCAAAGTCGTCTTGCTCTTTAATACTTTGAAAGTCAATTCCCTTATCCAACTTTAGAAGCAAGAGATATACTTACCCTATATCCCTAGAACGATCTGGGATATCCCTTCCACTTTTGTTACACCCCAATAATATGAGAAAATGCAACTCGGGTGAAGGAAGCAATAACTCTTTCTGCCTTGCAAGTCCAACTTGCATTTCCTAATTTGATCTTTATCACCTAAACCCACCACCCTTAAGGTGATGTTGACTCATTGTTAATTGAACCAATTGTTAACATGATAGTCCACGTCATACATAATCCAATATCGTCTCAATTAAAGGAGGAATATTGTGGATCTTACGAGAAGCAAAGAGCCTCGATCCATATGCACTTGTATATCGGAGCTATGACTTTGCATAGGCGTCTCCAGTATACAATACCTGAAGATGGAACCATTTGCCATGACGGGAGATCATGGATATCATCTTATGATCATCCATATCCCATTCAAATTTAAATTAATCATTATGAATAAAATTCTCATGATTGATTCTTCCAGTAGAATTACAGTCCTATTAATAATATACTATTTATTTTAATTGGATTAAATTATTTAATCATATTAAATTAACAATCCAATGCAACCAACAAACAATTAGGTGTTCTTGATATTACTATATAGTATACACCCTCACATAGTACAAATTTATTATTCCAATTAATTGCTAAGAGTACGCCTTAACTGTGTATCATGCAATATTTCCTTGAAACAAATCAGTCCGGACACTCGAGTTATGTTGAGAGAGAATATTTTCTTGACATGCAAGTCGCTAATTAAGAAACCAAGCTAGCATACCCGGCCTAGACACCATCTCCATTCCAATTCAGAACAACACAATAGGGTCTATTTGTATTAAGATATTTTATCGATCATATGCCCTTGATGACTGACATGATACTATATATAACATAACCAAAAATTTAGTCATCTTATAATATTTTTAATGATCCTAAATTTCTAGTCATATCAAGCAAACAAGTTCGGTTTTGCATGTAAAAGATATCCTACAATTATTGTAGGATAAACTAGGGTATTCATGTCATGAAGCAATCATTCAATGTTGTTGTTTGCCATGTGTTTCTTTAAATAAAAGATACAACAATTACTCAAGGTAAATTATAAATTTATATGATTATATTTAAATGACTAAACACATTAGAGATGCCAACAAGATGATCTAATCATCTTCTGACCCACCTCCACAAAACAACACATATCTAGATAAAATGGAGTTGGAATCACATGAAAGAAATTCGAATGATTTGATGGTTTGATTGTTAGAATAATTAATGACTTTTTCCTACATTTCATTATATGAAAACAATAACCAAAAAATATTTAGCTACAGATCTGAGATTACATGTAGAAACAACAACACTGCAGGAATTTTTCGAATTCAAAACAATGCCAAATTTTAGCCAACTTTTGGTAAAAGATTTTGGGACATGTTTAGACCATATAAAAATACATAAGTATCCCAAAAAATCGTTCATAATAGGGCAAATACGATACATACCATATATATTCAAAATCGATTCGAAATTTCAACAATGCAAAAAACGAGTTCCTGTACATCCCGATATCCAAAGCCTTGTTCCCTAGGGTTGGATCATATCCACGACCTTAAACCTGGCTCTGATACCACTTGAAGCAAGGTGTTAGCCTCGCACATCATGAAAGCGTGTATATCATATCAAACAGATCTAGGGCAACTAGTCGTACTAGTTTGCATGTCAACAAAAAAGAAAAAAAATTAAGATGAAACCACATGACACGAGAATGTTTCCCATATCGTTTCATTAAGATCACATGATTTTAGGCTTACCTCTTGAAGCATGGTTGTGATCCTCATAGCTCTTAAAGTAAGAAGCCTCTTGACTCAAGTCTGATTCAATGAGAGTGCACTTGCAGGCGTGATGATGAGTCACGAACTTCCCACAATTCCGAGCAATGATCCAAGCAAGGGACATCTTGATTTCGTCGCATGAAATACATTGTCCTCTTCACAAGAATGAGGCACTGAAGAAGATCAAGATACTCGAGTGATTAGTCTGACAGCACGACGATGATCACGATCTCCACCAAGGTTATGGAGAGAGAGAGAGAGTGGACGTGTGCAGTGAGAGAGAGAAAGAGAGAATTTTGTTAATGCAACAATTGCATTCAACTAGTGTAAAGAAGGACAGGGTTGGACTCTCTTTATGGCATTTTGGAAGTCAATAAATCCCAATCCATGTGCTCACACTAATCAAAGGTTTAGATTGATTTGTGTTTCTTTCCATGGAATCCAATCCTTGTTCTCTTATTAATCAATGGTTTAGATTGATTTGTGTTTCTTTTAAGTTTACAATAAATACAAAAGGAAACATAGAGAGATAACTTGAAAATAATTTCCAAATTATAACAATTAAATGATAAATGACTTTAATTAAAAAGAGGCTCCATCCATTTACTAAAATTAGGGATAATTGCAATTATACCATTGATTATTGAGAATTAACTTCTTCCATCTAATATTTAATGTAAATCATATTTACATTAAATTAAATAATATGAATCAATTTCATATTAACATATAAATTGTGAATCTACTTCACAATCATCTCTCTCCAAGTCTCATATCCGGATCTAGAATACCACTCAAAGATGCATCACCATGTCAGATATGATATCTCATCTTCTCATTGCATTGGAATCATATTTGGATCAATGTCCAATAATTGGATCAAGATCAAATACCCAGTCTACTGAGAGGAGTCACTAAAATCCAAATATGTTTCATCACTCCCTTGGAATGGAATTGGCATATAAAAGGATTACAATAACAGTTATTGTACAAATGGTTCTCCCATGGCTCACATGTCCAATAGGCGAGACATTCGCTGGTGGCTGGAGATGGCGGAGGAAGAGCTTCTCCGTAAGGGTGGAGGATGAGGTTGCAGGAGAGGATGATGGTAGTGAGAGGATGAGAGGGAAGGTCGGGGGTGGAGGGAGGAGGAGAGGGTATCATAGAGGGAGGGGGTCGACTATAGAGGGATGAGTTCAGGTGAGAGCTCGGACATGAGAGGGTGGGAGAATGAAATGAGGATGTCATTTTGTTTAACTGAATATGCGACTACAATATGCGACCACATTGTGGTCGCATAATCAGGCGCCAAATCGCCTGCCTCAAAATTGTGGCTGCATATTTAGCTATGAGACCACTAGTTGTGGGAAAGTGCTCACATTTTCTAATACGATCACAAACCCATTACTTGTGGTCGCAAGTGGGTGTTAATAAAATAACAGAATTATTGTAGTGTAAGGTTTTCCATGCTTTTAAGGTCCCATCGAAAGCATTATGGAATCTTCCTTGAAAATCATTAATAGAAGGAGTATGGGATATATGAATATGATCATCTAATTATCTTACAGGACAATGGATGGCTTAGAAATAAAATCATAATTAGTAGATGATATTGATCATACCTATTTAGAGATGAAACTATGGACGATAGTGATCTTTGGGAGGAAGTGGGAAAACCCCTGCAAGTATAATCGGTAATAAAAGGCCCAGAGCCCAACCTGTATGGATGGAAGATTATTATTTCAAAAGACATAAGGAATCTTGTTACACTGCTGATGAAGATAAAGTATATTATATAGATCTCATATCTTTTAAGGAAGAAATTGCTACGAGTGATTTCAAAATATGTACAATTATCATGAGGAATGAGTTAGATGCAATTGAGCGAAATAGTATATGTGAGTTTTATTACTTTCTAGAAGGTAGGAAACCTATAGGTTGTAAGTGGGCATTCAAGAAAAAGTATTAAGTTGATGGTATTGTTGATAAATACAAAACATGATTAGTTTCCAATGATTATACAAAGGAGGTTGGAATAGAATTCCAAGAAACATACTTTTCAAATGCTAAGTTTACATCAATATGGATGATCTTAGCTATATTCGCATTTATGGATTTGAAAAAAAATATCTCAAATGGATATGAAGATAAATTTTCTTAATGGTGAATTAAAGGAGGATATGTATGAGAATCTGATGGTTTTTCAAGTAGGTCAAGAGAAAATGATTTATAATACTATTTCAAAGTCCATAAGAAAATTGTCATATTTGATTTTGTTACTAAACTAGATAAATATGTTACAAAAAGTGAGAGCAAGTTTGACATTATGTCATTATATGTGAATGAAACTTTACTCACAACTAACATGATAATGCTCAATGGAATAACAAAGTAATTGAATAATTAATTTGAGATGAAAAATATAAATGAAGCATCGTATGTTCTTAGGGTTCATATAACAAGAGACAAAGATTCAACGATAGTTAGTCCCGGTCCAGAAAAGTACTTTCACATTATATCGAACAGATTTTGAATGCAAAGCTCTTGCACCAATAAGAGTCAATGTCTTGTGAAATGATAGAAATCTTTAGATATTGCATATGCACAAATGGTGGGAAATCTGGTGTATGTAATGGCTTGCCCTTGACTAGACTTGTCATATAAGATAAAGCAAGTTTGTAGATATCAAAGAAATTCTCGGCTAACACATTGAGAAGATGTAAAGAGGATCCTACGATGATGAATAAATAATGCATCTAAAATTAGGTATCAAGATGGTCACTTGAGGTAATATGGTACTCCATTTGCATATCTGGAAGCTATGTAAAATCTACATTATGTTACATTTTCACATTTGGTGATACATCCATTCTTCATGTCGTGAGAAGCAAAGTTGTGTATCTAAACATAAACTCGAAGTGAAATACATTGTATATAGCATGGACATCACTCATGTTGTTTAGATTAAACGCTTTATGGAGACTTAGTCCTTGAACGGTCAAAGGATCATTGGTTGTGGTAATCAACCAACCATGCTGATTATAGTGGGGTTAATAATACTAAAAAAAACATATTGAGATCCAATGTATCTATATAGAAGTTAGTGGCATAACAGTTATTATATAAGTTACATACCTACAAGCGACATTTTAATTTATCATCAAATCAAGAGAACAATATCATACACATATATTAAACATGTTGATGAACTCAAAAATGCATGAGTAAACCAAGATTCATTCATGTATAATAATACTTAATGAATACATCTTCAAGTTTTTTACTATATGAATATTAGAAGCGTCGATGTCTTGACCACTTCGAACAAGAGGGGATGTTAAATGGATTCACTATGAATTCGTCATAGGCAACCTCATCTCTATCAAGTGATAACGTTATTTCCTTCTCAATTAAGGGAGGAATCACAAAAGTTATGGAATAAATTACTGAAAGAAATGAATAGGCCAATGAGTTTTTTTTCTGGAGACTAAGGGCATGTTTGCTTGCCAGATTACCTCAGGGGACTTGGCATATCCCCAGTTCAACACATGCATTTCTGAATTGGAGTTAGTTATATGGACCTCACAACTTCTTTGTTATAATTGTTATCCATGTTCAAATAAAAAACTAATATCAAAAATATATTATAATTATAAGAAAAGTTAATATATACATAATAAATGTGACATCGCATCACATTTATCATTCCAACTCTCTCCAATCCCCTACCATTCAAACAAGTACTACTCACAGGAGGTTACTCCAACCCAACCCAACCTTGTTACCAAACATGCCTTAACTCCTCAAGGGTCGGTTGGAAGAGTCTATCAGCAATCTAAACTTGGATTCCTTGTTGGTTGACACCCTTCCCAGAGGATTATAGAGGAGCATTTGATCGACCATGTAGGCTATCTGCTGGACTTGTAACAAAGATGTTGGAGCACATTTTGAAAGTAGAATTAGCTGGCTCTAGTAGACTATGGTCGGGGGCAGAGTCGGGAATTTTCTATAGGATGGGAAGATTTTTAATCAATATATATAAACCATTGTTGTTTTTTTATGATTATCCATAGGTCAAATTTGTTATTAGATGAGTATTTCTGTAATATTTCATATTTGGAGAGAATTATGGAGACCGAAGAGTAAAGAAACCTTTACGTGATACTAAATATTTGTATGCAAATCCATGTGATGTAATAATATACGAGTTTATGTCAACGTTAAAATTGATGTCAACTGTATTTTTAAGAGATGTTTTTTAACTAATTTGGATAAGGGGTAACTCCTCTACAAAAATCATTCAAATAAAACTTTCATTAATCCTTAATTGTTGACAAATTCTAAGTGTTTTACAATTACTTTATAGTGGTTGGTAAATTTTATTTCATGTAAAAAGTTGGTGAAATAGCTTTTTTGAATTCAATTGGCGAATTTATGATTCTACTATCCCTTGAAAATATAGTAGTTTTGCTCGAAGTGTAGTAAAGGTTGAGATGGAGAAAACAAATTTTCTTTATGGATTTTATTCTATTCACCTTTAGTCCTAATAGTTACTGGTTTCCCTCATGAATTTAAATGTGAGTAATTGTAAAACATAAAGTGCCTAATACAATGTAAGATAGAGTATTAGTCACACTTGCAATTACCACCAAAAATGTAGAAAGATATATACATATAAGTATATTAATTTTTTAGAATGTCAATTGAAAATTGAGCAAATCATACGATGTTTACCAATTTTGTGCTATGTTTATAATGAACTTTCGCAAAAACATATGTAGATTATGATAAGATAACGGAGAACTGAAAGATTTAAACTAAAAAGATAATTTAATGAAGGTATAACTCGAAAAAGTAAATGAAGAATAGAAGATGATATTTTATATCAACTCAATTTATGCATTATAATGTTTTAGATTTTAAAGTAATTTTAAAAATAACTTATGGTGTAAAATCAATTGGTCTATTAACTTTTTAGTCATAAAATATATGAATACCGGTTTTGTTTCTAAGAAGATGTATCGGTCGACACCACACCCTTGTGTACGTCTTGCAAAGATGAAGAAGGAAACATGAGATCTGGACAACTTAATTCATGGAGGCATATCGACAGGGATCTCGGGTCAGTTTGGAGGTGACGAAGGGATCACTGTCTTGCTGGATAGTTGAGATTTCGTTGTTCTACATGTGTTATTGATCCATGTTCACCGTTGTTGTCATCCACTGCGATAGAATTTCAACTTCAAAAGATTTATGTAGGTGGAAGTTGCATAAGGATACAAGATGGGTGTTATAAAAAGTGATATTATAAAGGGATTGTGGCCTTTACTACCGTTAATACGGGAGACAAAACAAAAAAAAGATGGTAACGTGACTGAAGGGACGTAATTGGAATTAAAATGGACTTCATATACCAAAAGTTTCGGATATGAGATTGGGGGCATCATATACTATCATATTAATTATATGTTTACCACTTAATAGAAGTAACTTACGGACAATCATTTTTAGTTCAGTCTATGATTGAGTTGTCTTTGCTTAGCCCCTAACCCTCCTTGGAGGGATCTAAGCCCTCAACAATGCTAATGCAAGTTCAAATACATGTAACATAAGGATTCATAGTACAGGTGGCTGAACTACAGTAGAAAATTTTTTCTCGAATATTTTTAATTTTTTATCGTGTCAAGAGAAATTTGCTTTGGAGGGTATAATGAACAAAATTCTATCGTTGAGTCCATGACTGTAAAATAATTAATACGAAGCTACAAATAACTCGGCAGTACTAGGCAAACCATAAGCAGGAGTCCCTCCCTTCTCCCACTGTCACCACACACAGAGGATGGATCCTCTATTGTACAGCCCCTCTAACATAGGGGAACTATTGGATGAGGATCGGGTGACCTTCATAGTGGGCAGGGGATAGTTGGCACGCATCTCGTGATCGTCCAATCACCATCCAATGGATCCTCTGTGTTACAGCAGGCATTGTAACAGTAGAAGAGTATGCATATATATATATATATATATATATATATATATATATATATATATATAGAGAGAGAGAGAGAGAGAGAGAGGAAAGGGATCCTACACCGGGGTGTAGGTAACTACCTACACCCGGGCCATTTTTTCATGATTTTTTTGTTTTTTTAAATGAAAACTTGGGGTAATTAGATCACTATATATCATCATGGTGTCATTCCAATTTCAAGTTAATTTGAGACTTCTATCATCTCCATCAAGTTCATCAAATTTTAACGGTTTAGAATTGCTGAAAATGACATATTCTAGATGAACATGTTAGGAATGTTTGTTTTGCATGAAAATTTAAATACATATTCGCCTTAATATATTAAGTAAATCCCCCAACGACTTTTTCCGAAAAAACAAAAAATAATGAGAAAAAAGGTCGGGTGTAGGGAGTTACCAACACTCTCGGGTGCAGGCTCCCGGCTCCCATATACATACATACATATATATATATATAGGGGTGATCCTATGATAGAAAAAAGTTGTGAGAGCATGAGAGCATGTATTCCGGAGCACATGATTTTGTTTTATCTCTCCTGGTCTTTTCTCTCCTGGTTGAATCATGTGGTCCAGAATGCATGCTATCATGCTCTCTCTCGCAGGTTTTGGCTCTCATAGGATTACTCATATATATATATATATATATATAAGGATTTAATGGGGTTGTCCCGCCCCTTTTTCGATAATTTTTGAAAAATATCACCATGTATATTCATCCATATTTCCCTCCTATATGCCATTCGAATTCCGTCAGAAACAGAGACTCCTACGGCTTCCATCGAGATAATGTCGTTTAACAAATCCTATTACCGTTAAAAATGTCTGTCTGGATGGAGGCCGTAGGAGTCTCTATTTTCTAATGAAATTCGAATGACATATAGGAGGGGATATAGGGATGAATATACATGGCTATATCTTTCAAATAAAAAATAAAAAACGCTGAAAACGGTGCGGGGGCAACCCCATTAACCCCTCTCTTTCCCTCTCTCTCTCTCTCTCTCTCTCTCTATATATATATATATATATAGGTGCAGGTAAGTACCTACACTCACTCATTTTTTCATACATTTTGAGTTTTTTTGAAATGAAACCTTAGGGAATTAGATCACTATATATCACCATGGTGTCATTCAAAATTCAACTTAATTTGAGACTCCTATCATCTTCTCAAGATTATGAAATTTTAACGGTCTCAAAATTTTTTAAATAGAGCCCTTCTAGTTGAACGTGTTAGGAATATTTGTTTTGCATGAAACTTGAAACACATATTTCTCTCAATATGTTAAGCAAATCCCCTTAAGGTTTCATTCAAAAAAAACTCAAAAATCACGAAAAAAAGGCCGGGTGTAGGTAGTTACCTACACCCCTGGGTTGCAGGCTCTCTTTTCTCATATATATATATAGGGCTTATCCAATGGGCCCTGTGCCCATTAGCGTCTTGGTGAGCACCTATTCTGGACCATACACGTGTATTAGCAACAACTATATTTCTAATTATAGGCTAACATGTATTTAACAATTATTGAATTTCTAATTATACAGTGTTCTTAAAAAAGGGAAGACGGTTTTGGAAAGAAATGATTCAAATAATGATTTCGTGCGAATGATTAAGACCCAAACGACAGGAAGTAATAAATATACTCTAGTCAAGTAAACACTTGTTGTGAGATTGGTAATATCGATACGATGATCAGTAATTACGTCCAAATAGTTACCTTGTAGAGAATTTAGTAATGGACACAGTGGTCAAGTAAATGTGTATTGCGAGATCAGTATTAACATAACAAATGATTAGTAATACCATTGTGTATGTAATGCGCATTGCATTCATTTCTGGAATATTTTTTCCTTTTTCATCAACGAAGCATTCCATTTATTTCACTAATTCATTTTTTCCTTGTGTGCATGTATTTAATAACTTCTTTTTCAAAGTACTATTTCCATATTAATCGTATAGAAGGAAAATATGTTAATGATTATATGTTACTTTCTTATTTGAGCAATGTCTGTAACTTACTAACCATATATTTTATTATTATTGATCTCATATGAGGAACGCATACGGGTAATTAAGCTAGTTCCGCTGCATCACCGCCTGGGTGCAGTCCAAAATTTACAAGGGTTCTCGCATAATGGACGCATGCAAGAAAGAAGTTAGTCCAAAAGAGATTGCAAAGGAAGTTGCGGATTGGTAGTTGGAATGTTGGCACTTTAACTGGAAAATTGATGAAGATAGTGGATACGATGGAAAGAAGGAAGATTCATATACTATGTCTTCAAGAGACTAAATGGGTTGGAGAGAAAGCAAGGGAGATCGAGAAGACAGGTTTTAAACTTTGGTATTCTGGAAAAGATAAGGGTAGAAACAGTGCTAGAGTGGTTGTTCATAAGGATTTGAAGGATTGTGTGGTTGAGGTGCAAAGATTCAGGGATTGGATTATTTTGCTGAAATTGGTGCTTGAAGAAGAAATCATAAATATCATCTCAGTTTATGCACCACAAATTGGTTTAGATAAAGGACTAAACAAGCTTTTTGGGAGGATCTGGATAAAATTTTACAAGGAATCCCACAAAGAGAGATGATTTGCATAGGTGGAGATCTTAATGGACATGTGGGAAAAGATGCTTCAGGGTATGCTAGTGTTCATGGAGGACATGGTTTTGGGGATAGAAATGAAGAGGGAAAAGTCATTCTGGATTTTGTAACGGCATATGATCTTTTCATATCAAACACCTCTTCAAGAAGAGGGAGGAGCATTTAATTACTTATAAGAGTGGGCCAACAGAACACAGATATATTGCTTTGCGTTGAGGAGAAGAGATCGGTTGTGTTGTAAAGATTGCAAAGTAATCCCAGGAGAGAGTTTGACAACTCAACATCGCTTGTTAGTCTTGGATGTGCAAATAAAAGGCCTGGTAAAGAAAAGGAGGGTTCTGATCACTAGAACTAGATGGTGGAATCTTTCACTGAAGCAATCGGGCTTCAAGGAGAAGGTTTTAGAAGATTTATCTAGGGATTGTAGGGGAAGTGTAAACGAGATGTGGGAGGTAGTAGCATCTTGTATCCGAAAGGTAGCCAAAGAGATACTAGGCAAGTCGAAGAGAGGAGCTCCAGGTCAAAAGGAGGCTTGGTGGTGAAGTGAAGGAGTGCAAGAGAAACTAAAATTAAAAGAGCATGCTTTAAAGCTATGTCTAAGGATAGAACAACAGAAACTGTCACAAACTATAAAATAGCGAAGAAGGAAGCAAAGAAGGCTGTAAGCGAAGCTAAGTCAAAAGCTTATGATGTTTTTTATAAAAAATCTTGCCTCTAAGGAGGGCCAGAAGAATATATTCAGGTTGGCCAAAGCAAGAGAAAGAAAGACCAAAGACCTCTCTCAAGTGAGATGCATTAAGGACGAGGAAGGTCACGTGCTTGTTACTCAGAAGGACATAGAGACTAGATGGGAGCAGTACTTCCATAAACTTTTCACTGGGGAAGGAAATAGAGAGATCACTTTGGGGTGATCTAGCTAGTAGTGAAAGTTACTTGAATCGTGCAAGCTATAGATGAATACAAAGAAAGGAAGTAGAGGAGGCTTTGAAGGTTATGAGACCTGGGAATGGTGTAGGACAGGATGACATCCCTGTATAAGTATGGAGAGTTTTAGGTGAGCGTGGTTTGACTTGGGCTTACGAATCTATTCAATGTTATTTGACGA